>JBBPNA010000041.1:44754-129162 GCA_038090555.1 Boletus subcaerulescens
AAAGAGAAGAAAAAAAGGGAGGGGGGGGGGGGGGGGGGGGGGGGGGGGGGGGGGGGGGGGGGGGGGGGGGGGGGGGGGCGGGGGGGGCGTACCTCTGGCACCGGGACCTGCGCCTCTTGCACTTCGCCCAACTTCGCGTGCCCGTGCTTGTTCTTCCTTGACTGCGTCCAAAAGGGTATCTGGTACGCGCAAGTATTTTATCTGTGGTGTCAGCCCCAGAACACATGATCCGAACGCCAACACGCGTCCACAACCGAGGTGGAGTCAACGACGAGGGGACAAGGGATGAGAATGAGATGATGGACGATCTCAGCAAGACAAAGGACCGAATCCACTCACCGTACTACCACGAATATAACACTCCTTGAGTTTCCAGAATCGATCACCGTCCGCACTCGTTTGATAGACCTCGCGCAGGGTGATGTTCATAAAGTTGTCACAGTTGACGAGATGGCCGTTGAACGTTTCGCCGTTTTTGAGCTCTACAAGCTTGGACGACGTGTCAGTGACATCCAGGCAATTGACCTGTTTTTTTTCTTGATTTGGAACACATCATCAGGGGGGCTCACCATCGGTTTGTTTTGGGCTGCTGTGAGGAGTGATAGTGGGAGCTGTGAGGGACGTGATGAGTAGCAGGGATAGAACGGGGCGATCGTGTGTTACCATTGTGGCCGGCGATGAAGTTGTGCTCGTTGATGGCACCGATGTGAGTGGAGCACGATGGACTCGTCGAGTCGTCCTTGTTTATGTGGCTGTGCAACATTCATACATCTAACATTACACTGATCAAGAAATACACGAAAAATATACATCAAACAATGAGTTTGAGAGGCGAAAATACAGTTTTCAAAGCAACATATCCCTCAATCCCAGAACTGCCTCCATTGTCATCTACCCACCTAATCTCCCCCACTACCCGCCCCGGTAGCTCGTCCACCGACACGGCACGACGACGCCCTCTCCCTGCAGGGTCCTCTACGTCGTGTTGCGACACGAGCTTTGGGCGCATCACATTTTCAAGAGAATAAGTGCCCTCAAAGGCACTGTCAAGCTCGATCTCGACGCCACCTACAGTCGCTTCGGCCTGACACCTCAAGTCCGAGCCCACAGGGCTATCGACGAACTGTAGTTTGATTTCCCCATTGCTCGACTGCGCATCGACCACAAACTCGCCACCAGTCGACGCGTCCGAGATGAGCGAGATCTCTGCGTTAATCTGGCTAAGTCCAAGTTCAGTTTCCAACCGTGCGAGGCATCGAACGAGAATGGCATACCCATTTACAGAGCGGACGACGAGGTTGGAGGGATCTGCGCCTTCATGATGCGACAAGCTCACTGTCGGTGTGATACGGCCGTTTGCAGTATGCAGGTCGAGGAAAGTTCGGGCATTGAAATTACCGTCGATCTCGCCGTTCAACGACGAGAATTGGCCAACTTCGAACGTGGCAGACTGGTAAATGACAAAGTCAGCGGGCGATTAAACATCGAACATCAAACGCCTTGCCTGGACGCTTATCCTGCCATTGGCAGACATAAGAGAAATCAGATCAAAGACGACAGATTCTTCCAAGTCTGCTACATCCTGAATGTAATTCGGCATGTTGGTTTCAAGTTTCTTCACCAGCAGGGGACCATCGCTCCCTGCAGGTAAGGTAAGGGTAACGTCGAATTCGAGTTCAGTCTTCTCCATGTGGCGAGGCGAGCGTGGCCACGGGGGGGTCTAGTGAGACCGGTCAATAAGACTTTATAGAATCAAGGAGTGACGACCAACAAAAATGCCAACGCCATACTCTCCGTCTGCCCTTTCGATCTGACAGACAGATGCGAGCTCGAGAGCTATGCCATCAAAGTAGGCAACTCGAACGCGGACGTCCACCGTGTCGGCAATTTGGGTTGATTGTTTGATGTTGACCAGACCTCTCTGGTACGCACCCCGAGAGATGAGATAGAGAGCATCCGAATCGAGTGGAAGGGAGAATGTGGTCTCGGCCCCATGGGGATATTCTGGTGTCCATGGCGGTCGGTCGTAATACGTCGTCCAGTTGGTACTGCCGACACATTGACGGTTGTCTCCATCTGGCGGTGGTGGATATC
Organism: Boletus subcaerulescens; assembly: GCA_038090555.1. Classification (NCBI taxonomy): domain Eukaryota; kingdom Fungi; phylum Basidiomycota; class Agaricomycetes; order Boletales; family Boletaceae; genus Boletus; species Boletus subcaerulescens. The sequence continues at coordinate 46,849 of JBBPNA010000041.1, forward strand.
CTGCTCTGTTATCTGACCAACGCTGCGACAGATATCAGTTACAATCTTGGTAAGCAGACGGAGGGCGATGATTACACACCCATACTTGAAGTCGGTCGTGCCAGAAGGTGCGTCGTCCATATGAAAACAAGAGCCAGATGAGTGCTATGGCACTGAAGGCGATCCAGCGACGCTTGACAAAAGATCGACGAAGACGAGTTGTCGTCGAACAAGCGTGGCATGCTTCCGAGTGTGGCAGGGGCTGGGTGCCAGTGGTGGGACAGCCTTTCTCGAGGCTGTTGGGCACGTCAGAGTAAGTCCCGACTTTGAGAGTGTCCATGGTATGTGGAAATGATAAGCGGACACGATACGAACCGAGGGGTTAAATATATAGCCCATGCCGCAGCGGCATGATGCATGATGCATGATACCTGCGGCGCAGTCCGTAGCTGGTTACCTTGATGACGCTGTGTGTGGCTGTGCGGACAATCGTAGTTTTTGAGGATCGCTTTGACAGCTTCCGCAGCGAATGCTTCAAGTTTACCACTCACATGTTTCCGTGCGCATGGGAGTCAGGCACAAGTTGTGGTTTGCCGGGTGGAGCAGATGTTTCATCCCCACCAACTTCTATCAGTTTCATCCACTCTTTAACCCCCTGTCTCCGCAGAGTTTCCCACCTCGGAACATAGTGAAGCAGACATTCCACAGCTTGACTGGACTTCGATATCGATGTCAAACTCGCTTCCTCACAATATGTTCCAGCACCAATTTCGCTGCTTCAGAGCCCAGACGTAGGGCAGTCCGGAATGGGATGAGCCTGGTGCCATGCACGTGCGTTGGTGCATCAGCCCGAGGGTGCCCGCGCCGTGTGAATAAATCTGACCGTTCGAGGTGCTCGGGACAAGGGAAGCATAACGATAACAAACGAAAATATCAATCCCGTGTTCTTCCATGTGCGTTTAGTGCGTCATAATGGTAGGCAAACCGGGTCTGGATGTCCATGGCATATGAAAATTCTGAAGATTGTTTGTCGACGAGACCTTGTGGTACGTGCCCTGTTATATAAGATAGAGAACGTCGTATTTAATTGAGTGGAGGGAGAAACTGTTGTGGCGGTGGCCCTGTTGCATTCAAAACATTACCTCCGTCATGGGCGAGGAACTTTCTGCTGCCATTGCTTCTTCGCTCCACAAGAAGTATCATGCTATTCGAATCGAGGCATCTATAATCGATCTAGGGGAAAACCCTTATCGGTGTCAAATCCACCTTGCAGACAACACGAGACGTGATCAAGGTCCATGGACCCATCGATTAGTGCCGCGTGTGGTGGGAACAGGGCCTCAACGACTCTGCCCAAGCTCGTACTTCCGTGCGTCCGCCATGACGCTACCCATTCTCTTCGTGATCGAAGGCTTAAACATACTGTCACAGTCGTCTTGTGGTAAGCGGTGACGTTTCGTTATCGACCAATCCAGTTGAGGAGGGCGATAATGATGTACTATTTATACGGAGTCAGTTGTAACCGTGATTAATATCAACACCCAGTGCCGGGTCGTACGACACAGAATAGATATAGTCACGTACATGCTAGTCGAAGCATCAGTTGCCGTTCCAACCCTGTGCAGTTCCAGAAAATTTGATTGAATCAAAAGGAAATATGATCAAACGCGCCACTGAGACACTGCGTTAAGACAATGTCCATGTTATCTCTCATCTGGGACTAGCCAGATCTTGTACGTACGTGAATATGAAGCATTCGCGCAAGGATTTTATGGTGGTCCGTTCTAAACCACCTACTCCTTCGCCAGGGAAGCTGAAGATGGAGAGCTTGCACGGTGCAATGCATAGATTGTACGTGGTGGGGATCTGGCCTTTCGCATGCACTTGCATGTCACGATGGGGTGGGCGGGATACAGTAAAAACAACGCTGGAAGGTAACGTGAGCGGTAGAATTAGAAAGAAGTGGGAATGCATGGGGGATGGAGCTTACCCGCACACCTGCTTCAATTCAACCCGGACCGCTGGGACACAAACTCCTCAGTCAAAGAGGAACCCCATGAGAGGGGGAGGGGGACTCCTCCTGTCCGCACAGGTCATGTAAACAGTTTGACCCGAGTACGTTGGAAGTGGTTGTGAAGGGATTAACTCCACAATCGAAAGCCGAATCACCAGTTTCATGCGTGACGACCTCTTGTTTATGGATGTTGGTCGATTGGACCGTCAATTCGTTGTAAGAAGTCGGTACACAGCAGATCACTGATAAACCCACCCCCACGAGCGATTTGGAAACATATAGATTCACGTAGGCAAGTCTGGGATGAAACGTGGATGGAGCGTCAGCCAGTGCAACGACGAGCGTGGACATGGCAGGGTATTGCCTTCCTGTGCAAACGGAAGACAGCTATAAGTGGAGTGTTCTGGGCGGGAAAATAAAGGATGGAGAGCGTGTTTGAACGCATGCTCGTGGACAACGAAAGGTGTTCTCGTTGGCGGGGATCGCCGCGTGGTTAGCATGTTCAAGTTGTGGATGGTGGGGTCATCCGGTGACCAGTCTGTCTACAGAAGGGCTCAGCACCGCCGAAGGGTCACATACCAATGGCGAAGCTCATTTCTCAAACTTGTGGGTAACATCATGAGAATGCTGTTGTTGACCATCATTACTTGAGGGTAACAAAGGCACGGCGATGACGTTGGTCGCGGGTTTCACCGATTCGCTTACTAGGTCGTATCTGACTTAGTCTGGTGACCCGTCTAAAAGAGGTTCCAGGCCCTCGCAGGATGACGAATGGACACTCTTCAATGAAGACGTCAGTGGAGCCTCCGTTCCGAACACGTCATTCTGGATACTTGGTACTTAAATGCTCTGATCTATCCTGATTGTTCATTGAGCTCAGACTCCACAAGATGGAAAACGTACCTCTCGATCTTCTGTATCCGGTACTCGATCATCTCGACCGACGTGACTTGGTAAACGCCGCTCTTGTGAGCTCGACGTTCAACCGTGTTGCCACCCCACTCTTGTACGGGGCCATCTCTTCTCGTATCAGTGAAAAAAAGGTGTTACACATTAATCCTGCCTTCTCCTTTTCTGTGCGAATTCGACCGTCATTCCTAATAGGTTCTCTGCCACCCTTGTACCACGTTACTTCAACGGCCAGAATTATCCCAGTATGTCCGCAAGGTCACAGAAACAGGTACACTTTATAGCTATGCCTGCTCCGAACGAGAACTAACCGTAGCCTATCGTATTAGGTGCTGTTCAGCTCTTTCGTCGCGTCAATCCACAAATTATCAAGGACATCACAGTGGCACTGCGACTGTGTACGAACCTTGTATCCGCGAAGTATATAGATGATACGGACGCTTCAATCCTTAATTTTTCGCCGATACTGCAAGTATTGATTACTCTCCCACTGAAGGAACTTGTCATTCACACCCACCACGATGTCGGAGAGAACGCCTGGACATTGCTGAACAAGATCAAGGGCATACGTCGTCTTTCCGTGTGGTCGTTGAATTCAGGTCCCCCACGAGTATTGCAAGGTTGGGCCGATGAACTCAGTTCTACTTTGACACATTTAGAACTTGGGGTATGTTCACTTCGGCACATTTCAAGGATGTTCGTGCTCATTGTCACATGGACAGCGATGTGCTGGTGTCCCTCCCACCATCCTGATATCGGTCTTCTCGAAGCTTCCGCTGCTGCGCGAGCTTACGCTGAAGGGAGTCCCCAGTGCCGCTATTCCTGCTATCATGGGATGCCTGCCGAATCTCACTGCCCTCGACACGGAGTACTTGGGTTCTGGAAATTATCGTGTACCCTCCACACCTCTCCCTGCACTGGAACAGCTTATTGTGCGGAGTGGCTCAGTGGATTCCGTTGGTCCGGACATGTTGTGGACGTGGACACGATCGCTCCTCCCGCATGTGGGGTCGCTCAAGTCATTCGCGCTCAATTCATTTTCCGTATACGGCCGCATGGCAATTCCTTGGCCATTTGTAGTGTTCCTGGCAACGAAGCAGGGACAGTCTCTGGAAGAGTTGTCTGTTGGGGCTGCTATGTTGAATCTTGACTTCTTGTCGCAACTCTGTTGTGAATGCCCTGCCCTGAAGACTGTACATTGTACGGTGGCTAGCCCCGATGTGGTCAGCCTTTCCCCCATCCAGTGAAGCATATCTCGGTGCTTACAAGTATCCCATCAGGAATCGATCGCCAGAGCCATAGGGAACGGAAACTCCCTCCGCACGCTCGGCCTACATGTTATGTGGATCGAGAATGGTGTGGCCAGGCCTTTGGCATCCGACATTTGCGACAACCTCTCAGAGGATTCGGACGAGCCTGCACGGAGTCCACCATACTTGGACTGTTCGCGACCTGCCTCGGAGACAAGAAACGTGGCCTTTACGGTGGAAGAAGCTCGGTTAATGATGCTTCGAACAGGTTCCAAGTTGCGAGCAGTAAGATTGGGAGATTTTGCTTATACCGTAAGTATGAACCTACCACTCGTTGGGGACACTATTGAGTAATTCCTTTCTCCGACAATGTTAGGGTCAGTGGGTACTGGGAGGTACCGAGTCGGCTCAATCGGATAAACAATTGATGTTCGAAGTGGTCAGAGATGGCACTCAGTCCGCACTGTGAGATCGCCGGCGAAAACTCTTTGCACTTCGAGGGAGACTTGTACTAGTGTAATGATATCTATCGGGGAGAACTTTGCTTGGGATACGCGTGCTTATACATATGGCTTTGCAATGGGAAGAGGACGACTCGACCACGTCGAGGAACTGATCATGGGAGGTATTCAAATAGACAGGGGACATTGAAAAGCAGAATAGCCTGAACGCGGTATGATGGGGAACATGTTCAAATTACATAAGTAGGGCGTCCTTTTTCCGTTATACCATGCCAAAGCAAGTCCACAGCAGCAACGAAGTGCTACGACAGGACAATAGTCCCGAGCTTCCTCCAACCATTGCACCACCAGCCAAGAAACGTCGAGCTGGGAGACGTGTGGTAGATGTCCCCACGAAGTCGAATCGAGGAAACCCATGGGAACTGTGCCAGTTGAACCTCGATGTGTTGTTCATGGTAAACCAATTTTCCTCACCATTATTGACTGACTGCTGATGAACCTGACGATAGATTGCTACTTACACGCAGCCTCAGGATCTCCTGAGCCTTGCACGCACTTGCAAGTCGCTCCGAAGGCTTTTCATGGACAAATCATCGGCATTCATCTGGAAGGCTTATCGACGTGAATTGAAAGGCTTGCCCGATTGCCCAGACGACTTGAGTGAGCCGGCGTACACAAATCTCGTGTTTTCTCCCCACTGTCACGTACGTACAGGCCCCTCTCATGCCTTGAAAGACTCTGAAGTGCAACAAAGGGCTGTGGAAAATATCCGTCGGCTACTTTCTGGCGCATGCGCCGAAGGTACTGTGGGAATTGCAGGAACGAGCGGTAAGATTCCCCAGATATTTTCTCAGACGCATTATATTTATCGATAAAATTAGGCTTTTCTGTAATATCTACTGGCCCCGTGCTGTTTATGAAATAGTCAAAATAACTGCGGTACGCGTCTCGGGAGATGAAGGTTGGTGCCATCGTTCTTCCAGGGACCACACCACCATAGCACGATTTGCAGAAAACCTATTATGGCATGATAAAGATCAGGTGAACTCGTTGGTGCAGGAGTACGAACATTCGTCCGACAAGGAACAATTTATGAGTGACAAGAAGAAGCAGTATGACACTATGTTAGAGGTCTGCTGTGCTTCATCTCTTTAAGCAATATTTCTGACAGATTTTAAAAGCACGCAAAAAAGTGTGAAGAATGGCAGAGACAGAAGACATCGAAACGCAAGAAGGAGGTGAATACGTGCAAGCAGGAACGACTCGAATGGTCGGTTCCTTTTCTTCAGGGTTGCAACTCTTATCTTTACCTGGCATAGCATTTTAGAGCGTCTTAAGCAACTCGGGTATGAGTCCGAAGTCGACTATTTCGGTCCAAAGTTTTTCCAGGAATCTCGCAAAAAATCCAAGCCGCTCACAGACGAAGGTCAGCTCTCGCCGCACGAGATAGCTCTTGACTTATCATTGATTGCTGATGCGATAGAATGGGCCCGGATGCTGCCTAAGTGGCTGAAAACCATGAACTACCACCGGGAATTACGATTGGATCTGACTGTTTACTCTCCCCGTCGACGATTGTTGGCCACCCAGTATGACGACTACGTGAAGTTACGGGACACGCCAATATTTGACCTACTCCCACATGTGATTGAGCTTGCTCGATTCCCTCATTTTCGAGACATCATTAATGCTCCCGAGGGAACTCAAATGGGCGAGAACCCGTTCGCATCCGCGTTTGCACAGTTGCCCACGTTGGTTGGGAAATGGAAAAAGCAGCTCGATGCCCAACTTGCTGAGCTGGTTACGATTCCACTTCATTTATCCTCGCAAGACGCGTCGAGCAGTGTAACAAGTGCGGACAAGCTACGCCTAGCCTGTGCCTTGTTCGAGGTCAATTGCCCCCACCTTTTTATACGTCCCGATTCGCAGCCTCGTTACAGTCTTTGGCCCGATAGAGATGTCTCGACGCCCACTGAATCCGTCTTGGACCGTTTCGGTATTGAATTCTTGGAAGAGGCGCCATATATTGTCCACGCATGTGGATTGGATCCAGGCATGGCCATGCCAGACGACATGGACCGTCGGAATGCTAGACTGAGGTGTCTGGCTTGCGCGGAGCGAACCACCCTCATCATGAACTGGAAAGATGCGGTATGTGTTTTCGCTTGATGAGAGGGATTGTCCACACAGCTGAATGTTGGGTTCGGACGCTAGATGGCCCATGCGCGTGTCTATCATCAATGTTCCAAGCTAACACCTCTCACCGCATCCCCACGTTGGCAACTTGTCAACACGAACACGGTCCAGGACGCTGAGGAGTCCGTCAAGAAGGCACCTTCGCCATACCATTGGCGATGTCTACTATGCCAGCCTCGTGTCGAGGACGCATTGAGTCATGACAAAGCTGTACGAGATCATCTCAGGGATTGGTCAGCAATTACATCGCTCGTTGCATATGTTGAAGGAGGTATACTCCTCACGACAAACACACGTCTAGAAGACATGGGGTGGAGGTGCATAGTATAGTTTATTCGATCGGGTGGAGATGGTGGAAGGAGGGCAGGTTTTGTTTCAGGAGCTTGAATATCATTGAACTGGAGTTGATAGGGATCTCAAGCTGGCTCACGACATTTATTTCAGTCGAACATACTACCAGCCGTGTTCACACAACTGAGTTCCTCGAGGACCCGAAGCTGCCAGTAAGCGCTAGATGCTTGGCGTCTCTGATGGATGGTGCAACTCTAATGCCTACAAAATTATCCTCCCTCCACCGTAAGGACGATCAGCTGGTCGGGAGGCGATATCTGCTGAAGTCATTGCATGATATGTGATTGGGTGCCTGCCATACGGTCACTCGGAAGTTGCCAGTGTAAATCCTTACCAAACCTGGGATACGACCGAGTCACTATACATATAAAAGATCGTTTACTAACTCGGTCCAACCCTTCTTCCTCATAGACACTTAGAGAGAGGCTAACCCGCCAGAATGTCCACCATATACATCGACCAAGCTATCGGCGTCGACGCGCCCGGCAACGGCACCATCGATCGCCCATATCAGACCCTCGCCTATGCCATCTTCTCCACCCCTTCCACCAAAGTCGATAACACGGTGTTCCAGATCAGGAAGGGCTCCGATGCGGAATTCGATGCCCCGACCCAGTCTGCGACCAAAAAGGCCAAGAAAGACGCGCAAGGACTCGAGAAGAAACGGTTGAAAGCGGAAGCGGAAGAGAAGGAAGCAAGGGAACGACAAGGGCGGCGAGACAAACGGCTCGAGGAGAGTAGAAAGGTCGTGCTCGTCGAGGATGCATCGCTTCCAGCGCCGATCAAGGTGGGTTCCGAGTCTGGCTTTTCAATGGTCGTCGTCATCGTTTCGAGGGAGGTTCTGATCGCGTGCGTGTGTCTAGTCCAAGATTGTGAACCTAGAGCGTTTGCGGGGTCAGCGGGTGCGGGTGTCTGGATGGGTGCATCGACTTCGCGATCAACAGGAGATCAGGTTTATTGTCTTGAGGGATGGTACAGGTTATCTGCAAGTCGTGCTCACGGGTCAAACCGTATGTCCCCGTCTGATCGGGAGAGAATATGACTGACTATTCCCAGAACAAAACCTATGATGCAGTCACACTACAGCTCGAGGCATCGGTTGAATTGACCGGTACGCTCAAAGTCGTTCCCGAGGGCCAAAAGGCACCTGGTGGACACGAGCTTGTCGTGGATTACTGGAAAGTGCTCGGTGCTGCTCCTGGCGCGGAAGAAGCATTTACTAACAGACTCAACGAGGTACCGTCCTCCGACAACGGACATCTTTACACCGCTGACGTTGTCTTTTAGCAATCCGATCCTTCCATTCTTGCCGATCTGCGTCATCTCGTGTTACGTGGTGAAACGGCTTCCAACGCCCTCCGATTACGCGCCGCCCTCTTGTCTGCATTCCGGGCTACATATGCCGAGCACCATTGTTTGGAGGTGACACCCCCATGTCTCGTGCAGACCCAGGTCGAAGGTGGTGCAACACTGTTCAAGCTTGACTATTATGGGCAATCCGCTTTCCTCACTCAAAGTTCTCAGTTATACCTCGAGACCTGTCTTCCTTCCCTTGGAGACGTATTCTGTGTTCAAGAGAGTTTCCGTGCAGAGAACAGGTAAGTTTATTGCAAATGTACGAGAAGAGGTGGGTATCTGACAACGTCTGAACAGCCATACCCGTCGTCACCTCAGTGAATATACGCATATGGAGGCAGAACTGGCATTCATAACATTTGACGACCTGATGACGCACATCGAAGCCATTGCAAGTTCCGATTTCTTTTGTTGTCTGATCATAATCACTTACATCTCTTCGCGTAGATCTGTGAGAGCATTGATAAGCTTCTCGCCAACTCGTCATCTGTCGCGTTGATCAAGTCGCTTAACCCCAACTTCACGGCGCCTGCTCGGCCGTTCAAACGCATGTCTTATCCGGACACGATCCAATGGCTTAACGAGCACGGTATCAAGCACGAAAAAGAGGACGCAGACGGTACCGTTATCAAGGATGCTGATGGCAAACCCGTGATGGTCCCACATGAAATCGGTGACGATATTGCCGAGGCCGCCGAGCGGCAGATGACAGATATCATCGGCACCCCAGTCTTCTTGTACGGATTCCCCACAGAACTCAAGGCGTTTTATATGCAAAGGATGCCGAGGAAGGAAGGGGAAACGGGACCTGTGTATACCGAGAGTTGTGACTTGTTGATGCCGGGGGTGGGCGAAATCGTCGGTAAGTTTTGTGCTGTATGATGTAGGTTTGGACGATATTGAGCTGAGTGGGAACTAGGTGGATCGATGAGGATAGCGGACATGCAAGAGATGCTGGCTGCATATGCAAAAGAAGGGATCGATCCTACGCCGTATTACTGGTACACCGATCTGCGCAAGTATGGCACTTGTCAACATGGTGGATATGGACTCGGCATCGAGGTGAGAGAGGATCGTGCGAGTTTGATTGTCCTTCGCTAATGCCTTTTCTTCTTCTCAGCGAGTCCTTGCGTGGTTGGCGAGCAGGTACACAGTCAGGGAATGTTCCTTGTTCCCTAGGCACGTGATGCATTTTTGGGACGCGCGGAGCTGTGCTGACAATCCCCTAGATGGCCTGGTCGTGCGACTCCTTGAGATTATCGACACTAGAGGGCAGAGTAGCATCGATGTTGGATGTCGGATACCCTTAGAGGGATAGACATGGAGGCGTTTGTAGTGCCAGAGAGAAGAGCCTCGAATTTGATGTAGGTCGTATCTTTGTTAATCATTCGTCTGTCTGGTCGCGAAAAAGAGCGAGAACAGCCAACTGGGAGTTGACACGAAAACTATTTCATTTCACTCCAATGCACAACCGTACACCTGACTAGCGACCCGTCGCCACGTCTCCTTGTTGACGGCGTACTCCTGCGCATAGTCGACCTCGAGATGATGAAGACGCTTCCCTACGATGACAAGGCTGTGCAACGGCTCTCCGAAGACTTCGGGAGATTGTTGGGAGAGTTCTTCAAGGGTCCCACAGACAATACGCTGATCGTTGCCATCGCCACCGACACGGGAGAGGGCGATGGCAAGGGTGGTCTTGGAGGCTAATACTTTTTGATCTCGGAGCGACTCGATTTCGAGGAGCTGAGACACGGCCTGTGGGATCGACATATACCGCGGAGGCTCATATATCTTCCTCCCTCTTTGATCATCATCATCAGCAACATCTCCAGTGTAAGTATCATGCGTGATACAAACCTGGCCAGATTCTCCTCGCTCTGTTCCTTGACCTTGATGTCCAACAAGACAAGAGTGTGTAGCCCGAGATCGCTGTTCTCCTTGATGCGATCGTAGAATGAGTCAGGTTTCCACGTATCGGTGAAGAAGACGAGGGAGACAGTTTGGCCAAAGTTGTAAAGTTGGAGGCCGGAGGTGCCGACGGCATTCACGATGGAAGCGTTGTGGATGATACGGACAGGGATGTGTTTCGCGCGGGCGCGGAGCACGATGTCGGTGTGGGTCGTTGCACTGCCTATCGCGCGTCATGAAATGCCAGAGGGACAAGAAGAGAGACGTACCCGAACGGATCCCCAACGACGAGAAAGGCGATGTCTTGCGTGTCTGCGTCGTGCAGGATGGCGTCGCTGTCGGTCTCAACCGTGTCCCGATCAGCGAGGAGGATGGGTTTCCCGTAAAACGCTTCCTTGAGCGTCAGAATGGCGATCAGAAGCGTTTTCAAGAGAAATGGACAGTAAATTGACTTGCCAGGCGTTCCTTTTGGACCATGAGGATACTGGTGTAAGCCTCGAGGTAGACCCTGGTGGACGACCGAACTGCCTGTGGTCTGCGGTCATGATGGGGGATGTGAAGCTGTTCTCCAGCGTGTACTTGCCTCCAAACCGCGGACGGTGATGTCCTTTTCGTTGCAGAGCCCCAGCCCGATCACATAGAGCGTCATCGAAGTATAGGTCACACAGCAACTTCCTCCACCAGCCACCGGTTTTCCTGGCTTCACCTCCACACTGACTACGTCACTGCAACGTTCACGGGCGCTCGTTGGGCACGTTGACGAGGCCCGGTCATAGGCTATGTCACGCAGCCCTTTCAATAGGAACCGTGGACGCGATTGGCGCTAGGGTATAAAACTATGGACGACTCAGATGTTCATCGCCCAAGAGATGATGCTTCCGCGCATTCTGAATCCCTGGTCGGGACAGAGGAAACAGAGTTCATCATCCTTAGAACCGCCGCGGCCACTCCAGGTAGGTGCCATCTTGGCCCTCTTTCCCATCTCTGACGCCACCCTGCAGCCGCCCACCCACATCGCTGACGAATTCCAACATTACATTCATAACCACATCCCTGCGCGTCTCATCGACACGACCAAGCTCACGTTCGTCGAACGCAGCGACGTCTTTGACGTTTTTTCTACGGAAATCGCCCAAATCACGGAAGAGGATGTTCAGCGACGCGTAGACGCCACTGGGGTGGATACCCACCCCGAAGCAGGCATCTACGTTTCCGCACGCAAGGCGGCCCTCAGAGAGACCGTTCGCGATGTCGTGCGCTACACCATCTTTTCGCATCGCTGGACGGACAACGAGCCGAGCCATCATGATATCTCTACCACAGTCTCTCCTGGGGGCCTAAGCAAGAAGCGCAACATCAAGACCGCCGGTCTCGCCAAGCTCGTACAGGTCTGCGAGACGGCACGCGCGCTAGGATACAAGCTCGTCTGGTCCGATACTTGCTGTATCGATAAGACGAACCCAGCAGAACTCAGCGAGGCGATTCATGCCATGTTCAAGTGGTACGCACACGCCCACCTCTGTATCGTCCATCTCGCCGCCTCGTTGTCCTTGGCGGATTTTGAGCACGAACCGTGGTTCAAGCGGGGCTGGACGCTCCAGGAACTCTTAGCGCCCAGGCGGATCAAGTTTTACGACCAAGGATGGCGTCCGTTCACGAACCTCGTCAACGACAAGGACGACCAAGCGCTCATGTTCGCCCTGTCGGCCGTCACGGGGATCCCTCGGGATGTCGTCATTGCCGACAACAGCCGCGGCATCAAAGGTCGTGGTGTCTGGGAAATCATGTCTTGGGCCTCGACACGCAAGACCACCAGGATTGAAGACGCCGCGTATTGTCTCTACGGCCTCTTTGACGTCCACCCCTCTATCGCATACGGCGAGGGCGAAAGAGCCTTTACGAGGCTGGTCAAGGAGATTGTGGAGAGGTACCACACATGGGATGTCTTTGTGTGGGGCGGGGAGGCGTCCCAGATGCATTCGGCATTGCCTTGCTCGCCGGCATGTTATCCGAGGTGGGACGAAGCAATGGTGGGCGGGGGGCTGGGGATGACGGACTTTACGTTGACAGCGCATGGGTTGCGGTTGACATCGGTACCGCTAATTCCGCTGGCGTTTGCGTCGGATGAAAAGGACGAAAGTGGGTCGTATACGGTGATGCTGAGCCCACGGTCTGACGCCGTAACATCGCTGGGCGTGTACGGGGACATCACTGTCGTCTGTGGCTCGGGTCGGCTCCAGCACATTCGTCGCGCTACTGATCTGCATGCGTGTATACTCAACTACAAACCGAGCCAACGGAGCCATCGAGGAGAGCTCCAAGTTGGGAGGACGTACGTCTGTTTCCTCCTGTATCTGGAGGGTCGGAATGCAGAGGGATCGACGTGGCTCAAGGTTGTGACGGACAATGTCTTGCGGATCCCCTGCAAGGGGGTTCCTGCTGAGCGCAGTTTTGAGATGGAGGATGGTGAGTTCGATTTGCCGTTGCAGACGACGTACATACGGGCCCCTCGAGCTCAAACTACACTTGCGGTGTGATGCTGATGTTTCTTTACGCGTCTTTTTATCTACCATACGTCCCAACGCCAGTAGATGGCCGGCAATCACTGATGATATTGAGCCTACACCAAGACGAGGGTTGTTTCTTATAAGCGTTATGAAGAGTTGACACTAGATTCGTTTTTCCCTATGCCTTTTTAAAAATTTCTGCAGCCTGCCACTGTCGATGGACCATGCATCACAACATAAACTAGATAACAATGAACATTACATTTTAAAAGTAATACCTTTCTCTCGTGCGGATTGCTGTGTTTCTATAAGGATCACGCTATTTCGTGCAATACCCAAGGCCCAGCGCTTGTGCATTGTGATATCGGACTGATAAATGTTACAACGCTCGTCATTCAACGCTTCAGCTACTCTCACACAAACGACACACGGTTACACGATAACTACACAACAGGCAAGATCAGAGATGACTAGTGCGTGCTTGACTGCGCTCAGAAGCACGGGACTTGGCTACGAGCGATCTTCTAGAGTGTTTCCTCAAGGGCTTCCTCCTCGAGAATTGTGGAGGCACCTTCACACCAGTCGACCTTGTACTCGGTCCAATACTGGGATGGGTGTCATTAGGTTGAACGTCCAATGAGTAGCACAGACTTGCACTAAATTCGGACATCGACAGCTGGCGGACAAGCTCCGAGGCGTTCTCCTTGACGAGTTCAGAGATTGGCTTCTGTGAAGAAAAGCACAGAGTTCCAAAAGTCTGAGAAGTGGGTGAGTCATCCAAGAAGGCAGGTACATACAGGGTTCATCATTGTAGATGGATATTGCGAGTGATAAATGGTGGTGTTGACTAGGACTATTGAACTGAAGTCAGTGATTGCCACCCCATTTTATACACTTTCGTGAACCGAACAAACAGCCACTTACAGTTGGTACTAACCCCGATTTTAAGTCGTGGCCAGTGCGCCCATAACGTTCAATTGCTCCGTCCGAATAGTTGTGCTCTAGTAGTAGTAAGCCCATCCCTGAAAACAAAAGATGATCTCCATCGAGTTAGCTCCTCGCCAAGCCCATACCTAACAGTCACGTATACTGTTTGTGATCACGAGAGCGGCGATTAAAGAACGTGCATCAGTTTCAAGTTGGGTTCCGAACAACGGTGCGCTCAGGAGTTCTAGGTCCCCTGTTACCAGTGCTAGTGACCACTCGGGGTCGGTACAAACCCTAGCCGTGCAGAAGTGTTGAAATGAAGTCCGAGCAATACCGTAAAAGTGTAGTAAGTAAGGACCCTAGAAACCACTAGACAAAAACTGCGTAGGTTGAAGGTTCCGCAGAATTACTGTAAGGAAGTAATGTTCACCAATGCCAGTGCACAATGACCGACGCGTTGCTGCAGTCACCACCTCCATCAGCGTCACCCGTCACCGGTTCACCCGCCAACACATCCCACACGCCAACGATGATGCGCGCTGTCCCTCACACTCGTCCGCACGCACCTCGTGACGATGAGGTCGTGCCCTCACCTGCCCTTACCACGACGACGACAGCGCCCTCCCTTTCTCTCTCCTTCCCCCACCTCTGAGGTCGTGCCCTCACTCGCCCTGACCTCCCTCTCTCTTCCCCCTCTCCCGTTCGCATTCGTGTTTGTATGCGAACGGTCGCGGTCACGAGATATTGCCAGTGGCACGCTGCCCTTCGACTCCCTCTCATTCTGCCGAGGCGCCACGAGAAGCGTCGATCGAGGTGAAGGATGGAGTATGAGGGCGCATGAGCGATCGATGATAGTGCCAATCGGGAGCGAGATAGCGGTGGAAAAAATGACGGGAATTCTGGGAAACAAGGCGGAAAGGATGGCACAGCGAGAAGCGCACGCCATGACTCGGAACACGACCGCTAGGTGGAGGCAGAAGTCAAGACCAGCAATACACGAACAGGCGATGGTGCACGTACCTGAGGCATCCGAACTACTCTTTAACCACCCCAGGCCGCCTACCGAATATGTGGACCCATCGCATCGACGAGGGAAGACAAAAACAAGGCCTAAACTAGTCAGTCGAGACCGAGGAGGAGAAATGCTCACCAGGTCATATGGTTGCGTCGAGACCGAATCGGCCAAGGGGGATGCACACCAGAGGCATCGGGGATGCCTGGGACTCATCAGAGATCACCACGACGCTGCTCGCGGTGTCGTCGTCCTTGGTCTCCGCATATGCAAGGTCCAGTCACTGCTTACCATATCGGGTAACTACTCGAGCGTTGCGCGACTACTTAGCACTTTTCGATGGACCACAATACACTCGTGTAACAATATCTTTGGGGTTATTTTACATACTTCTAGCTTCTCTGCTTCCTCACAGTTCCAGCCTGAGCTACCAGCCTTTCATGAAGTGTTGGAATTATTTTTGATTACCTGCGCTTTTCCTTACATAAGCACACAACGAAAAATGAAGGTCCGCGGTGTCTGGAGTCCTCAATACATAATATACCTCGAGGCTGATGGGTTGAGCCGAGTTACCTGGATGAACTTTGCAGCTCGTACTAGAAGCCTGATAGAGCGGATTATTGTCCCGCAGACACCGGGGAAGTATTGGTATGCCAGTCATTGACGTGAACTTCGACTCGTAGGTGATGGCAGGAGAATGAGAGTCATAACTTTTCTGGCGGGCCACGGGGTCAGAGATGTGCAAAAAAAAGAGGAAGATTATAGTGGGCGATCGAGACTCGAGAGCTCCTGTCCAGTGAAAGTCGTTGGCATCGAGGGGCACGACGCTCGAACTTGTATGCCGCGGTCCACTGAGATGTTACTCAAGCCGAAGCTGAGCAAAGTCCGAAGCATCTGAGACAAGAGTGTCGACTGACACCTCAAAGACGACTTGGAGCAGTAGGCCAGGGCGGGAGAGGTCTCAAAACATCCAGCTTCGACTTGCAGAGAACTGACTCCCGATGGAAACCAGGATCGAGAACATCATTAGTCAAGACGAACCGCAGCCCAGACGAAACATGCAATATATTACTCCAAACATGTAATCGACATCTACAGATTATCACCGACTCAGCCCCAAGAGCGCATCTCCCTCAAAGCTCCCTTACCACCCTCTCCAGGATCCACGCTTGCATCTCAGGTTGAAGCAACACCAGGGGTACCTTGGTCTGCACACTCGCACGCTCCGTTTTGAGCCGACGATACGCTGCAAACGTGCCCGCCTCGACGACGCGGATCGTCGGGAGACGCATCTTCCCGTGCGCCTGCAGACGCTTGAGTTCGACGTTGGTCGCCACGAGCGCGTCGAATAGGCGTTGCGGCGCCAGGTGTGCGTTGGGACCTGTCGCAAAGGCACGGGACCACAGTCGATCAAGGTCAAACGTGTGAAAGTGAGCGAAACGAGCGTGTGTGTATGGTGCTGCACCCAGACGTACCGAGAGGTCCCGCAAGCTCGGTGAAAAAGCCAACCGTGGACGGCACTGCACGGTCATCGATCACGGTCGTGAATTCCTGCACGTGGAGCACGTCATCGGGGTCGGCATCGAGGGCTTGGATAGCTGTGAGAAGCTCTTCGCCCGTGATCTGCGCGTGCGCGAGGTGAATCGTGAATCTGCCCCGAATCCGTCCATCCGTCAGACATCGGAAACACGTGCGTGGGGATGAGTAAACGAGTGACTGACGATCGCCTTCCCGAGTATGTGAACACTGGGGCGCCGCTTTCGGCGTCGAATCCGATGATGGTGATGATATCGCCCAGTTGGTATCGCCACAAGCCATCTCTTGTCGTGATGATCGGCTCATACTGCTTACCTACCTCCACTTCCCACTGCGTCCATCATGAGCCAACGATCGACATACCAAGACAAAAAAGGAAGAATACGGACCGCTTGGCAGAGTTGTTCATGTGTTTCATCTCGAGAAACGTCCAAAAACTCGACGATGTCGTCCGTCTTGAGAACGAACTCGTCGAGCTTGATCGGATCATGCATAAGACCGATGGTACCCTCCGATGCTCGATAGCCAGCACCACGGAGAGCGACGTCGGGTCCCAGAATGGACCTCACCTAGATGGGACGCGTCGGTGTACCACGATCGTGCCAGTGATGTGACCACACGCACCATTGGAACTACGCTCGCAAACGGGCCACTGCACACCGTCAGCAGCGCGCGCGCACTCGGCCACACGCGGGTGAACCACCCCTTACAGGAGAACGGAGGGCCAATGTCAAACAGCTCCGCCGCGCGCGTTGGATCGGCAGTGAACCGTGCCTATGTCGTCTCTCAGTGCTCAGCACCGGCATTCGGACACCCACGTGGATACTTGCCTGCAAGTATGCTCGGACATGATCGATGCCTTGAACATCCGGGAGTGTGCCATCTCTGATGCAGGATACAAGCACATCCCATTGTGCATCAATGCAACGGATGAAGTCGACGAACACCGTCGCGAATGGCACAGCGAAATCTGCCAGGTCTCGACGTATGAGAAAGAAAAGGGCGTGAATGATGAAGAAGGAAGGAAGGTGTCCAATCACGGTCGCTGCCCATGGCACAGCGTAGCCTGGCACTATGTAGAACGCACAAGACGTGAGTACACGTCATGGAGGGCAAGAGGGAAATACACATGCAAGGGTGGGACATTTGAGTTTCGTCATCGATGTACCATCCAAGAGGCCGACGCAGCATAATCCCTGTCGCGGCACAAACCGGAATCCTTTGCACCGCTTGACCGGGTGCACTCTCGATCTCCTTGACATCCCTGTAGCTCGTGCAAAACAACCCAGCAAGGGGAGGTGTACGATTCGGATCGAGGACCGCACGAAGCGGGCGACCGAGTCTCGCATAATGTTTGTATTTGGGCAAAATCTTGGGGGTCGTTCCAGACGTTGCGCTCGACACAGCGAAAAAGTCTGGAAGTCCAGGCGAGAACAAATCCACGACGTCCTCCTCCTTGCACGGCCGTGCCTCGAATTTGTCTACAAACGGCTTGTAGGCGTCGTACGTCGAGAGTGGGACATGGGATCTAAAATCGGCCAACATCGTGTTGGCGTCGATGTCTGTACCACCGTGCGCGGAGACTGCAGCACGGAATCCGGCGAGCAAAGCTGCTTGGGACGCGTACTTTGTACCCAAATTGTCCCGCATGATACCAAGCAATGCGCGATTCGTGCGTTCTCGTAGAGCGGCTAGTACTTCGGGTGTCTGAGTGGCACTGACGCCTTGACGCACGGTATCCATGACCGCTTAAATCAGGTGCAACCCGACTAGAGATCTAGAGTCAGAAGCAGTAAGTTCACGTGGCTACGAGTTCCCGAGAGACCAACCTATGGATAGATAGTCAAGTAGGCGATCCTCGTGCTGCAGTGCGTCGCCTGATGACTAACGTTGTTGCGATCTAGAACCAAAATGACGGCTCGAACATCAAGTTAGCCTATCTATGAACTGATGTTGATGTGCTGTCACATGGCGCAGGCGTGGTCAGATCTCCTCCCATCTCTCGGATGTGGCAATTGTTATCCGGCGATAGATAACGTTTTGAGGAGCAAGGTTGTACATAACTACGAAAGACCCACCGTGTACTGTCCAGCGAGAGGGGCCTCACGGACAATAAACAAGGTTGACGTTTGTGAAATTTGCCTGCAAAGGGGTCAGGATAGGATATCCAACAGCCATTTGCTTTGCCTTCGTTTTACTGTCAAGTCCAAGTCAGCCCAGCTGACCAGGGTAGTGTGATCAAGAGGCGTATCAAAGATTAAGATGAAGATACACATAGATGGTATCCGCCCTACACCTCGCGCTCATCTCATACAACATACACGTTCTCCTTTTGTATCTGATACCCCTCCAAACGTTTGAAATATTCCAAACGCTCTCGTCGCTCCTTTTCGTACTTCTGCATAGAGGGTATTGTCAGCAACTTTCTGGTCACATCGTCAGTCAAACACACCTCCCGCGTATCATCTGACAGGTCTAGCACGCTCTCCAGCGGACGTGCCTTTCCCTTTCCCTTGGTATCCTTTGCGCTCGACTTCTTCCCCTTGGGTCGACCTCGCGCCGGTTTCACCGTCGTCGTGGCCGTGGTCTTTTGGGTCTTTGCCGATGCCTTGGGTTTCGACGGTGGCTGCTTAGCTCGAGTGGTTGGCTTAGTGGATTTGGACTCCGCATTGCCCTTGGCGCTCCTCGACCTCAACTTCATCCGACCTCCGTCTTCTGTATCACTCGTCGTACTACGAGTACCCTTGAACTTGACTGCACCCACCGCCGCTTGTCGCGTACTCCGTCTTGGCGGAACAGGGGTCGGAGGTGCGGTCGAATGTCTCGAGCTCGGACGTACGGATGGGGACGTGGATGAGGGTGTGGGGATATGTTGATACGAGGTCTTGACGCGTTTCGTCCGAGACGGTTGTGTGGTAGATGGTTTAGCTGCGCCCGCAGCCCTCGTCTGTGCGCGAGTGAGTTTGGGGACGGGGGCATGACTTGCTGGGTGACGACGGGTGCCTGCACGCACCGAAACCTTGACGGGCGATGGACTCGAAGGGATATCTGACCCCTCCTGGTCCAGATTAGAATCCCCGTCGGTCGCTGGGGGCAGACGACGCTTGCGCTTACGCGGTGTGCGCAAGGGGTCCGGTGACGTAGACTGCGAACGCGTCGCAGTGGTATCTGCTAACGGGTGGTCACTGCTCATCATCAACAAGGGTGCCACAGGCACATGTACATGCGAGGGCCCTGCGACGGGCTCGTCGGCGTAGAGCCCTTCGATATCCTCGTTGTTGGTTGGTATAGGAGGGTCAAGCTGCGAAAACGACGAAAAGGCGGGGGCGTGGGTATGGCCTGTGAGGACGGTGCTGCGAGGGGGTGATTTGACGGCACTGATGCGCGAGGTGGGTTTTGTGGGTGCTGGGGCGCGTTTGGTCTTGATGGCGCGTTCGACGGCGACGAAGCCGAATGGGTCTGAATCGGAGGCTTTGGAAGGCGTGCCGAGATGATACTCGTGTCGGGCGATGGCAGCGCGGTCTGTCGAGTGAAAATGGTCTACCGAGATGGGAAAGGGGGAGCTGGGAGGGAGGGACGAGGGGGAGCGGGAGTAGAGCCAATTTGGAGGGTCTGCGGGATACGCGAGGGACTTTGGTTTCTTTGGTCGTCGAGGTGGCTCAATGGTGTGGGGTGCGGGGCGCTTGAGTTTCGACACGCGTATGGGCGAGGGAGAGGGCGGGTGGAAGAACTGGTCGGTGATGTCGCAGAGGGCGGTGTCGTGGGACGGGGAGTGTGGGGTGCGGCGTGCGAGGAGGGAGGAGGCACGGGGCACAGGAGCGTAGGAGGGGTGGTCAAAGGTGTTCTCATCGTTGACGACGCTGTCGAGGTCGTCGTCGAAGTCGGTCTCGCTGACGTGGTCGTCGTCGTCGGGCATGATGGAGAGGTGGACTGTGCGTGGGAATAGTTTGTGACGACAATAGAGACAATGTCCGGCTATCCAAGTCGTCCCGGATATAGCCGAGTCGTCATCGGTATGTGCTGCTACCTTATAACAGTCTTCTAGTGTTCCCCAATTCTTACTCGCACTCCGATGCTCACCCTACGCGCGATCCGTCATGCCCTCCCCCACCGACGCCACATGAGCGTCGCGCAGTCCTTATCGCCAAAGAAAACGACCATCGCCCGCCTCGCCGACCTCCGTGCCAGCAACATCCCCATCTCCGTTCTCACCGCCTACGACTTCCCCACCGCCCGCGCCTGCTCCGCCCACCCCGTCGACATCACCCTCGTCGGCGACTCCCTCGCCCAAGTCTGCCTCGGCTACCCCTCCACCACCCGTCTCTCCCTCGACGAAATGCTCCACCACTGCCGCGCAGTCGCACGCGGCACATCCACTCCCCTCCTCGTCGCCGACATGCCCTTTGGCACCTACGCACCGGGCCCAACAGATGCCGTCCGCGCAGCCGTCCGTCTCGTCCACCAGGGCCACGTCGAAGCCGTCAAACTCGAAGGCGGCGAGGAAATCATCCCGCACATCTCTGCGCTCACACAGATCGGCATACCCGTCATGGCACACATCGGCCTCCTCCCACAGCGCTCCACCGCCCTCTCGGGCTACCGCGTGCAGGGACGCACCGCTGCATCCGCCAACGCACTCGTACGCGCCGCACGCGCCCTCGAAAACGCAGGCGCGTTTGCTATCGTCCTCGAGGCCATGCCGAGTCAGCTCGGCGAGTATATCACTCGCGCGCTGACCATTCCAACGATCGGTATCGGTGCAGGTCCTGCGACCAGCGGTCAGGTCCTCGTGTGGGACGACATGCTTGGAACCTGGCATGGCCACAAAGCCAAGTTCGTATTGCAAACATCGTCGCAGCACGTTTCTCATGCCTTCTGTTTTTAATCCAGATTCGTCCGCCATTTCGCCGACGTTCGCAAAGAGGTCGAGCGTGGCGTGGCAACATACGTCCATGCTGTCAAAGACAGATCCTTTCCAAACACAGAGCGCGAAGGATACGCCATTGACCCGACAGAGTGGGCCTCGTTCTTGCGTACCCACGGCCAACCCGGAGAGTATGCAGAACACCAGCGAACCGCAACCGATGCTACCAATGATAGCGCAGAGATGACCCGTCACCCCGAGTCTCGGGCCCCCCGTGCGAATGAGACAGACGAAAAGACGGGGAAAAAGACAGGGCTACATACGCTTTGACACGTGTATTTTTGTACACTGGAGGTGGCATTGCCCAGGTTGCACCACGTAGTAGGAAATCGAGCGGGCTTCATGGGAAGCACATGAGATTGGTCATAATTATATACCCCGCAGTGTGCTTCCCCGTCCTAACCCCATCTCAGGAACAAGCCTCGATGTTGTCATCCCAACATCCTCGCCGAGACACCCACATAAATGACAAATACTCACAGGGTGCCCAGTGAGATAACATACAATTATAATATCCACACGAACGAAGGCCAACGATCAACTAAGCTGTGGGCAGAGTCAATGTAAATTCCCTTGGTTGAGACATCACCCACCAAGTATCTATATCATGCCCAGAGCCAGATCATCGTCCAACACCCTCCATTGGTTATATCCGCCCGCCCTTGATCACCCTCACCCCTGTCACGTCATCTTTCGCCACATCCCACTCGAGATCCATCAGCTCCATCCGGTCCGCATCATGCGAGCTCGGGCCTGACTTTGGTCGTCCGTCCGTCGCTGCTGTCGTCGTCGTCGCATCACCACATCCACAGTCATACTCGGCATCGAGTTTCGAACAGTCAAATATCGGCTTCCCGAGCCGAGCGTTGACCTCGTTGTGAACCGAGCACAGCCTATATATATGTCAGCTCGACGCCACGTCACACACCGCAGCATACCATAGACTCGCAGAAAGACGTGACGCCGTCTAAGATACAACACGGACGTACGTGACATGCGCGGTGGGATGAGAGACAAGCGATGCGAGAACGTCAGGCATGAGTCGGTGAACCACGACCAGACGACACGCGGCGCACCTGCGGTGGAAACTCTTTCAGCAACGCTTGGAATTCGGCGGCGCATTCGCCACAGGGATAGAGGCGGGAAGTGAGGTACATGTACGCCTCGAGCGCTTCCCGTTCGTCATGCGCTGGCTTCTGCAACAGAGAGGGTGAGCGGACACCAGTTCGTGCGTCGGGCAACGTCCGCGACAACAGCACCACGCACCTCAGGGTACCGCAACGTCATGGTGTGACTACCCGCGCCCAAAAATACACATTAAGCACGCGAACACGATAGAAAAGAGAAACAGAGAGGGACGTACAGCAACTTCCACGTCGCACGCCCCAGTTCTGCCCTGCGACACCCCCCCACCCAACGCCAACGCCAACGCCAGACACCAACGCAAACAACACGACGTCAGCAATCGCGTGCAAACGACCTGAGAAAAAAAAAAAAAAGTGTGTGAGAGAGAGCGACGTACTTGGCAGTCTCGTTCGCTAGCTTGGACATGATCACAGCTCCTTTCACCACCTCACTCCCCGTCGCAGAGGTCGAATCGTGTACAGACGCAGGTGCAGGGGTTGCCGCAGGTCGCTCCCTCCTTCCCTCTTCAGAGCCCGAGCCTGGGCTCGAATCCGCCCACGCCGGCGAATACGGACGCAGAAGTATGTCCTTTTCGACCCCGCCCTCTCCAAACAACTCGCCCGTCCATGGATCAATGTATCCACGCGATGGTGGGTGCAGAAAAGCGATTGTGGCGAGGAGAAGCTGTCAAGATCACAAACACGTGTGAGCCGAGGACGGTCCTCCAGTGCACGCAGCACGCGTAGGGCTTTTGCAACGCATGGAAGCGAGATACGTACAAGGGCGACGGTAACAGTGACAAAGGACCGTGAAAACCGGGAGATCATGATGTGAGTCGGAGGATGAGACGTGTGGACATATATGGGCCGCAAGTTAGACAAGGCGCGCTTACAGTAGTAACAGTGTTAACACATGGATACTTGGAATCGATCAATCATATGTAGGGCTGTACAGTACGTTACTACCAACGCTGCCCTCTAAAGCGAGGAAGCGAGGAAAAATAAAGTATCCGCAAGAAATGAAGTGGAAAGCCGAAAGAAATGTCCATGAAGCCCATGAACAAGTATCGCTACAAGGTTATACACAAACATACCTGGATCTCGTAGAAGTCGTAATCGGGCGGAGGTCTAAGAAAAAGGTCGGTCATTGTACCGTTCATTGTGCCGTCGTCGTCGTGGCGTTTTCACACACGTTACACCCAGCAACACTGATCGCCGTCCCTTGCACAGAGCACTGCGTGAGCGATGTAGAGATGCACGCAATGCTTCCATCAAGTCCCGCATTTTCATTGAGCTCCAGCACCTGCAGCATGCTCGAGAACGTGGGCACCGTACCGGTCAGCTTTTAAAGGACGAAAAAGCGCTCGGGATAAAACCCGTGAGCGAGGTGGATGTGAGGTCAAGAATATGTAACGATCCAGCAAGCGACGAAGACACTGCGAGTGTTGCGAGTAGGGACGGCGATAATGCTTGAGAGTTCACTAACCTACATGACAGACTGTCAAAAGGGATTCCGGTGCGTACATCCTGTCTTACAAACTCTGCAGTCCCGCGAGATTCGTAAGACTGCTTGGAAGCGAGGTGCCCATTTGTGAATTGCGGATCAGGGCAAGGGTAGAGAGGCGTGTGAGACCAGGCGAGGCGAAGAGCGAGTTTGGTAGCGCAGTGATGGAAGTAGCTTCGAGGTGAAGTGTCGTCAGAGACGTCAGGTTGGTGATTGAACCTGGCAGGGAACCGGCTACGCCAGTAAAAGATTAAAACACCGCGGATCGAAAGCAACCAAAATGTTACCAGGTGTTGCGTTCCCTCCGATGATTTCAAGGGTCTGCAAAGCGGCCAATCCGCCAATCTCATCGGGCAATGAAGCTGGGACACCGGGGTGAGTAAGTTGCCTGAATAGCCATAATGAGTGCGATCCATAGCATCGCCAACATGACCTACAAGGATGAAACCTGCCCTGACGTATCACAGCTCACACCCGTCCAAGTGCAGAAATCGACATTTTGAGTCCAACTACCGTTCCCGAGCATCGCTTGCCCTTGCGCGTTTGCGGTCTAATAGATGGCACGGAGGCTGCAGAATTGGACGGCACTGTTGATTAACTGGGTGATCTGAGTATGCGCTGAATTGGACGTGTAGAACGAGGGCACAGCCTGGAGAACCGAAGTACACGTCGAGCATGGATAGCCTCGGGGTGTGGAAGGCGCATCAAGAGTGTATTGAGAGACATTACTGAGCATCCGCAGAAAGTGCGTTAACGGTCGAAGCCGTCTGACTTGTTGTCGCAGAGAGCGAGAGGACGCGGATGTTCAAGAAGACGACATCTCCAATCAAGAGAAGGAGGAGGAGGAGGATGAAGAGGATGTACCACAACCGGCGCCGCACGCGGGCTTCGTGATCGGGGTCGTATGACTGACGCGGACGACGACGCTTCTCAAGGCGACGTTTCTCTATGCGAAGTGGCTGCCACTGCGATAGACGGGGGTCAGGGGGACCCGGATCTCCGCCACTGAGCATCCAAAGGTCAGACAGCTTGCCAAATCTATCCCGCTGGTTGGATGACATTGGCGATGTACCCGCTTCGACGTCCTCGAATGGAGGCATGGGCTTTGAGCTCTTAGGGTACTTCGAGTTGCTTTGGCCGAGCGATGAAGGTGCTATCGTAAATGACTGAGAGTACCTGGAGGCTTCCTGGATATCGAGACCCCAGTGGTTTGGGAGAAGGTTGACAGAAAGATGTTGACGGGATTCGGGACTCATCGTCGAAGCAGCGAAGGTGTTGCGGAAAAGGAGGAAGATAATGGGCAGCCATGATAGTCAAGTTATTATGGGAGTCCGGACAATCTCGTGCTCTCTCGGAACAAAATATGCAAACTTCGTCCTGGTCTCGAGCTAGACTCTGGAGACCTTCGGATACCTACGGATACCAAAGAGAGGTGCCAGAGGGAGTATTCGGGACTCACCACGTGTAAGGTCATTGCACGCAACCGAAAACACTAATACCGAGCATGCAGAGAGGTATACCAAATCGGCTAATCGATTTGTGAAGCAGGACGTTCGACTTGAAATGCAGAATGGTTATTCCTGGCCAGTGGCAAACATCGTGTCTTGTACTGGCCCAGATATGTGTGGGCCAAGTTCCGGACCTGTGCCAAACACGCCATGTCACGTCTATCCCGTTCTGATCGACGGCTAGAATCCATGAGGATTTACCTCATACTCCAGTCATGACACCGTCGGCGACTTCACCCACCACGTCTCATCTGGCAAGGGATAAGATAACTCCGGCCATGATACGGCCACTGCACTTGGCACCCCCGCCATCTCCGTTCCTTCCTTGCTGCGCCGTTTCTCTTCGTTCGTTTTGCCTGGGAGACTTGTCTCCAACGTCAGGTCGACCGTTGACATGAAATAATCACTACACACTGTATTCCGGTCGTCCCGATCTTCATCTTTTTTTCACCCTACGTTGTGCGCGCGCATTCTTACCCTTGCGTTTCTTCTTCTCTCTTTGCGCTTCTGAGGTTCTGCTCCGTTCTCATTGACATTCTCCGCCGAGGTAGGAGCTGCTGCAATGGGTGGCACGACGTTGGACTCAGTGGAGAACAGTGATCGTGGAAGCTGTGAGGATATATATACCACTGAACACTGCGTGTGCATGCCAGTGTGAGCATCAACGTCAGCGATTCAGGCCCAAGGGTGCACTGGCTGGCATGCAACAAAGTGGAGCCAAGATACGCACGGGGGTGACGATGATGCTCACATTGAAGGAACACGAAAACCACGCGAGATGATTTGGAGATGTGTTGGTAGTGAAATTGGTCGCGTTACTGGCATTGATTCAGACATGAAGGCGCTTTGTAAAAAAAACACAGCACATGTAAGCTATATGGATACTATGCGTACGGGATACAGTAGTATCTAGTAGAGCTACAGTATATCGTCGGCTTGATGAAAGAGAGACCGGGCCACAGGGAAGTAAGAAAAGCAAGTACTCCGCAAGGAATTACTAAGATGACAGTAGAAGTAATGTTCGTGAATCAATGAACAGGTATTAGTATAAGATCATGTGCGATCTCTATACGAGTCGTAGGTCCGTGTGGAGTCTCTAAGCAAACCATGCGTAAATAATCAATATCATGTCAATGTCAAGGTCGTCACTGGGGGCCGTTCATCATGCCATCGTCACGGTCGTGGCGTTTTGACACACACCACAGCCAGCAACACTGATCGCCGTCCCTTGCACAGAGCACCGCGCGAGTGGTGCAGGATGACACGCAATACTTCCACCAAGCCCCGCGTTCCCATTGAGCTCCAGCACCTGCAGCGTGCTCGGGAACGTGGGGACGGTACCGGTCAGGTTGTTGGAACCGAGCAACAACTGGGTAAGACCTTTGAAGGATGACAGGGCGCTAGGGATAGAACCTGTGATCGAGGTGGACGTGAGGTCAAGCGTGTGCAGTGACGCGGCAAGCGACGAAGACGCTGCGAGTGTCGCAAGCGGAGACGGCGATAATGCTTGGGAGTTCATCAACCTACATGACGTGTCAAAGGGAATCCAGTGCGTACATCCTGTCTTACTTACAGATTCTGCAGTCCTGTCAGACTGGTCAGACTGCTTGGAAGCGAAGTACCCATTTGCGAATTGCGAACCAGCGCGAGGGTAGAGAGGCGTGTGAGACCAGGCGAGGCGAAGATCGAGTTTGGTAACGCGGTGATGGAAGTAGCTTCGAGGTGAAGTGTCGTCAGAGACGTCAGGTTGGTGAATGAACCTGGTAGGAAACCAGCTGCACCAGAAAAAGATTAAGAATACCACGGGAAAGGAACAGTGTATTTACCAGGTATCCCGCTCCCTCCAATGACTTCAAGGCTCTGAAGAGTGGTCAATCCGCCAATCTCATTAGGCAATGTAGCTGGAACTCCGGGGTAGGTAAGTTTCCTGAACAGACTGCTTGAGTGTGGTCCTTTGCATCGCCAACATGACTTACAATGATGCAACCTGCCCCGAGGTATCACAGCTCACACCCGTCCAAGTGCAGAAATTGACATTTTGGGCCCAACTATTATTTCCCAGCGTCGCTTGCCCTTGCGCGTTCGCGGTCTCGTAAATGGCACGGAGACTGCAGAACTGAACGGCATTGTTGATTACCTGAGTATTGTGAGCATTCGCTGAACTGGACGTGTAAGACGAAGGCACAGCCTGGAGAACTGAAAGACATGTCGAGCATGGATAGCTACGGGCTGAGGCAGGTGCGTTAAGGGAATATTGTGAGAGACATTGCTGAGCATCCACAGAAAGTGCGTTAGTAGTCGATGTAGTTTGACTCGTTGTGGAAGACGTAGAGAGCGAGAGGACGCGGATGTTCAGAAAGACAGCGTTTCCGATCAAGAGAAGAAGGATAATGATGAGCAGGATAAGGAGGCACCGCGACCGGCGCTGTTGTTTCCTCACGCGAGCTTCGTGTTTGGGATCGTGCAGCTGACACGGACAACGACGTTTCTCGATGTGAAGTGGCGGCCATTGGGTAACACAGGGGCCTCGTACTGGGTGATCCGGATCACCAGCGTTGAGCGTCCGAAGGTCAAAAAAGAGCTTGGTGAATCTGTCCCGCATGCTGGAAGATGTCGGGGATGTGCCCGCCTCGATGTCTTTGGGTGGATGAGCAGGCTTCGAGCACTTCGAGCACTTCGAGTTGCATCGGCCAAACGAGAAACGCGATGAAGGTGCTATCGTCGATGTCGGAGAGAACTTGGAGGTCTCGACCTGGATGTTGAGGTGGTTTGGGGGAGGATTAATGGAAAGATTCTCGCGGAATTTCGAGCTCATCGTCAAGTATAGGGAGGACGTTATGGAAAAGAGGGAGGCAGAAAATGAGCGATGGTAGTCAAGTTATAAGAAGGAGAAGTGGTCATAGCACAACCCGAGAACAATGGCCGTTCATTCACACAATAGGTAATCCCAAATATGGTAATCAATATTGTGTAGACTGGTCCGATGGTCCAAGTTAACCGGGGTATTATTATGATGCATCCACCTTCGTGAAGGTGATCACTCTTCGAGGAAAGTAATGGATTGGCTTGGACAGAAGTGACTACACTGAGATGAGGTACGATTAGATCACGGGAGACACTCGTCCGTCACGTGATGCGCGCGACAGAGATCCGAGAAATCCACGCGAGGGGGGAATTCGAGAGGGGATTGGGTGATCTGACAAGGAAGAGGCATGACCGGGACCTTCGGAGCGTGGGAATTATCCTAGGCGTGCTGGACAAGACGCAAGCGGACGACGGAGGAAGAGAACGAGAGGGCACGAAAGGACCACATTGGGAGGTGGTTGGGACGCAAAAGAAAGCGAGCGAAGGAGAGGGATGCGAGCGGGAGGGAAGAAAGGGACCACAAGAGGGACGCGCACTGGTGTCCCTTCTTATATGTGAGTGATCAACGTGCGACGTGCTATCAGCGAAGAATCGGCGCGTCGGTACGATGCTGAACCCTCACCTGTTACTGAACGTCCATCTCTCCACCAGACCCCTTTTTATGCCGTCGTCTCCGTTTCTTCTTTGGCGCGCCGTCATCCACATCTCCCTCCACCCCGCCTGCCAGGATATGGTCAGATTCGCGTTTCCGCCCATGTGACTTGCTTTCAATTCCTGGTTGAACACTAGCGTCATTCCCCTCGTCGTCTGTCACTTCGTCTTTTTCACCTTGCGCCGTTTTTAGCTTCGCGCGCTCTTTCTTACCCTTCCGTTTTTTCTTCTCTTTCTGCGTTTCTGTAGCTCCGCTTTTCGCCTTGGTACCTATGTCAAGTGACCAAGAACCTTCGTATCGAGAGCCCGCACGAGAATGTAGAGTCTCGCGGAATTCCTTCAATCGTTGGACTCGCTTTGGGTCCCAGTCCTTTTGCGCCTTGCCACCTAGAGTAATAAAAGGTGAACGAGCATGAATGCTACCAAGTGAACACACCAACCTCTGTCTACACGATAGGGCGCCAACTTCTTAAGCCCAACATAAGAGTTCAACTCTGCGTCGGTCGCAAGCAGAATTTCCGCAGCACTAAGGCCGTAACTTTCGGGAGCGACAGACGTATAATGAAAACGGGTAGGCATGTGGGAGGTCTGCAAAATTGGCAGGTGAATACGGTCCCGGCGGCAGGCTGAACAGACACACTATACCGCTGAAACCGAGTCTATTCACCACCTCGTCCATATATGCGTCCACCTTGCGTTTTCGTTCCGCTTCGGTACCTGTCCATTCCGGATCATCATCGTCCCAACCCTCACCCGCGTTCAGGTCTGCGTCCATTTCGTCTACATCCACTCCAACATCTTCATCATCTCCTTTCCTGTTTTTCTTCTTCTCTTTCTTCTTTTGTTTTTTCAGTTCCGTCTTTGATTTGGCATTCGAGGGTGGTTCAATATCATCAATGTTAATGTCGTCGTCCCAGAGTGGTTTTTCTGCATCTCCATCGTCGACTATACGCACATCAGTCAGATGGACATCGCCGATAATGGTCAGCCTTACCGATATCATCACCAGTATATAATTCCGCCATCTGCGCATCATGTTTCGAGGGGTCCCAATCGGCGTCCAGATCAAGGTGGGTGAGCGCTGTAAAACGTTGGGGTCGTAATAAGCAAATGAAGAACTGATAATACGAATGATTCGAAATTTGATAAAACCTTTACCTTCATCGCCGACACCACCCAGTCCCCCTTCCGAACTGACCATTTCAAGTTTTCTTCGCAGTTCTTTGACTTTGAGCGCTTTGAAACGAGCTAGCTCCTCCTTTCTTTGTTGCCTTTCCGATTCCTTTTTGTTGAAGGTATCTTGTCCGGGGACCAAGGTATCGTTGTGTGCCTCCTCCTCGGCAACCGCAGCTTCTACCAAAGTACGCTCCTTTCTGATCTCTTCTCTTCGCGCTTCGAGGAGTGCTTGTTTTTCCGCTGCCTGCCGCTCTTTCTTGCGGGCACGGGCGTCTTTTCGAGTCGTGGACTCTCGCCGAGCGGACAGCAGTTTGCGAGGATGCGATGCAATAAGTGCACCACCTCTGTATGATCATCATTAGTGAGTCATATCGCAACGATCGACTCCTCGAGGAAAGCTGTACATGGAACGAGAATACTTACGGTTCCTCGAATCTAAAGTTGTACGATGTCTCGAACGCGTCTGCAAGGTCGTCGAACGACTCTTCGTTTGACAGTGTTGCGTCCTGGGCCCTCTCGTCGTCCGGGTTCTGGTCTACATCCGAATCAGCTTGAGATGTCGCTGATTTCCATTTAGAATGTTTCGACGAAGATTCGATGATTTCGTTATATGTGGGCACACGCCGGTTCGAGCGGTCTATCCACCCCCGATTGAAGATATAACTGCGTCAATCGTCAATCGCTGTCGCATTGAGTGAAGCCATGCCTGCCCTTTCCCGACAGCACAAGGTGTAACACTCAGGTGGCTTGGAAACACGTACTTCATCAAGAACTCTTGGTCAGCCTCTTTCTTCGGCTTCTTGTCGCGTTTGGTCGTAGCTTTCTTGTCTTGTACCTCATTCTTTTCCTCTCTTTCCTTTTCTCGCTCTTTTTTGCCATTTTTCTTCTTTTTCCCCTCTGATTTCTTCTCACCGTCTCCTATGACCTCGACACCCGCGGAGGCACCCACCACTTCGTTTCCATCCACAGTCACGAGGTTGTGAAGATCCTCGCCGACCTCTCGCTCCAAGAACGCTCTGTATTCCTCCTCCTCCAACTCGATCTCGTCACGTGTACGCGAGCGCGGGATAAGTAAATCGTCGTCTCCTAATTTGCAGTCGAACGATGTGAGTCAATTCCTTTCCATCCTCGCATCCGAGAACGGAATGAGTAAATACCTTGAGCCTCAGCATCGACCGCGCCTTGAAACGCGGCGCGTGTTTCCGAGCGAAGGAGCATTTGTTCCTCGGTGTGCGTCAAGGGCTGTGGACTCGGGGAACGGGAGTGCGCGTCAACGTCAGCGAGCGCAGACGCGAGTGCGGCTTCCCGGATCGTCAGTGGTTTCGACTGGTTTCGTAAGAGTATATTAGTACGAGGGACGATCGCAGCGAGTCTGGATCGCACGGACCTTTTCTTTCGTTTTTAGCTTCGTAACGGGTGCCTTGTCCTGCGTTCGCACGTGTTCTTCTAAATAAACGAGTGAATCCCCGCACCAAGAATCAGGTCGCGAGCGGTCCAATACGAGGACCGCGCCGCTCCCAGGAATCGAACGCACCTTCAAACACGCGTCTCCCACCTTCATAGATAGCCGGATCTTTCTTCCTAATCCGCGCCAGCGTACGAAGAATGGCGGCATCTACTGCCGGTGTCAGTTCTTCTCCATCCGAGTCTTCTTTCGTGTCTTCAGAATCTTCAGAGTCGGTGTCCGACGAGCCCGGCTCTGAATAGTCGGACCCATATTTCTCTTTCACTACATTGTACAAGGATGCGTGTCAATCCGGTCCACATAAACACTGAACTTTGGTAATAGATCTGACGCACGGTTCGTGAGTTCTTCCCTTTCCTTCCTGTATTCAAAGGCTTTCGCAAAGTGTTCATTGATCGTGAGGGTGTGCAGGTCATCCGGTTCAGATTCTGAATCCGTAAGCATGATGGGTGTTCAAGGTGAATATATCGGTGAACAAGATATGATTTCATGTAGGACAAGTCCATGCGGTTGTTTGTCTTTGTTGACACCATGAAGAATGTAGGCCGGGGTCCTCCGGAGTATCCGAGGTCCAATACACTCCAAGGGGACACATAGCCGGAGGACAACTTCTAACGTTCAACCCTCAGACCTTACCTCATCGATATTCATCTCATCGTCGGACATGGTGGGGAGCGTGGTTTGGACGCCGCGTGTATTCGGGGTCTCTTCAAGTTCACCCTGAACTTCAGTTCAGTAACGTCACATATCCCTGTGTCTCAACGGATTACAGTGACCGTCGCTCAGCGATCGCGTCGGAGTCGATCATCGGACTCGCAGTCTTGGCCCATTTGCTTTTTCTGTTTCGTCGACCCTTCGTACTCATTGGAACGAAGCTGTTGTATTTTCTGGTGTAAGCACCCGTCCCTCCAATACTTTTAGGGCTTCACGTCTCCCTCGCCATCTCTCGGCTATCGCCGGACCCACGTACACTCATACCTCATAGCTTGGATCATGATCAAGACCTCGGCTCCACAAACTTTTTGGAAAAGGTAATTTTTTCGAGAATCAACTAATAATGATGCCGGGCTTCACCTAGCGTGCCTGGCTGGCTCTACACTGCCTGCAAATGTAATTTACCCGAGAATGCAAAGCAGCACCAAGCTGCCCGTGATGGGTCCAAGTTTTTTTTTACATTCCTGCTCGGGTGAATTCCCGCCTCATCAGTGCTGGAAGCTTGAACACAGCTATGGGAGGTGTGCGAGAAGCGCTATCGATTCACAAGTCTCCCTGGCACGCCACGGCTACCAACCCACACCCCAGTGGTAAACTGTAAGCACGATCTCTCCAAGAAAAGAACTCGACCTTGGCTCACTCAGAACAATAAAATCCACACGTCCACCGATTCGTGACATCCGATCTTTCACACCAATCAAGTAGATCCTGCCCATGAGCGCCCCTAAATTAAGTGACCCGGGTCTTCAAGGAATAGCGCTCAGATTGATGGATCATGGTCCATTATCCACGCTGAGTCACCATTGCTACCCTGGCAGAACACGCGGCAGGCGCACGCCGACCTATGCCATACTTGCTTGGTATGTACTGTGTGTCGGCTGGTTTGAAGCCATTTTAATCTCCAGCTCGCCACTGAGGATTCGGGGTCCTGTTAGGTATTATGATTTTATATATAAGAGAGCACTGGGTGCAGAGTTCAGGATGCTCAGGCGACATGTACGATCCTGCTCTCGACACACTGGTGAACACAGACTTGATTCCTCAGGCAGATATTCTTCCCTCCCCACCTGCCTCCACCACCCAGAGCCAGACAAATCTTGCGCAGACCTACACAGTGATCCCCACTGAGCAGTCCAATCTCCCGCATGTCGGGGGACCAGCCGGAAACAGTAAGAACTGGGACTCACTAGAGATGTCCTGTTGACTTCCTTGTCAGGCAACATACATCAATCTTTTCATGTAAACAACGCATTGCATGATGTGTCTGCACTTGCAGTGGCTATGACAGGCCTTCATACTGTTCCAGCACCCACCTGCGGACTCGCCAGTGGCCTGCATTGCACCCTGCCGCTTGATGGTTCAACCAAGTCCATCAAATTGCACCTGCGAAAGCATGGTCATTGGCACTCGCAGAGACGAGTTGTCCAGTGCCCCTGGACGGGGTGTTCCGCTATGTTACGGTGGATGAATATTCCAAGGCACATCCAGTCTATCCATCTGGGTGTCAAATTCAGGTGTTTTAATTGCGGCAAGGCATACACGCGACCTGAAGGGTTAGCATTGCATACCGCATCGCTAAAGTGTTACGGTATGTATTTTCTGCGTGGAAAGGAAGCACTCACCGCTACATTCTCTTTAGACGCCACCGTGACACACGCAGGGGAGTAGAAGATAGAGGGGAATCAATTCGGTCACGACCGCACGGTACTTGGATCAGATAATGATTTTTTGCTGTCTGTTGTCAGGGTTTCTCCAGAGCGACTTCTTGGACTCTAGCGAAACGCGCTTTGGACTACAGCAGAGTCATATGTGGATAATTCTTATAAGAGGCGGCGTGTGTAACTCTCTGTCTTATTACCATTCACAAGGATGTACTCCACCGAACTCGTTGATGATCTATGCAATGTTATATAATCTTCCTACGTAGGGTTATGGGATCTGGCCAAGTCCCTATGTTTTGTCTTTCTCCGCATTGACTCCGACACTGCTTGTGGTCTGTCTCGTTCCACCCCAACCTGACAGTCAGCTCGTCTCACGTAAGTCGATACGCACGATCTGTTCTTGGCTCCCCGGCAACAGTAAACGGATCAAATTTATGTCCCCTCCCAAGACTTTTCAGGAAGCAGAGGTCGGTCACCCTGCCGTCCTCAACGCCCCAATTTTGTTGATCAGCCCTTCCAAAGTCCATCTACGATCGTGCGACTAAATTAGAGTTTGCCACAGAGTTTTCGTCCGCATTTCACCTCTACCTTGAGGCCACAGATGCCTTCCTCCATCTTTCACGTTCCTCTGTGGCTACCCCCGCGTTCCAGGCACAGTGCAAGGCACGTGCGGCAAAGGCGATCCAACGGGCCGAAAAGATTAAAAAAGCCAGCAAGACACCTGGCTCTCAGCTGGGCGTGGTTTTAGCGCCTGTCAACTCCTTTGGGGCCGGTGAGGGTCTGATGGGGTTGCTAGCGTGGCGTCACTCAGCTTGCCACAGATCACCAAGCCTATGTACTTCGAAAGTCATCGACGGTCAATAACATCCGTTATCCTCTCTGGAGCGAACCTGTCCCCTTGCCATCTACTCCAGGAACACACTACTCGTGCGTATCTCTCGTTCTCGACCGATGGACGCAAATTGCTTATTGTCCGTATGCCAGCGACCCGAATGGCCAGCCAACAATTCCTCCGTCCAAAACAACCAACTCCACGGACATTACATGGAAAAGACCTCCTCGCGATGTTCTTGCCCCCCAAGAGCTTTCCTCCACCTCAAGCTTGACACCCGCTGATATAGTTCAGAACATCATCGACGACTGCTCGCTTTGCGCCTCCGTAGCTGTCTGCATTCAGCACAACCGGAGGTTCAACTCAAGGGTATGTTTTCTCCTCGTGCTTTTGTTAGAAGATGTGCAATCGACCTATGCCCTGGCCATGCTTGCTGCCTGTACGGAGGGTTTAATTTTGTCCGCTAGCCGTGTTCAACCTCCTGCAGCCATGAAAATCACGCATATACTGACATTTCTCTCCGCAATTTTATTTTCAAGTTACTGTCGTCATCTTTGCTACCCGGAAATCAACCCAGCAGATATGATCTCAAAGCATATCTGAATGGTGATTGCCGACGAGTATGTACAGCATTGTCAAATCAATGGACTGGTGGTGACGATACGTTCGAATTCGCTGTGGCATGTTACAGATATGTAAGTGTCGATCGAATCGTTACTGGATGTTGGATTTTGATGTCTACTCAATGTTTTGCTCCCCCGTACTGTTCCGTGCCTATCTTATGGTCGACTCTGCAAGCTATTGACGATTTACTTCCTTTTAACGACTCCGAGCAACCCGTAGGAATCTCTTCAGGACGAATGGAAGTTGCATGGCCAGCTTTAATTGAGAAAGCCGTACGTCATCATCCTGCTCATATGACGTACTGTGAAACTAATCCTACTGCACTAGTACATGAAGCTGATGGGAGGATATGACTTTCCTGGATCGTAAGTAACGTGCGGCCTCTCTCATCTCGTTCATTACTGAGTTTCTCGCATGACTTGCGTGTATTGGTCGACAGTAATTCTTCCATCGATCTACGGTCCGTATGATTGATCCATTTCCGCTTGCATTTGATGCAATCTAATGTCATCCGGTCTAGAGTATTGACTGGGTGGATACCTGAGCAACTTGAGCTACAAAGGTGGGGCTTCTGTTCATCCACGATCCTGCTGAAGGCATAAGCTTGTTACTTCGTATTTATTCTGTTTACGTGTCCTGTACTGATGCTGGGTCCACAGCCCCTCATTTGAAAGGGAGAAAACATGGGAAAGGATCGCAAACGGCTTTCGGAAAGGTAAGTTCGCGACCATTTGTTTGTGTTAAATCTCTCTTGACCCTGTTTCTAACATAGGTTATTGCGTGGTTACTGTGGGCACGGACGCTAAGACGACTCTGGAGATGGAAGGGGTGAAGCTGTTACCTTCGCACGCTTATGCTGTCGTTGGTGAGTTAAACAAGGATGTCCCTTGGCTTGGCATATTCCCTCCACGATTGCACGCTCAAAGAAGGTCAAACCCAGGCATTCAAGAGACGAAGAATGAACGGTGGTTAACCTTGATAGATTCGAGAGTGCCTGCTGCCAACTCGCCTGCTAAGCGCTGGGACAGCTCCAATTCGAGCGACACACGTGAGTATTTGCGATGGATTATAATACGGCACCGGATTACCTTGTCATTAGGTACGCTCGATATGCGGTGGGATGATATATGCGCGGCATTTGAGGGGATATATGCGTCTTGGGATCCGGCGCTCTTGCCATACGGCGCCACCCTCCATGGGTGAGCTTTTTTTGACAGAGTACTGTCTGGTCAAGGGGTGGGGCAATACTCATCTATTGCAACCCAGGGTGTGGAAAACAGCTAATGCAAACGATAAGGTGCAAGGTAACTACTCTCCTGTGTCTAGCGCACGCCCAGCTGAAGGAATATCGTCGTCTCTCAGCATCCGTGCGCCACCTGCGGTTGCTCTATGAGTGCCAGAATCCACCGCATGGTAGCGGTGACCCGCTAGATACGAGCAAAGATATCTGGGTCCTGCTGACGAGACATCTCCTCCATACCCGCAGAGAAGCTGAGTACATCTCGCTCAGTGTACATCATGAAGACGAGGATGATCGGAGAGACATGTGGTTAAAACCAGGGGATACCGAGGTGAAGGTAAACTGCCTGCTAGTTTCCTGTGCGGATAGAACAGGATTGACATTCCGTAGGGCACATTTACTACTTCACCGCATGTGTTGGTGAAGACCAGGGCTGGAAGGGAAGTTCCACCCCGGTCGCACACACCCTCATCGGCGTCACCAACATCTACTAAGATCTCAAGCGCTCTCTTGATTCATGCTAGTTATGATGGTCCATTCGATGACGTTTGTTTCACCGTGAACGTGTTCTGCGGTGCAGATGTCAAAGTACGGTGGGACGAAGACGCGGGAATAGGGGATACCATCAGTTCTGGAGGAGGCGGATTCAGTGTTAAAGTGCATCAACGTTGACACGACGTTCTGTGTACAATCTCTGATATATTTGACAGGTCGACGGGACGCTCACCAGCAAAAACGCGGGCGGGAATCATACGCATCCGACTTACATGCTGAATCCGCAATGGCACCTTCTCGTTTATGACGAAAGCACTGGTTTGAGTGGGGGAGGTGCGCTCGCATCCAGTGAAAAGGCGTCGCCTCTGAGGGGGTTCGTGGGGAGTTCCAAGTTAGGCGGCGTGAGCGGGAAGGGCAAGACGGGGCAAAAGTCCGCCGTAGTGCTGAGCGCGCAGGGTCCCAGAGAAGTACCGCTGAACGTGACCGCTGTCTGGTCTTCCGGCGAGCGAATCGTCGGGTGAGAACTGGCGCCATTTCTCGGGTTGCTATCTGCATGCTTACGCTCCTGTACAGGCTAGCGGAAAAGGAAGTGGTGACTTCTTCTGGGGCATACACATATGGTCGAGCAAGAGCAACGGCAGACGTGGCACGTCAGTCTTGATGTTGTGCATTCTGCGGCGTTGGGGCTGATTAGTATCGCAAAGCGGGTAGTTATACCGTGATCCTTTCCGCGTTTGAGCCTCAAGTGCATCTCGGGCAATTTACACTCAGCATTGAAAGCTCTCGCCAACTTGACCTCACGCCAATCCCGCAGGAAGGGGCAGGGATGTATGCGAGAGTTTCCAAAGGGGAGTGGTAAGTGCTGACAACGTCTTTTAACGACCTGGAGTTCCTGACAATTCCCGAGGGATGAACATACTGCTGCTGGAAGACTAAGTCATGGTCGGTATCATTCGAATCCGATTTATGAGGTCCAGCTCCCGTCTAGTGCACAGCTCTGGTATGTTGGTCACGGCCATGCCACCCATTCTCCTTACCTACTTCCATGACTGACATTCCTGCCTATGATAGTGCACGTCTACACCTGACCTCAGCTGCACCCACTGCTGCACTCAACCTCTCTCTTTTTCCTGCACCATCCTCCGCGTCCGAAATTCCCAGGTTGGACCAGCCCCTGGCTTCTTCGGGTCCATATAGCGACACTTTGTCTGGGGTATCTATCCCCACGCGTATGCTGAGCCCAGGCAAATATTGGCTTATCCCGTCGACATTTACCGCGGGCGTACGCGCTTCGTTCCGGTTGGCGGTGTATTGCTCGGATGCGGGCTGCGTTGTCTCCAGACAGGACCGTAGCCCCGCCAAGTCATAGTTGTACAGACACTCCTACTTTACACAGTTTGTTGCACATTCACAAGGGTGCGCGATCGTATTGTGTCACTTCTTGAAATTCGTTTATCGTTGGCAATGTATGTCGATAGTCGTCTCATTTGTCCAGGTCTGGTGTACGGTCCGAACCACCGGGAGTGCTACCCAGTGTCGAGAGATTGGGAAAGGGCGAGAGAAGAAAATCATGGGTATGTTTGAGTGTTGTACGATATGGGTTCGCTTGTGGATAGCTCGCAATGATCCACTGCAGACGGGTCTTGAGTACGTCTTTGGCTAAACACGTCCATCGCGTCAGTTCCCGGACCGAACGGGATATCGATTCCGTCATGAAATGCAACGTACATATGTCAGCACGTGCGTTTCCTTGTGCGCACAGCAATCCGTCTGGGCGGCGACGGCCACGCCAACGCTCGTGTCCGTCCCGGTGTTGCACGCAATGCAGACGGTGCGCTGGTCCTGGAGATGGTGTTGGATGAACGGCATCGCGCGCGGCAAGACGACGGTGAGAAAGTCTTCTTGCCTTCGGGGGTCTGTATGCGCAGCATCCTAGGCGACCCGCTTCCTTCGTCGAGGCTCCCGCCAAGATCGGATCTTGATCCTGATCATGAGGCGTGAGACAGACAAAAGCGACGGCAGGCTGTGCTTGGAGGAGGTGGGGTCGTCGCAGGGAGGCTATGATGCTGATCGAGATGCGTCCCGAGACGTGTTGGATGGGGCACGTGGGGTCGTCGGTGTGAGAACTTGACGCGACTGAGACGAGCAAACGGACAAAGTCTGGGAGCGCAGATGATGCAGTGGACAAGATCGCGCGATTAACGAGGGGAAGGATGTGGAGATCCGAAGGCGCGAGTGCCTCGGACTGCGATGGAAACGATCGTAGGTCTGCGTAGGTTGAAGCTCCAGTTGAGTTGTTTGTATGACCATCTGTCGACTTGAAGTAGGCACGCTCCGGGGAAGTCTGGTGATACGGATCAACGCAAGCAAGTACAAGTGTACAATCTCTGGGTCTGTATATCAAGCGCCGCAACGCATGTTGGCTGAGGCACTGGCGTATCAGCCGGATGTCGGCGCAAGCGCACGAGAAACGTACTGAGCAATGGGAAACCTGGGTAGTGGCCGTGGGCCTGCTTGATGAATGCTGCATCTTCTGTGATGGATTGTGACTCTCTACTGAGCTCTGCGAGCACGCTTGACGTGGTTTCCATGATGTTCTGATAGAGTCCGAGGTTGTGATTGATCTGATTCGGCCATCTGGGAGCTGAAACGTTGACTACCGGGCCAGCATGCAGCGAGTGTTGTGACCGCGACGGATGTCGACGAGTCAGACGTAATAAAATTGAGCTGCACGTCGGCAGCGACAGCGGCGTCTCGTACGTTTATATCCATTCATTCGTTTCTGCTCTTTACTAGTTCGTTCTACTCAAGTCGTCCCTCTTTTTTTCCTTCCTTTTCTCATTTCCGCCCGCGCTGGTCCTCCCAAGTGACCTATGGCGGTTGCTTTCCGCCTCAATCACTCCTTTTCTCGGTCCTTGGCACTCGTTCTTGCTACTCGTTTCATACACGGTGTCTCCGCAGCTGCTCATGTACTTGCTGGACAACAGCTCGCGCGTGTTCACGACCCAAACGTTATCTTCGACATCAGCGACAATGGCACGATGATCGTGTACAGCCCCGTCACAGGCGAGCAGATCCCTCAAGGGCTGGCCACGGACGGCAGTGGCTCCGGTTTCTCGACGAGTGCCATTCTGTGGATCATCTTTTCCTTTGTCGTCGGTGCACCCCTTCTCTTCGCAGGCTTCCGCGGGCGGCGTTTAACCCTTGGTGCCGCGGTCGGAGTCGCCGCTGCGCTCGCCAGTAAGCATTCTCCCTCGTGTCTGTCTCGACGTTGACCTTGACGACGACCGTAGCTTGGTCCGTCATCGTGAACACCATGGACAATGTCGGTGTCTCTGATACTGTCCTGACCGCCTGCATTATGATATTATTCGTCATGGGCTTTGCTTTGGGTTCCTTGGACATGTCCCGCCCCGTCGCTATCCTGGCCCTCGGCATTCTTGGTGGTCTGGCTATTGGGGTCCGCATCATCCTGCTGGGAAATGGACTCCTCATCTCAGATCCTGACGCCTTCTTCGTCAACTGGCTCATCATAGGCGTGTGTGGCATTGCTGGAAGCATTCTCGTGTTGTGCAAGCCGAGATACGGGATAGTATGCTGTCCCACCCAGCCCCGCCATGGATGTCTGCTGACAGAATTACTTGGCAGCTCAATGGTTGTGCTTCGACTGGTTCGTTTTTATGTGGCCTCGGGCTCGACCTTGTCGTCAACCAACAATCTGGTATGAGCCGCGGACTTCGTTACCTCGTCGACAGAAACCGCTTTCATGTTTTGGTACGTTTCGGTTGACGCGTTTGATGACATGTCACTTATCCACGGTTGCAGGACACCGTGACCAACGGATATTCACCACCGATGACGACAGTGATCATTCTCGCAGTATCCTTGGGTGTAACGTACGCCGCATTCTCCCCGCATTATGTAAAAATGAATCCAATGAATTTTTGTTCTTCAGTCCAGCTTTTGCATTGGTGCAGTGGAAAGTGTTCACGCATCCCTTTAGTGGAACCAAGCACGACACCTTTATCGGATCGCTTTGGGAGCCCCAAGAAGTTCAAGACGAGGAATCAGTAGCGGTTCCACACCGATCTGTGGATATGCCAGATACGCCGACGACCGAGAAGCCGCCCAAACTATCATTGTCGGATAATGCGAAGCGAAGCGGATCAAGTTAGAGCGTTCTCTTATTTCCTTTTGACTGCCATTGGATGAACAACTGGGGTTGCTTTCGTGTGGACACTGACCATGACACGCATTATACGCCAAGCGTTCCATTTCTTGTAGAGCCGTTATATTACCTCGATGCTGTCGTATTGGCAGTGCTTTTGGTACTTATTCTATACATACATACCCGCACTCTAGTTAGATTCGTCATCTCACTCATAGAACATTGCAACACATCGTTTTTGATCCAGTACTAGCGGAAAAAGAGCGGAAGACATGGACATAACGCGTGTAATGATATTTCCAAATGGAGAAATTCACATGTTTAAATCCGCCTCGACGGATTTGGCAAGCAGACTAGAATCCAAATCATGAGGGGTTATGAGCAGACATACCCTGGATGAGCCGACATTCTGCCAGTACAACCACCGTCATAATCACCATCAGTCCTCCCATCAGTTCCTTGCTATACCCCCTTGTTGTCCATGTCACGAAACGCCGAAAGGAAGCCAGTCGGGTTTGCGACCCACATCACCGCAGGTGGAATCGCAGGCGCGATGGAAGCGGTGCGTGCTCTAGATCACAGCGAGGGACAGTGCTCACGTCACTG
The DNA here is from genome assembly GCA_038090555.1 of Boletus subcaerulescens. Taxonomy (NCBI): domain Eukaryota; kingdom Fungi; phylum Basidiomycota; class Agaricomycetes; order Boletales; family Boletaceae; genus Boletus; species Boletus subcaerulescens. Next base: position 88,815 of record JBBPNA010000041.1, read on the forward strand.
CTTGCCAGTTGTGCTGCCAGCCACTCGACACCATCAAGGTGCGTATGCAGCTCTCCAAGTCGGGTAGCGCAGCCGGGGTAGGTGTCTATTCATTCCCGACGCAGCCTGGACGCTAACGAGAGCGATAACGCGACAGACGAAACCGCGCGGCGTCATCGCGACTGGCATCCGAATCGTGCAACGTGAGACCCCGTTGGCGTTGTACAAGGGACTCGGCGCGGTCTTGTCCGGCATCGTCCCTAAAATGGCCATCCGTTTCGCGAGCTTTGAGACGTACCAGGGCTGGTTGGCGGACAAAGAAACAGGGAAGACAAGCACTGGCAACATTTTTATCGGTACGTTGCTCACCCTTGACGGGCGCGAGCGCAGGGTCTCATACGTGTCGTGCACGCCGATCAGCCGGTCTTGCTGCCGGTACGTCAGAAGCAATAGCCGTCGTCTGTCCCATGGAAGTGGTCAAGATCAGGTTGCAGGCTCAACAACATTCGTTGGTTGACCCGCTTGAAATACCGCGCTATCGTAATGCAGCGCATGCTGTTTACACCATCGTTCGCGAGGAGGGATTTTCGACGCTGTATAGAGGTGTTTCGCTTACCGCCCTACGTCAAGCCACGAACCAGGGTGAGACTTGACTTGGAGGGTCGAATGGCATTGTGTTTGGCTAAATCAATGCTGTGACGGAATTGTCAGGCGCGAATTTCACCGCATACCAAGAACTGAAGAAAGTGGCACATCGATACCAGCCTCATCTTGTTGAACTTCCCTCGTACCAGCACATGATAATCGGACTTGTATCTGGGGCCATGGGTCCGTTTTCTAATGCTCCTATTGACACAATCAAAACACGTGAGTGGCTGCAAGGATGACATGAAACCAGACACTGACATTTTTGCCAAGGACTGCAAAAAACTACATGGGAGCCCGAGGTCACTGCGGTTCAGCGAATAGCGATCGTTGCAAAGGACATGTGGCGCAGAGAAGGCGCCAGGTCATTTTACAAAGGTATCACGCCGCGAGTGCTCCGCGTTGCGCCGGGACAGGCCATCGTGTTTGCAGTGTATGAGAGGGTTAGGACGGACATTGAGAAGATTAGCGTGTCACCTTCAGATGACCACTATACTGAATGAAGCGAGGGTGTTTATCTATTCAGTATTTAGGCTAGGTTGGATATTGATACATTTTGAACTGGTCCAAGTACGTATCAGATCAGGGTCAAGGTGATGGTCGGGAAGATGGCCGAAGCCAGAAGCAGGCCAAATGTGGCCAAGCTCCGTGTCCCCCGACTGTTGGGGGATCTCCAGAAAGCTGAGAACTGCGGCGAGAGCTACATTTCATTTGGTCAAAAGTCACTGAACTTTGGTGACCCGCGAAATACATGGCCGCTGATGATGGTGATAGCTAATCACTTTCACTAATGTTGGCGTGACCGTGTGACCGTGTGACCGATGCTGAGATATGAAATTCCCACGGGCGATAAACATCGGTACACAGTAGAGCAGAGGTTGCTTGGCTCAAAGAAGACGACACCATCCTTTCTTTCTCTCGTCCGGCGCGTTTGTTCACCCATATCTTCCCTTGACGCGTCTCACATCGTGCGCGATGGCATCTTGGAGTCCTCAGCCTGCAGGATTGCAGGAAATTCTACAGACCATACGCGATTCCACCGACACACAAAACAAAGTTCAAAGAGCCATCACTCTTGTACGACTACCTCTCTTCGTTGTCCCGATCTTCTCGTGTTCACCTCAGTTTTACACAGAAACTCAACAGCTTCACGCGTGTACCAGACTATATAGCATATCTGGCCCACATCTTGGCTACCTTGCCACAGGAGGAGGACCAGATTCGAACAATTGCTGGTTACCTCCTCAAGAACAACGCCCACCTGATTCTCAAGGTCTCCCCAGATGTAGCAGGGTATGCCAAAGCTGCCGTGCTTTCTGCTTTCAACGACCCATCCGCCTTGGTCCGCACCGCTGCTGGCCAAGACATCGTGGCATTTCTAGGGGTTTTGGAACCGAGGAACTGGCCAGATTGTCTCGAGCAACTCGTGGGTATGCTAGACGATCCAAATCGCCAAGAGGTGAGTTCATAACTACTCGAAACGTGTGCCACCTCATCCGCGAGCTGCGTCGTTGTTCGGAATCGTGTCCCGTTCTATACGGCAGATTTACGGGATTTATACTCTCGGCCGAGTGCCGTGATGTGCCTCATCGCAAATTTCACCTCCGAGTGCCTCGCATGTCCCCTCAACTGTTACAAACTTTCCATTCCTTATGACATTGTTGAAACTACGTACTGAACTCCCAACGTAGGCTGCTTTCAGTGTCTTCGAAAAAGCTTGCGAGGATTTCCCGCGGAAACTGGACATTGAGATCAATGGAACCCGCCCCCTTGACTTCATGATCCCAAAGTTCCTCATGTTGTCGGAACACCCCTCGCCTAAAATGCGCTCGCACGCTGTCGCTTGCTTATCATATTTCGTGCCGATCAGTTCCCAGTCTCTTTTTGCTCACATCGATACATTCATCGCATGTCTATTCAAGCGCGCATCGGACGACGATCATTCTGTTCGCCGCCATGTCTGCCAAGCTCTCGTATTACTCCTCGCCGCTCGGCCCGAGAAGCTCATGCCGGAGATGGCAAATGTCGCAGAGTACATGTTGTACTCGACAAAGGACAAGAACGAGAGCGTCGCATTGGAGGCTTGTGAATTCTGGTTGACGTTTGCTGAGGACCCCGAGCTTGCTCCGTACTTGCATCCCCTCCTTGGCCGTGTAGCTCCAGTGCTCCTGGATTGCATGGTATACGGTGAAGACGATCTATTATGGCTCGAGGGCGACACGGAAGACACCACCGTCCCAGACAAGGAGAGCGATATAAAACCACGCCATTATGGTGCCAAATCTCATGGACTGGACCGCGAGGGAGCAGAGACTGCTGAAGACGCGGCTAAGCGCGGTGTGTACGGCCAGGAAACAATAGACGATGATGATGATGACTATGACCTGGACGACGACGACTTTGCTGATGAAATGTCAACGGAGTGGAATCTTCGGAAATGTGCTGCTGCTGCTTTGGACGTACTGGCTGTCAGGTTTGGTGCAGACCTTATGAACGTCCTCCTTACTCCCTTGAAAGATAAGCTATGGAGTCCAGAATGGCTACAAAGGGAGAGTGCAATATTAGCTTTGGGTGCTATGGCTGAAGGTAAGGTTGACTTGATGTGCCCTGCCAGTTCAAAGCTCACGGAATAATCAGGCTGTATTGATGTCATCGAGGAACACCTGAAAGTCCTTATCCCTTACTTGCTCAATACACTGAATGATCCCAAGGTACGTTAAGCAATCCATAGACACAGTTCATCTCTGATATTCACTCCCCATAGCCCCTTGTTCGTTCGATCACCTGTTGGACGTTGGGTCGTTATGCAAGTTGGTGCACGCAGCCAATATCGGAAGAACACAAGAACCGATACTTTATCCCCACGATGGAAGGTGTACGTATGTGGTCCATACCATTCTTTGTTGGCTCATGCCTTGACCAGCTTCTTCGAATGGTTTTGGACGACAACAAACGAGTACAAGAGGCTGGTTGCAGCGCGTTTGCAACGCTCGAAGAGGATGCTGGCGCTGAACTGTGCCCCTACCTTGAGCCAGTTCTGCGTAACCTGGTTTTCGCGTTCCAAAAGTACCAACACAAGAACATGCTTATCCTGTATGATGCAATCGGCACCCTCGCCGACGCTGTGGGACGTGCATTGTCAAATCCCCAGTATGTTGAGATATTGATGCCTCCACTCACTGGTCGATGGAATAAACTGCAAGACGATGACGACGACTTAATCCCCTTGCTCGAGGTAACTCTCCTTGATCTGATGTGAGTGGTACTTACATGCTGCACAGTGCCTTTCCTCAGTTGCAATCGCTATGGGGCCGGGATTCGCACCATATGCACCTCTTGTTTTCCAGCGATGCGTCGCCATCGTCCATCGATCTCTCCTTCAGTACCAAGCGTACCAGCAGAATCCTGACTTGGATGAGCCTGACAAGTCCTTCCTTGTCGTATCGCTAGATCTCCTTTCAGGTCTGGCGCAGGGTTTAGGTGTTACTCTGGAGCCTATCATCTCACATACGCAACCCAATCTTCTCACGCTGCTCACTGTTTGTCTGAAGCACCCACAAGCACCTGTACGTCAGTCGGCCTATGCACTTGTTGGCGATTTGGCGATGGGGTGCTTCACCCTCTTGGGGCCTCACCTCCCTGCCATCATGGCAGAGCTTATCCAACAGCTCGACCCTGAGCCCAAGGTGGAATTTGTCAGCGCTTGTAACAATGCTGCATGGTCCGTTGGTGAAGTGGCGCTGCGCTACGGTCGAGGTAGGGTTTTGTGGGGCCGACTATGTGTCTCCTATTCATCTTCCGCTTCCGTAGATGATCCCGAGTTCCAACAATGGGTTAATCCCTTGATTGCCCGTCTTATTCCAATTTTGCTACACCCGAAGGCACCCCGTAGTCTCCACGAGAATGCTGCTGTGTCGATTGGCCGAATCGGTCTCATGCATCCCGTCCTCGTTGCACCTCACCTGCCCGAGTTCGCTCAAGCATGGTGCCAGGCATTGTATGAAATTCGTGATAACGAAGAAAAGGATTCCGCCTTCCGTGGTCTCTGCACCCTCGTCCAGACGAACCCCGCTGGTATCGCCAAGGTTAGTTGATCTCGGGGTACTGTGCAGTCAAGACTGATGACATTGCCGTGCCTATAGAGTTTGTTGTGGTTCTGTAACGCCGTCGTCCGATGGAACAACCCCTCCCCAGAGCTCAACGCAATGTTTCAACAGCTATTGACGGGGTTTCGGAACCATGACGTTGCTGGGTGGCAGGCTCAAGTGGCTTCCTTCCCACCAGCCATCCAAGACAGACTTGCGACGCGATACGGGGTGTAATCGGGATCTCCCTTTATAAAATCTTCACGATCTCATCCACGACTTGCGTACATGATCCAATGTACTCCTACGACCCAGACGTCCCTCCTGTACTCGGCGTATTCCCCCTGTTGTCACCCTGTGTCTTTCTACCATTTGTGCCGACCAACGATTGGATCTGTTGCCTGCCCCCTTTCCCTTTTATCTTTTTCCGCGTTTTCTACGTAGTATTAGTAACAATAGCATTTCTGGACCGCTCATCCGGTTCGTGCGTTGTCTTGGCCTCGATCTGTAGTTACACGTAGTAATTAGTTCGTCCTAGTTACCACCGGTTACCGAACGCCTAGTTGGTTCACACATACGTACATACCTCTCTTCTCTTCCACCTCCTCCCGCTGTGATGTGTCTCGTCGTTTCCCTTGCTCGCTCGTTTGCGGTACAACCTTCTTTTGCCTTCTTTGTGTTTAAAAAACGTTTCTCGACGACACGCACATATTTCTGTAGTAGATAGTAGTAGATACAATTTTTCAGGCAATGCACCAACACTTGGATATTCGCATAGACGTGCAGCTCGTTTTGCCGAGCCGTCAGCACACCCATGGCGAGATGCGCACTCTCGTTGATGCTTGTGTGTACTCATTAGACAGAGAACATGGGTCGAGTCCCGACTACCCATAAAGGAGGAAACGAAAGACAAACGAAAAACGAAAAACGAAAAACGCCAAAAAAAAAAAGCATTCCAGATCGACTGGACAGCCCGCTCTAGAACCGCCTCCGCGACCCATACCCCCGTCGATCATCCATCCCCAGTCCAGACAACACGTCATGTCGCCCACGGAACTTGTATGCCTTGTAGCTATACGCCCCGCCGACGCACACCCCCGCAAAAAAGAGCAGTTTAATGAACCAGCCGAGCCACGACGAACCGCGCGCGCTGCCGTCGGTGTGGCGGCTGCCAAAGAGACCGCCGGACGAGGTGAGTTTGTTGAGCGGGGCGTCTTGGGAGGAGAGCACGGCCGAGTGGGTCGTGATCGAGATGACGCTGCATGGCGTGGCGTGGCACAGTGTGCGGATGGGATGTGAGCAAAGCTATCAACGAGGACGAGAAAGGACGTACTCGTGCGCGTCAAAGACTTCGCCTGTCAGCGCGGACACGCCCAAGTACGGCGACAAGGGCAGACTGATGCCGTCGATGCGGAAACAGTCGGTCCAGTCGTCCCCTGCAGGGTGACATGAGTCGATCAGACCAACCACGGATCACATCGCGTGTACGTACAGGCTTTGTAGTGGACCTTGACCTAAGTAGCGTCGCATGAGTCTGGTTATGCATGCGCTCTATCGACGGGTGCATGACTTACGTCGAGATAAGAGTCTTTGACGTATGTCAGCTTCAACTTGGTGACCACGTTCGTGCGCCGGACGTTTGCCTGTCCGTCCATTCATATATTGATTAGGCACCGACTGCTAGGAGGTCAACGTACCGAACATGATCCAATACTGTTGGCATCGCCATCATGCTCGTGATCGTAAGGTGTCTGTCCATCACCAAGCATGGCCACGATACGAGGGAACCCGAATGTATGTCGTGAATTGGCATAACTAGGCAGGCCGCGCGTCAACAAGGTCAACTATGAATACGTCCGCATCGAGTACAATGCTCACGTGTCCACAAAGATGCCCAGGCCCTCAAACTTGTCTGCAGAGGGGGGGGAATGACGTGGGCACGAGGCCAGCGTGCTGAGATACGTGTAGACGGACCTTTGTTCCCAAACACGGGCCCAGGTTGTGCCCGTTCCGTCGTGAGCCAAATTGCCATCCCGTCGCCATATAGGTGGCTCGATTGCCCAGAGACCTGTGCGCGGGGATAAGATCATGAGTCGATGTGGCGCACCGACAAGGAAAACGCGAACCTTGAATTCGATCTCAATCACATAATTGGTCGAGGTCACTGGGAGACGGGACCACAGCCATCCCTGAAAGACAGAGACGAGAGGCATCATGTCGGCAATCCGTAAGCCCACTCCCCCAATAAACCCAAAACCAGAGGGTGGTGCCTACCATTTGTGATGGAACGGCTCTCGTCAGACGGATATGTTTGTTGGTGTTCTATCACAGCGGTACGGTAAGCGGGTATGTCATGAGTAGCATGCCCCCGCATGTAAAAAAGTGCGACGTACAATATACGCATCTGCGCCAAAGTCCCACCACCTGTCGTGGAGTAAATAAGCGTAGTCCCTTCCGGCCACGTGTACACATACCGGTTTTGCAGGTCTTCGTCAATGTACGGCGGATGTATCGAGTGGGTGCGTAATTGAACGGTCTGGAAATGCGCATAAGGATACCGGCAAACCCTTCCCGAGTGCGTTTCCGCGGAAACGGAACTCGAGCACGGCGGTTCGTGTCGTAAAAAAAGAGTAGGGAGCTCACCCGCTCGATGGTCCTGTTCGCTACCTTGGTATCCACAGCATACACAGAAGGAAGCGTGCTCAAAAGGGAGAGAGAAAATGCCAAGTAGAGCGCGGCGAAGCACCGCGTCACCGACAGCATGATGGAACGACTTGTTGGATTAACTTCAAGGTCGTGACTTTGAATAAGCGGATCGTGCGAGCGTTGTCGACGGTTTAAAAAGTTGGTGAACAGGTCGAGGATGAGTTTGCCTGGAGAGTAGTACAAGCTGCTCGTTTCCCACACAACAGACGTTCAAAAAGTCCTCTAGGGCTAATACTACGTATTTGGTCGTGTAGAGTAGGAAAAAAACAATCGACATCGTTCATTGGCGACGGAAATACTGCAACATGTCGTACGTGCAAAACTCCACTCATGCCGGTAGCTCAAACTTTTGTCCTTGCAGTACTCTGCATCGCCGAAAACACCCACACGGAAATGAAGAACACGCCATGAGTGCGGATCGAGAGAAAGGTTGGAGAGACGCACTTTGTGAAGTAGACATAAAAGAAATCAAGATACAGCCCCGTCTGCACGAGTCCAGCTACGACAGCGATGGGATCTATCACGTCTTCGGTAACGTATCTACAACGCGCGAGACACACAGCAGTGAGTACACCAGCACGTGTCCACACGATTCACATACCTATATATCCAGTTGGGAATGTATAATGCCCTGTAGATACCAAGCGCGGCAAGGTAATGCGTCGTGATCGTCTCCGCCTCGCCTGTCCGTTGGAGCATAAACAGCTGGGGGAAAATGGCGACCGCCTCGAGATATATGGAGAAGGTCCACAGCACCTCCGTGATGGAGAAGCGGTAATTGAATATGAGCGAAAGGAGGAAACAAGGTCCAAGCAGGTACTGAATCTTGAACGTGTCAACGGATGGGTCGTGCGTGGGCCTACGACACGGTGCGTATGTCGTCAGCGGTGCAGGATAGCAAGAATGCGTGACTAACCGGAAGCGGTTCTTCATGAGATAGAGGATGTAACAGCTACTCGCAATGAAGAAGATCTTCATGATAAAGTTGTATAGCGAAACCCAGTGGAAGAAGAGGTCAATGTAGCGCATGAGGAAGACGAGCACGTAGAGCGCCTGTGTCTTGAACGAGATGCCTGTGCAAGCAAAGTCAGCGCCCGTCACTGCACGCAGACACGAATAGACACACCTCGGCATGATCTGGTTGTCTGTATTTTGTGCACGAGGATGAATATGGAGGCCAGGTGGGCCAAATCCCCTGTCAGCGCAGGTCAGCGGGTTTGCAAGACGAACGAGCGTGCACGGACCCAGCAAGCGGAAGAAGTTCATGGCCGATGAATCAGCGGTTGAATGCGACGAGCGAGTTCTCCAACGAAGAGCGAGTACAAACAAGTTGGCTCCGCGACGAAAACCGACGTGTCCTTGAAGCGGCACACTCAAAGTTGGACATGATGATGATATAATGCACTCCCACGCTTCCTCTCCTCCCCCAAGGTGAGTCTCCCGTGTCTACGCTGCCTGCGACGATGTTCTGGTAAAAGGGTCGACCCACCGATGGTCCTCTCTGTTCACGCTGCCCACGAACCCATTCAAAGCGTCTGATGCCCGATGCACAGTCAAGGTCACACTGTGGCGTTGTTAAGGCCAGACCGACATGTACGACTCTCAATTGACTAGCGTGGCTTAGAGCACAAGAGCCCGTTGGCAAAGGCAGAGCCATCATTTTACGCGTTCACTAGCCGAGCCCGCGCAGACGAGGTGCTTTCTGCCGTGGGCGGTCACTAGACGTGGTTTCCCTTACAAACGCGACAATGTGTCGTCCATTCTGGACGGCAGTGCACGCCAAAAGCGTTCACGCAAGAGAAGACCGCGTTCCGGGCGCGTGGTTGCGTGCACATATCATATATGCAGGAGCGTGGGTGGCACTGGGCAGTTGGGGTGCTTCGGGCGAGATATGAGATCACGCTGGCTGCCTCGTGCAGTTCTGAGCTTTTTCACATCTTCTCGATGCGCATGTATGCAATGCTGACTGGTTTTTCATTTGGCAGATGTCCGGTGCGGTGTTTCAATTCGCGTGTTGGACTTACCTCCCGGACTTTGCGACTCGCTCAGTGCTTTCTGTGATCCACCGACTATCTGAAAGGGCATTCGCGATCCCTCCCCCGCCACCACGATCACCCGTTTACGTTCGGCACTACCGATATACCTATACTGCCGTTGTGCTCTGTTACCTCACATACAACTTTATTGATGCCTCGAGTGGGCTTCCCATGAACTTTTATGAACTTCTTGGGGTCAGTCCACGTTCAGACGAGGGCGCGCTCAGGGCTGCATTTAGAGCATTTGCAAGGAAGAATCACCCAGACCGGATAGGGCCGAAAGGAGAGGCGCTTTTCATTGAGGTGCGGGACGCATTTGAAGCACTTAAAGACCCGATTGTTCGGTTCGCCTATGATAGGTGAGGGGTCGTATTGATGCATTTGGTGAACTGAAATCCATGACTATTCCAAGGTTTGGACCGGACGTGCTCCGCTGGCGGGACTGTACGACCATGAAGGACTACCTGAGACGGGGTTTATTGAATTCCTTGCCACGCCATATCATGACTGGCATAGCACTTTTTTTGTTTTCTGTGGTGGGCAAGCAAAGCCCGATTGCAGCTGTGTGTATCTGCTTATCCAGAGATGAATTAGACGAATCTGATAGTGGTATACAGTGGCGATATCTGCTGTTCGTAGGGATGTTCGCGCTTGAGTTGTACCTGATGGTCGCTCCCTCGTCCATACTATCCGGAGCTTCTGCATTTGCTGACCAGGTACCATCCCAGTGGATGCTATTCGAAAGCGTCTTTCCGCAACGGGTGGCATATCAGCACATATTGCTCTTGCACCAAGTATTCCTGTTCATGTCGGTTGCGGTATCAAGGGTGGCACCTGTACTGTTTGCTGGGATGCTGCAGGTCGAAGGGGAGATGGAGGTGGGAGCCGTGAGAGCAATGGGGGCAAGGATTGGAGAGCTGGCGAAAGGAGTCGAAAAAGAAAGTGAGTACTTGGGTGGCTTTCCGTCCCGGTCTTGCGCTGACAAAAGGCAGTATGGCTGATGCTGAACACTGAGTTGCACGCTGTTCACGACACGACTGTATCACCCGGCGAGATGGCGAGCGCAGACGAGTTTCGGATGGAAGTGTTGATGCGGGAGATGGAGGACATGGTAGTGGAGAACAAGCTCAAGAGCGAAGTGGGCCCGATGCGGAGTGCATGGGACAAGGCAGTCGAGAGCAGGGTCCGTGCACGGTCCATGTCTTTGTAAGCAATATCAAATTCATGCCGTCATGCGGATGCCTTGCGGAATGTATGTGACAGGCACATCACACGATCGGAGTGTGATGATCGGAAGAGTGCTGCTGATTGGCTGGCATATTCGCCGCATTCCATCTTATCTTTCTCCCTGTCAAGATCCGTATGGCCCGATAAGGAAATATGGCACACGTGCCCAGGGTTTCTTTGTGTATTACATGTTGTTGAGGGTGAGGGTGGTATTTCAGTTCAGCCTTTGTAGTCCCCCTCTGCCCCATGTCTGAATCACAGGCACAAGCTGCATCATCATCGACATCCCGCCCAAAAAGCAGGCTCACAAGAGAAGGCGCCGCCTACCTCACAAGCACGTCTTTTCTCCTCTCCCAGCTACTGTCCTCATCTAGTGATCATCAGATTATGCCCGCACAGTCAACCCCTACCCACAAAGAAATGAAAAACAGGACATTCTTGCCGCCCTACGCACTATCCCCGGCAATAATGCATTTACTATGCAAAGACTCACCAACTGGTTTGCGCGTCATCGCAACCCCTCAGGTATCCATTTTCAATCCCCAACTCACTGCACCCAACTCACTTTTCCACGCTCGCAGGCGATCTGCACAAACCCGTCTTGGTCGACGACGAGACTATTCGTGAGTCCATTCACGCGCATACAGCCCTGCCACTCACCTTCGTGGACAGTCTTTCCCAAGCTCACCCCAATGCACCTCCAGCAGCTCCGCGTACTGTACAAAAAACGGATTGACCCGTCAGAAAGCATCATCACATTTTGGGCAGACCGTATCAAGGCAGAGAGAGCAGAAGTGGCGGCGTGGATTCAATACCAGCAAGAAAAGGCAAAAGAGGATGACCTCCGTGCGATGCCCGAGTCACCAGATATTCCATTACAACGGTTGGTGGGGGACCCTGTCAGTGATAGTGCGAGTGTCTCGCCTACCATGTCCGAGTTCCCACGTCCCCACTTGCCAACTCCGGCAAAATCACCATCAATATCTCCTCAGACAAGGATGCTGTCATTGCCACCGATAGCCGTCAAGCTTGAAGAGCCTCGACAGTGTTTATCACCCGTGTCGTCATTGGGCACTCCTTCTATCTTGAATCCGAGACCATCAATTTGTCCCTATCCCAACGAGTACCGTTCACCGCTTGACGTTTTCCCACCGTTGACAAGACACCTCTTCCAAGCGGTACGTTGATCGAATCCTAGCATTGGATGCTGTGTATTCAGCCAGCGAAACAGGCAAAATTATCCCCTCTTGGGACAGCTGTATCTAACACCAGTGGGCCCAACAAGACGTTGACAGCGAGTATCAGAGACAGCCTCCAACCTGACGCAATTCCCAGCGAGCAACCGCCCAGGACGGTGAACGAGTTTGCTGCCAAGTTTGCAAAGGTCGAGAACATGATCGAAGCATTTATGAAAAAGTATGAGAGTGGTCAGCTTGTAGGGCTCGGCTGGGATTCGAGTGCGTCGCTTCTTCTTTATAAGACGCGATGCTGATGTTTCCCAGGTCTGAGCAAGCCTGCATCATGATGGTATCCACGACACAATGCTATCCCTGCTCGACCATATATAGTGTACTGTATTTTTATAAGGCTGCATGAATATACAAGTATAATGACATTCAAGACATGAACAAGGTTGCCAACAAAGGTGTGGTGATTGAGTGTCGGAAGTCGGGTGTCGCCGATCGAGGTGGTGTGGACAATGGACGGAAGTAGAATATATGCATGACTGACATCTATCCCCGACGTCTTCCCCCAAACCACCATGGCAGACGTCGCCCTTGTCTCCAAACTCCCAGATACCCCACTCATCATTCCTTCTACCCCCCTTCGCGTCCTCGCAGAATACCACAGAGGTTCCATATCTACTACCAGGACGTCCCTCACCGAGTCCAGCACGCAAGACCTCGACGAACCTCTTATTCCTCTCCAGAGAGCGCGCCCGAGAGCAAACTACAAGCTTGCTGATTTCATCATTCAACGAACTTTGGGGACGGGGAGCTTTGGGCGAGTACACTTGGGTCAGTCCTTTGTTTCACAGTTTCGCGTCAACTCGTCCGCGTCATTTCTCACCCTCACACTACAGTGCGAAGCAAGCACAACCTTCGTTTTTATGCCATCAAGGTCTTGAGCAAGGACAAGATCGTCAAGACAAAGCAGGTCGAACATACGAATAATGAAAAGACGATTCTAGAGGCTATCCAACATCCTTTTATCATCAATCTCTGGGGCGCGTTTCAAGACGACTCCAATCTGTACATGGTTATGGACTATGTGCCCGGAGGCGAACTGTTTACCCTTTTGAGGAGATCGAATGTCTGTCCCTGTTTTTGCTTTCTCTTGCTCGTTTGTTGACACGCTCTGCCAGAGGTTCCCTGATCCGGTAGCCAAGTTTTATGCGGCAGAGGTGGCCCTCGCCCTCAATCACTTGCATTCGCTTGATATCATCTACCGTGACCTCAAACCTGAAAACATCTTGCTCAACCACGATGGTCATATCAAGATAGCCGACTTTGGCTTCTCGAAGCGTTGTTCGTCCGTGACGTGGACGTTGTGTGGAACACCTGATTACCTTGCTCCCGAGGTGTGTGCGCTCTCTAGTCGTCGTCGGTCTATTCACTCGGAATCTAGATTGTCGGGCAGCAACGATACAACAAGAGCGTGGATTGGTACGCCCTTGGTGTGCTCATTTTTGAAATGCTTTCCGGTCTCCCTCCGTACCACCAGCCCGACCAGAATACGGTGGCCTTGTATGAAAAGATCTCGCGTGGACCGACGTTTATACGGTGGCCCCCTTTCCAGGTCAATGCCACTGACCTCATTCTCAAACTCATGGAGGGTGACCCCTCACGGCGGTATGGTAACCTGCGGCATGGTGCCGGGGACGTGTTCGCGCACCCCTGGTTCTCCGAGGTCGATTGGGTCAAGCTGAGGAGTAGGGAGATTTCCGCACCCTACTTGCCCAAGATCAGCGGGGACGGCGATGCCAGCGCGTGTGTACCATCTTATCGACGTGTGTGTCGTTGATGGCTCATTTCTTGTATAGGTTCGAAAAGTACCCCGAGGACAATGCAACCGCATTGTATGGCCGACCTGCACCGGATCCCTGGGGGAGTTTTTTCCCCCACTTTGAACATACAGCTGTGCATGGCACTTGTTGAATGAAATGTTGCTTCGTTGTTGTTGTTTTTTTGTCTTTGCATAGTGACACTCTGCATACCCACAACTCTCTGTCGATATCATGTTGTACTGTTTCAGAATGTTGTAATCGTTTGTATGATTGACAGCTGTGTCTGTTGGATACTAGGACGGCTATTTGTCCGGGACAAACAGGAAACATCATGTCGCAAAAATATGGTCGAGGGAGACAGCGCCGCACCCATTTCACCCACAACGACCGACGCTCTCGAGGGGCTCCATTTCTCGACACGTCCTTTGTCGACAACATCCACAACTCTCCCTCCTCGTCTTCAAATCTGGCAAAACCGTCCTGGATCCGTAGAGATCGCCTTTTTTTTCCCTGGGGATTGCCAGGAGCTCGGCTGCGCATCACCCTTTTCCCCCTTTGTTTTTAAGAGCCTTTGTTGGAGAGACGAGATCGACCTTGCTAGGACGTGTCTCATCCCCGTCGTGGCAGTGACGTGGACTGGAGGGGTCATACAACAAGATGGTCAAGAAACCCGCCCAGGCGGCACACACGGCTCAAAACGGCACGGGTTCGACCCAGCCCAGCGATGCCAGCGTAAACGTGTCTCAAGACCAAGTCGCGCGCGAGCGTGTGCAGATGCTCGTCGAGAGGCAGGCTGAACTGGATGGTGTGCTGGGTAGGCATGACGACATGGTGCGTGGCCCTGCCTCTTTTCGTGTGCTGGGGTGCTTAGACGTGCGTTGTGGGCGATGGTGCATGCAGGTCCGCGAGGTATTTCATCTCGAGCAGTTTGTGACATTGCTCGACTACGACCCCAAGGTAGGCTGTTCTGCGTGCGTGCGTTTAGTTGGTGTACTCATGCATGTGTCTAGGTGGCAAAACAGGACGACTCTGTCGTGTTCCAAGAGGTGTGTCATGCTGGTGGTCATACTATGTCGTTGACTCAACGCGCATCGGTTCCTTCTCTAGTATAAAACGAAATATGACCTGATCGAACGTGCTGCTGCTGCCGCGGGCCCATCGCGGGCTACACGCCGCGCACACACCCAGCGTGTCCTCGATCTGACAGTCTCGAATGTCCCTGGTGCCTCGACAAAGACGGACGTGCGCCGCGTGCCACCTCACGCATCACAGACACCCACCGTCCTATCGTCGAAAGCAAAAGGAAAGCAAAAGGCGGTCGAACCCCCCATGGAGGATGCAAGCGTCAGTATATCTGCGCCAAATGGGACGGTCAAGGCTCGCCCTCGGCCACGCGTCCTCGCGGCCCATCAGCCTGAGCCAGAGCCACCGTCCATCTCGGCGTCTCAGACACTCAAGCGTACAAGTACCCTGGTGTCGTCGCCCCCTTCGTCTCCTATCGTGAAGAAAAAACGCAAGTCTGTGGTGGGCTTGGATGTGGGCAGGAGTGGCACTTTACAGCCACGTCGGTCTGGGCGCCTTGAGGGGCCGAGTAAACCTCCTGAGCCACGCCTCACCGCACATCCTTCCGCAAACTCACTCTCGCATGGTCCTGATCAACTACCATCTATTTCTCGCACGTCGTCTATCAGACGCGTGCGACTGATCGTCCGCAAGCCTCCTCCGTCCTATACGAACCCGCGCCAAAAACCACCACCTCCCAAGTTCACCTCAAACCTCACTGACTTTTTGTCCTCTTACACGTCACTCGACGAACAAGAGCTAACACCAGAAACGCTCGAGACGCTCGCACAAAATGAGGCGGTATTGCGAGAGAAGCTCGATGGATTGCATAAACAGGGGCGGTTCGTGCCTTTTATGTATGGCGACTCGTTCAAGGGGCTGGTAGCTGGGAAAGGGTCGCCTGCACCTGTCCTCGCAATCACGGCGAACCCGAACGCGCGGGACCCGAGGCGGTCCAAAGACATGTGGGAGCATATCGTCGAGACGATCGTGCTCCGCGGACGGCATAGTGGCGGGGGAAGCGGTTTCCTCATACGGGGACGACACATCGCCGCTCAAGTGGCGAATCGGATACAAGCGTATTGGGATCAGTCGGTCGTGAGGGAAGACAGGGCGAGGGTGCAGGAGGAGAAGCGGCTGAGAGCGCTGGCAAAGGCAATGGTCAAGATGGTGGTGACAGAGTGGAAAAAGGCCGTCTTTGTGAGTGTGTCGTCGCCTTTTGTTCGGGGCCGAGTATTGATGGTGTTTTTGGTAGTATATACGAGAGCAAGAGCGGCAGCGAGCAGAGGCAGAGGAGATGCGCCGAGGCCATGAGCATCTCGATGCGATTTTAGACCAATCGGGACAGATATTGGAGACCCAGCAGGTCGATCTTTCGAGAGGCGATTTGTCGCGGTCGCGGAGCCGTTCGAGTAGCCCCTCAGCAACGCACTGGGAACAAGAGTCAACAGGAACAAGCGAAGGTGACGAAGAGCATGATGGTGAGGAGAACGAGCACGAAGAAGAGGGGTCTGGAGCGGAGAGTGCGGAGGAGTTTGCTGGTGTAGGAATGTTGGAGGATGCCGATCACGATCACTATGCCGATGCCGGTGAAGATGGAGACAGTAGACGGCAGGACGAGAGTGAGGAGGAGACCAGCGAGGAGGAGGATAATGACGAGATGACGCATGCGTTGCTAGGGCCAACACACCGCAGAGACGATGTCGTACCCCCGCCTGACCGAGCCGACGCCGACGCGGTGATGGAACCGGAAGTGTGTTCCCCGTCCGAGTTTAGTACTGATCAGGATGCTGCGACGTTGGCCAACCGGCCGATGATGTTTGAGGACGCGGTGGCATCCCCGAGCGTGCCTTCGGATATGGACTCGATCGTGCGGACGCCGACGCTAGGGGAAGCACGTTCGCCAGCGCTGGACAGCTTTTATGATTATCCTATGCAAGACGCTCCGTCCCCTGCGTCGAGCGTCATCGATCATGACCTTGTCAAGGACGGCGATGTTCCGATTGTTGTAATCAATGGGCATGCGGTCAATGGTTCCAAGAAGGTCGTGGACGCGAAGCAAGACGTAGTGGACGTGCGGGAGATCTCAGCTGAGGACGAGGACGCGTCGCAACCTCCGCCCGAGCATATTTTCGATGGCGCGGTCTCTACCAAGGTGCAGCACGCAGAGGTGGCGGCAGAGGTAGATACACCAATGGAGGATGTCCACGACGACGACGAATTTGCCCGCATCCCAGAATATCTGAACCCATTTGCGGTCGCGCCTGTCGACTGGTCTCCCGAGGACAAGATCAAGCCGCCGTTGCTTCTCCGCGGGGTACTCCGTCCTTACCAACAGAGTGGGTTGGAGTGGCTCACTTCGCTGCATTCTAATAATTTGAACGGTATCTTGGCGGACGAGATGGGGCTTGGGTACGTTTTGGTACGAATGAGCGATATATACGTCACTAACGACTTGGGGTTCGGAATAGGAAAACAATTCAGACGATTGCGTTGCTTGCGCATTTGGCGTGTGACCGAGGGATATGGGGACCACATCTCATCGTACGTCACGTGGCTTCTTTGGTTGATTGGAACTTACGACCGATGGTTATCTAGATCGTTCCGACGAGCGTCTTGCTCAACTGGGAGATGGAATTCAAAAAGTTTCTCCCTGGCTTCAGGATTCTCAGTTATCATGGAAGTACCAAGCGCCGAAAAGAGCTACGACAAGGATGGTATAACAAGCACCACTTCAACGTCTGCATCACTTCGTATACGCTCGCGAGTCGGGACGCGCACATTTTCAAGCGCAAGATGTGGTACTATATGATCCTCGACGAGGCGCACATGATCAAAAATTTCAGGTCGCAGCGGTGGAATATCCTGCTCATGTTTCGCTCCTTTCGGCGGTTGCTCCTCACAGGCACGCCCTTACAGAACAATTTGACGGAATTGTGGGCTCTCTTGCAGTTTTTGATGTCTGGCACCAACTTCGCCAACCTAAAGGAGTTTGGGGAGTGGTTCTCAAGTGCGTTTTCTCACCTGCTGCGTTGAAATTGGCGATTGCCGACGTCTCACATCATGTAGATCCGTTGGAGAAAGCGATTGAGATGGGCACCATGCTGGATGATGAAAACTTGCAACGCGTGTCGAAACTACACACTGTCTTGCGGCCGTATCTCCTCCGTCGACTTAAACGGGACGTTGAAAAAGAGCTTCCAAGCAAGTACGAGCACCTCGTCCTCTGTCCACTCTCCAAGCGGCAACGTTTCTTGTACGATGAGTTCATGTCGCGTGCCCACACGCGTGAGGCACTCGAGTCGGGCGTGTATCAAAAGATTGCCAACGTTTTGATGCAACTTCGCAAGGTGTGCAATCATCCCGACCTCTTCGAGGTCCGGCCCGTCGTCACGTCGTTTGCCATGACACGCTCTGCTATCGCCGACTTTGAGATCAAGGAACTGCTCGTCCGACGGGAGTTGCTCAAGGTGGAAGACGAGGAACGAGTCAATCTCGACTTGTTTGGGCTGCGATTCGTGGACAAGCAAGCCATGTCGCTCGTGTCTGCGCTGGAGACGCGTCGTTTAGATGCCACACATCGACTGCCGCTCATATCAGAGATGCCTGGAGGGCCACCGCCAAAGGATATGCGGACCGTTGCAGGCTATCGCACATGGCGCCATTATCAACAGCGTGTGCAAAAAGTGGCTCGGTGGGCTCAGATTGGCTACGTCAACCACTTGCGGTGTACTCGGACGCCGATATACGGACAGGAGTTGTTGAGAACTGTCCAGGGGTGTTACCAGCCCATCTTGCCGCTGCCCGCTGTCGACCTAAAGACGGCGTACTTGGACAAGGTGACTACCATGAACGCCATGGTGAAGTCATACGAGCAACGTACGGAGGACATGTCGGGTCTCATTGACAGGTTCGCGTTTGCGACGCCTGCAGTGGTTGCGCTGGATCTTGCCCGCGTAGCGCTTGGTGGGTACGAGGAGGCGATCATGTCTTGTTCGCCCAGGTTCGACGACGTCTTGCACCGTTCCAGCGTCAAACTTCAGGTCGCGTTTCCCGACCCGTCGTTGTTGCAATACGACTGTGGCAAGCTGCAAGAGCTGAGTCGATTGCTGCGGCAGAAAAAGGCAGAGGGACATCGGATACTGATTTTTACGCAAATGACGCGGGTATTGGACATTCTCGAGACATTCCTCAACTTTCACGGTTATCTCTATCTAAGACTGGACGGCGCGACCAAGATCGAAGATAGGCAGTACATTACGGAGCGGTTCAATGCGGATGCGAGGGTCTTTTGTTTCATCTCGTCTTCGCGGTCTGGTGGTGTTGGTATCAAGTGCGTGTTTCCGATTTCTCTCGTGTTGCTTTGTGTAGGGTATTGACTCGGATCCGTAGTTTGACTGGCGCGGATACGGTCATATTTTACGACAGCGACTTTAATCCTCAGATGGATAGACAATGCGAGGACCGGTGAGCGACTTTGGGCTTGGCACGCATGCAGTCAATTGCTGACCTGGTCTGACCTTGTCAGTGCCCACCGCATCGGACAGATTCGCGACGTACACATTTACCGGTTCATATCCTCACACACGGTGGAAGAAGCAATGCTCATGAAGGCAAACCAAAAGCGTTCGTTGGATGACATCGTCATCCAAAAAGGCGCGTTCGACTGGCGGACGCTGTTCGAGGATGACGGCGCCTTGACGAAGGCGCTCGGGGAGTTTGAAGATTCCGAGGATGCACAAGCAGCTGTGATCGCAGCGAGGGAAGAAGACGTGCTCGAGGGTGCTGATAAAGCCGATTTTGGTGCCGAGGAGATGACGGAAGCACGCGGGGAGACTGAAGGCGGCATGCGAGTGGAGGAGGGCGAGGAAGGCGAGCAGGATCATGAAGGGGAGGGAGGGAGCGTGTCGGACTACATGATTCGTGTCGTGCGGACGGGCTGGGATTTCTTCCGAGATTGGCGACTGTAGCGTTATTGTTTTCTTGTTTTCTCCGTTTCATCTTGTTTTCATATCACCTCTCCATGTTTGAGAGCGAAGAGATTAGATATTCTATCGCTACTTTATGTTTTGTATCCGTTGCAAATTGTCACGTGGCATCGATTCCTTGGAGGTAGACACTCATGTCCTTGCTCACCTTTCTGGGTCTGAGACAACCCAAGTACAACCGGACATCCATCACCCTCGCCGACCTCCTTCACCGCACCCTCGTCACCGGTCTCGCCGCGCTCTCCATCTACGGCGTCTACCTAGGGTACTCTGTTCACGAGCATGTCATGACCAAGGGCAAAGGTCTGTACTACCGTTGGGTCCATCTGAGTCCAGTTCCTCATAGGCACCTCGTTATTCTCTTCGTTCCCCTACAGAGGTGTGTCGTCGTTGTCGTTCTCATTTACACGGGAGGACCGGAGCGCTCATGTGAACGCGATGATGCCATGTCGAATACAGGCGCTCGCGATAAAAGAGGCCGACACCAAGACGCGTCAAGAGACACAGGTAGGTGACGCCTTTGTTTTCACCAATGAGGGGTACGTTCTGAAATGTGACAACTTGCAAACTTTGCAAAAACAAAACAAAAAAAAGGCTGCAGAGGAGGCTCGAGAACAGTCCTTGGCGGAGGCTGCCCAAGCTGTGCTTCAGAAGCGGTCATAGTAGGTTGTAACATGTCTCTCGAGGTGAGTTGAGTTCGATCAGCGCTTCGAGTGCATGCTTTCGGTGGACGGCTTCTGCCTGGGTTTTCGCTCGCTGGTTTCGGTCATCTGATGCTAGTGCTTACAGGGGAGTAACGCTCTATTTCTGCCCAACCCGTTCAGGGAGTGGAGGGTGCAGCAATGAATGATATCGCAAGACGCTCATGACGCAACATTTCTCAAGGCACATGTAGAGTCGCACAAAATACATGCATTTATTCCAAACCCACTCATAAATAAGATTAAAAATAAGAACACGACACACAAATGAGGTACATGTGTCTGTAAATCCTGTTCTATTCTTTCCCCCTCAAGGAAGTGCGGACCAAGCTTGAAGCAACTTGGGCAAGTTGGGCGTTCCAAGTCCCGTCACAGGGTCCCAGCCGACCGTAGCGTTGAACCCGTTGGTTCCACATCCAGGGTTGTTTCCAGTGGTAATGTCGTTGAAAACACCCGCGAACTGAGAGGAATAAATCTACACAGGAAAATCGCCGTCACATATGTAGAACATTGGCCAGGGTACTACGATGACGCTCACCGTGGGGTTGATAAATCCGATGGTCGATTTGCCGGCTGCGATGCGAGCGTCGTTGACCATGGTGAAGATCGCACCGCTGACAGGAGAGGAGCAAGACGTCCCATAGACGAGCGCAAATCCGCCATCGATCTGGAGGAACGTGAGCCGGCTTTTTCACCCAGGAGGATAGGAATGGTCATCGTACGGCAACGACGTAATTAGCTCCGTTTGCGGAAATGTCGGGGTAGGCACGAGACTGCTCACTTGTTAGCCTTGTCAAATTGAAGTAGAACAAGAAAATTACCCCAGTGGCGTTCCAGATCTTGGTCGAGTAGTTAGGGTAGTAGTTGGTCAGGTAGGATTCGACAGCTGATTGCTGGTACGAGGGTATAGTAAAGTAGTTGCTGAATCCACCACCAGAGTAGATGACCTCCTCGCAAGCTGTCTCGGGATCGTAGACCGTGGAGTTGGCTGGGACCATGGTAGCCCCTACCGAAGTGATGTAAGGGCAAGTTGCAGGGAACGTTGGGTTGAAAATCTTTCCAGCGGTAGTTTGGGCTCCTACCCATGCCATGCTGAGAATGAGCTCGGACAGGGAGGGGTATCTACTCACCGCCAGGAGTCAAGCAAAGACCACCATTGCCAGCGACACCGTAGTCACCGGAGCTGTAGAGGATGGTGACACCCATCAGACCAAGTTTGGCATATTCAGCACACTGGCGTGCAGTATAGAACGCCGAGAGATCAGCTTCGTCGTACGAGTACGAAGTTGAGATGACATTTGCCGGGGTAACGGTTCCACACGCCTCGGGCCCTTGATGGACTGTAAAGCTATTCTAGGGAGTGCATGCAAACCTATACTGACCTTTATATCCACCGCTGTTCGGGTCAGGGTAAGTAGCGTCTTGGCTAGGGTCGTCACCACCCTCAAAGGTGCAATAAGAGCCATCGAGGGCATCGAGGAAGTTGTTGAATGAGGCACCTGAGAATATGGCATTAGTTCCAAGGTAACGTACGTATCTGAGTGACTAACCCTCCACGATGTCACCGACCTGGTACAGGGTCACCGTTTGCGATGGTCCTAGAAGACCCATAGCATATTGAAGGTCAAGGTCGGATTCACCATTGTATCCGAAGCCCTGGTACTGAGTCTGTGCGTAGCCTAGGCAAAAAGTGAGACTAGTATATGTTGACGTACAGCGTACAGCCTTACCTCCGTCAATCGAAACAAGGTAAGGTGATGTTCCGTTCTGGCTGGGAGAGAAGTTCCCGAAGAACATGTTCAAATCAGTCTGCAGGTAAGCCTGTGGGGTGTACTCCACTAGATTGGATGCGAATTTCAGCTGGAGATGGTGTACGACGAACTATTCGCTTACCAATTCCGTAGCTGTTCGACCCGGTGGCACTCGGGGTGCTTTCGAGTCCATAGAGTGCGCGCAAGCAGTCAAGCGTAATGTATTCGTCGCACGTCGAAGTGTCGGAGGGAAGTTGTGCCTGCAACTTTCCGGTGGTCTTTGGTCCAATTCCTGGACCTGGCTGACCGATGGAATGAGCAGGTTGGGTGCTATCACGACGTGTCAGCTTAGCATCGAAGTGTATGCTCGGGGTAACAAAGTCCACGTGAGGGGCAACGTGTACAGGGAGATGGTAAGCGTCACACGCTATGCATTCGATGATTAGCACCGTGACAAATGTAACGTCTGGAATCTACTAACCAACGTGCTCCTTTCCTGAGGTGTGACTGTAGAGGTTGTACTCCGTCTGAAGGAGACGTTCTGCCTCCTCGACAGTGGCAGCCACTTCAATCCAACCCTTGTTTTGCGTTAACTGGATGCGGTCGCTCTCGACGCCCCCCTCCAAGAGCCACGATCGGACTGCTTCGATCGTCTCGTCGCTGGGTGCGAACGTCTTGAGGACATCACCCGCAGACCAGTGTTTTCCGTATAGCTCGGAGTCGGGGTGCGACACCTCCATGAGGTACTTGCCAATGTCATGAACGTTCCTCTGTGTCAGGGCAAAGCGTAGAGGGATGAGTGTGCTAGGATCGTGTCTGCGCTTCAACGTCCAGCCCGCAGGGACATTAGCGCGCCTCTCGTGGAGGGTGTAAGGAGAGAGTGCGGGTCCCGCCGTGGCGAGAAGACCGAGACCGAGAACGACGAATGGAAGGAAAGACCTCATAGCGAAGGAGCTCCAAATGTCTCGATGCCATGATACAATCCTGGGGAGGAATTTATAGGGAGAACGGTGGGACGAAAATAATGCAGCAGCATGGTACCGTTGTCCAAGATAGTAAAGCTCTCCGGGAGTGCTATGGGAGTTCCATGCATATTTGTGATGTTGCCACCGTGAAGCCAATGAGAGGTCGGTAGGGCGCACGATTTGGCAGATTGTGTCCTGCTGATCCGCCTCAGGGGAAGGGATTTAGTGATAGCGGCCCGCGACTTGTTCAAGGCACACGACGAGAACTGGTGGACAACGTACCTTTGCTCTGTGGGAGAGAGAAGTCCCAGCAGCAGCTTTTGGGTGCTTAGATAACTCGCGCCAAGGGATGCCATGAGGCTCTGAACCCGATTCGGGAAAATTGTCCAGAGGCGTTCTAACATTGCAAGAACGCCACCAACTTGCTAACAATGGTTTTCCGAGAGGCTCTTGCAAGGCTCACCCCCAGGCAGGTGCATGTTCTGCAGAGCACCAGCAAGCCAAAGTCACGGTCCTTGACGTTTACATCACGGACTCGGAGTCTCTTGTATGTCGTCGCCTGGGCAATAGGGTGCGCATAAGGCGCCGCTCATTGGACAGCGGACCACCGCGGCGGGGCCGGGCCGGGATTGGAGTGGGAAGTGCACATCATGGGGGTCATTTGAGGGAAACGAGCGCAAATTGAGAGACTTGGACCGCATGGGCAGCGAATGTAACGATCGGTCATCGGTTCAAGCTGCCCTGGCATAGATAAATTACTAGGTATTTTTGACCATCGACCTGGTGGGTGCGCCGCCGCGTAGTAGTACTTGAATGGCAAAGGTCAACTTATGTAATACAACTCGTGCAACAACAACTTGGTAGCCACAACTCGAGGAGTTTGGGAAGTTCAAAGGTGTGCCTATCCAGTGACAGTGAGTCGGACCCATCCCTGCGCTCGGGTAGGCGACGATATCACAAACCGCCTTCAACAACGTCGTTGAACGAAGAGGGGAGGGAGAGAGTTAACACTTTTTTGGTCGAACCAGCCTGATCAAGTGGTCACGAAAGGGCTTACCGGCGACCGCCAGCGACGGAATGTCATCGTGAAGGACAAGGTGACCCGTATATCAGCTGAATTTCGATTTTGCCATGCACCTGTTCATCAAAAGGTAACGGACACACCGCTTGCAAGGTGCAAACGAACCATCCGCAGACAATAGAGCATCCACTTGCCATCCGGTCACAAAATGGAGGACAGCCTTGACACGATCCGGGACAAACGATGGCCCCTGCTCCATAAGTTATAACATTAAGGCTGTTGTGAGATAGCCCGGAGGTTGCGACATGGTCTCCCAGCGAGGGTTGCAAGCAATACGATGAGGCACATTTGGTCAACTTCCGAAGCAAGCCACAACTTGCATTTGATTGTAAACCTAACGGAGTCGATGTAGTCGAAAGGTTGCACACTCTCAGGATGAATAGGAATCCTGACTACTTATAGATGATAAGGACTAAATGGTAAGGACTGTGTGTGGCCATAGCTTACCTCCAGTCCAATATACAAGAGACTGGAGGAAATGTGAAAGCAGCGGCCCATAGCGCCGAAACCAATGAATGTAGCGTGAAGTGGTAAATGAATCGAAAACACCAGCCAGAACCGCGATGTGCATAAGGGCACCCTCCCAAAGTCCTTAGGTTCAAAGAGTATCCCCCTACGTCTAAGGCAACGACAACCACAGCGCCAAAAGTTTCGGGAATTTAGGCGTCCCAAGACCGGTAAGTGGGTCCCAACCATCAGTAGCATTGTAACCGGCCGTACCGCAACCAGGATTGTTGCCCTCGGTAATGTCGTTGAATGCATCAGCAAACTCGGGGGAGTAAATCTAGAGAGATGAAGTGGAATGAGGGAGTTATCTCATCGTACGTGATTACGAATAGGCTTACGGTCGGGTTTACGAAACCAATGGGCCTCTTGCCGATAGCAAGTCGGGCATCGTTGATCATCGTGAGGATCGCTCCAATGACTGGAGAGGAGCACGAGGTCCCAGAGATATGGCGGAATTTGCCGTCCAACTGTGTGCCAAAGAGATTGAATAGATGGCAACCTGAGCAAGCTTTTTACGTACGGCAACAACGTAATTTGCTCCATTGGCTGAAATATCGGGGTATCCGCGAGACTGCGACGGTTAGCTCCAACTCGATGTTCCGCGAGGAATAAGATGGACACACCATTCCAGTCGAGTTCCAGATCATCGAGGGATAGTCTGGGCGGTAATTTGTTAAATAATAGTTCACTGCATTCTTCTGGTATTCGGGCATTCCAAAATAATTGCTGAATCCACCTCCAGAAAATATCCTCCCCATCATTGCCACCTCGGGATCAGATACGGTCGCGTTCGGCTTCACCATTGTAGCGCCGACAGATGTGACATATGGGCAAGTCCCTGGGAAGGTGGGGTTGAAGATATATCCATCACGGCTTTGTGTATCTGGAAGAAGTATGTGATAGCCGTTCGGTATGAAATCGTGTGAACAGTCCTTACGGTTAGAAGTTAGGCAAAGGTCGTTATTTCCCGCCACACCACTATCTCCGGAGCTATATAGAACCGTGATACCCATGAGCCCGAGCTTTGCATACTCGGCACACTGCCGCTCAGCGTAGAACGGGCTGAGATCAGCCTCATCATAACTATAGGAAGTCGAGATCACGTAAGTTGGTTCCACGGTTCCACATGCCTCAGGACCTTCCGATTTCAGAGATTAAAACTTGAATTGAATAACCCGAAGACTGGCAGACATACCCATGTAACTACCAGGTAGGGTGTCGGGATAAATGGTATCTTGGGAAGGATCGTCACCGCCGTCAAATGTGCAATAGCTGCCGTCGATAGCGTCGAGGAAATTATTCATTGATGCACCTACCCCGTCATCACTGTTAGATGCGCGAGATGACATGTAGAAGCAAAACTTCACCTTCGACAGTATCACCAGTCTGATAAAGCGTCACCGTTTGGTTCCCGGTGACCAACGACATGCCATATTCCAAGTCAAGATCTGACTCGATGTTATGTTTGATGGTCCCATTTGCAGTCGGTGCATAACCTACGAATGAGATATGAGCATCTGCCTCGGTGCAGAAACAGGTCCTTACCGCCGTCGATCGAAACCAAAGTAGGTTCCTTGCCAATTAGATCTGTGGAGAAATTCCTCGCGAACATCTGGAGATCACTCTGCACATAAGTGTTCGGGGTATATTCCACTGTAGCGTAACAATCGACAAGCCAGACATGAGCGCAGATCAAAAACCTGCATGGGAACGTTTACTGACCGATTCCGAAACTGTTCTTGTCCGCAGCAACAGGGTTATAGAATAGATCATAGAGTGTTCGGAGACATATCGGAGTGATCGATTTATCGCAATGCTCCAGCCCATGGATCCAAGATACCGCACCAGCCGTCTCTAGGTCGCTAACGAATCCTAGTCGTCCAATTCCACGAGCCGACGATGCACTTTCACCACTGGACCGACGGTTCAGCTTGACATCAAAGTGCACCGAAGGAGTAATGAAGTCGACATGGGGCTGCACGTGCTCGGGAAGGTAGTATACCTCGCAGGCTTGTTACCCTCGTATCAGTCGCCAGATCTCAACCAAGATTTTAAACAACTCACCTACGTGCACTTTACCAGATAAGTGTGTATACACGTTATATTCGGTGTTCATCAACTCTTCCGCTTCCTCGATGGTTACATTTACTTGGATCCATCCCTTGGCGCGACCCAATGCGATTCGCTCCTCGCCAATACCGCTCGTGATCAACCAACTACGGACAACGTCGACCGTCTCGTCGGTCGGCGCGAACGTACGTGCGACGTCTCCTGCGGTCCAATGTTTCCCGTAGTTCAAAGAGTTGGGATGAGACATATCATAGAGGAAATTGCCGATTTCTTCAATGTTTTCTTGCTTCAATGCGAACCGCAAGGGGATGCTCGTTGTAGGATGGCAGCGTCTTGTCAGACTCCAACCCTGGGGGATGCGAGTACGCTTCTCGTGAACACTGTAGGGGCTGCGAAAGGGTTCTGCGCTTGAAAGCAGACCAAGGGAGACAGCTATCAGAAAAATAGACAAACACCGCATCGCGGTCAGGATGTCGATGCTGCGCTGCTTAGCTGCAACACAGAAAAATATAGAGTAAGGATTTTTCAAAGCTCCATTATTTATAGCATTGGAAAGAAGCGAGATCGAGTCCATACCAGCTCAAACATACCTAGGCGCTGATGACAGTGCTCCACGGGAAGGCCTTCAAAAGCATGGCTCCCGTGACATCGGGTCTATAATGATATGTATGTGCTCAGTTCTCCCCTTTCCTGAACGTCTCCAAAACGTCGCACAGTCAGTAGCAGACCCCTTCACTCGACTAAACCTAGTGCTCGAAGAGCCACTGCTGAATGCTGCCTCCCACGTGCTGTGACCACCGAGCCATGGAAAACCACGACCGGTGGTATTTTGCATGGTAATACAGGCTCGCGTATGACATTGTCAGGCTATGTCGTGTAGCCACTGGCCTGACGGGTGGGGATGACCCTGAGTTCTGCGATGTACCAAAGGACATGGTTGACCCCAGTGACACTCCAAAGTAAGCATACCTAGCTGTAAAATGTTTGGCGGGCCACTGTCCTTCCATGAGAACTTCCAACGAGAGACTCAGACCTGACCGATGGGTCAGTAAAGAGCAAAATCCAGTGTAGCTGTGGCCCATGCTGACATCGTGTATCTTTGGGTTTGAACTTCGACAAGCGAATCAGTGACCGGACAACCTGCCACGCCAACTTGAAATGATACCAACGTTCATTTGGGTGACGTTCCGTCGGGTCAGTGCAACTTGATAACGAAGCCCTGATAGTACCCTGCACAACCTAGTGTATCACCGGGATTTTCGTAGTAGGACTGGGATTAAGTATCCTCCCCCGCTGGGAACGGCACGACAGTAATGCCATGAAAGACTTGGTGACCCAGAGGTGCGTGTTTTGCCAACGGGTGGATTCAACCTTCAGAGGATTTCAATCAGAGTGGCGGCCGCATGCTGTGATTCTGAACTTGGTGGCAACTGAACCTGAGTTGCCTTACGTCAGCATCTGCCAAACAATTTGATCGAAAAGTTTCGCCACTGGTGGAGCCGCCTGACGGCCTGATTCGCATCCGGCGCGGCACCTCGAATTCTCAGAGAGAGTAGCACGATAGCAAGGTGAAATCGGATCATAGTAATTACCGCTCGAAATTCCATAGCGTGTCTCTATGCTACTTTCCCTTGCTTACCGAGTAACACGGCGACATGCACATGTCACACCAACCGATCGGCCAGCCGTCGGATTTTTTTTTGCTGCCGTCCGTGCACTGCCTTTCGAGTGATGGTGGAACCTTTTAATTCACACCACCATCATCGAGGTCGACCCGCCAAGCGCGGCAACAACACTGGCGCGAAGCCGCTCGACACGACTTTCTTGGCGTACTGCTTTATATACTTATATATACTATTGCAAGGGCACGCAGCGTTGTACCCTCTCCTCATTCACGAATCCAACAACTTGCGGTTTCCGCAAGGTGAGCATCAGAAGACTATAAAGTACTTAGGATAGCACATCACCAAAATGAGCACCGTACGCACGTATCCCGTCACCCGTGCGTACCATCCTGAACGGCTCGCCCTCGCTCAACCGAATCATCTCCAGGACCACACAGAATTATGACTTCCCCTGCGAGAGCTCTCACGGAGCCTGCCCCTGGTGGATTCATGAAGTCGGTGATGGGATGTCACGATATGGACGGCGTAGATGACGAGGGGATAATAATACCAACTCCACCACAGAAAAGGAAAAGTTTGTCAATCCTGAACATTTACTTCTCACCTGCTTATCTTTGGGCTAGTCACACAGGAAGAGCAAGACGTAATAGATGATAAGGCCCGAAGACGAGCAATGAAGAACCTGGTTAACTCCTGGCAGGAACGACTTCAGTTAATCAGCGTCATCGTGAGTTTTCAGTGTCTCGCTCTTCTTGCTCACTCTGATGGACTTGGTGTTGACAGACTACTTTTTTCGCGTCGACAGAAGCGGTTATGCTAACGAACACGAAACCTGATCCTGGCAAATTGGAAAACAACGCGTTGAAGGCGTCAAATGCCAGTTTCCTTGGCGCATTGATTGTGCATGTTTACGCTGGTACGGTACACATGTCTGTAACTGTTTTGTAACAGACTAATTCGAGTCTTCATACGTAGCTGTCCTCTCATTCTTGGGTGCATTCCTCTTAACTAGGTATAAACTGAAAGAGGCTACGCGCGAAGAGATGATTGCAGAGGGCATAGTAAACTCGCCTCTTGGGGGATCTGTGTTCAAGGACGTGGAGCGGGTCCCCGTCGACTTGGGGTTACAACACATATTCACGAACAATGATGCTCAAACAATGTACAGTCCTGTAAACGGCGCCACGACAACGTCGGCACCAGGGCAAAACAAGAAGAAGGGCTCCTATCGAGTGGAACCACCAATTATATCGGCCAATCCTCACCTTGAGCAAGTTGGACTATTCAGGTCGAACGTATCATCCCACCTCCTGAGTCGGACTCATGCACTGTGCGTCTTCCTCGCCGCGGCAGGCTTCATACTTGCCATCATTGGTATCTTGTGTTACGCCTGGGCCACACAGCCAACAGAAGTTAGCATATTCGCGTCTGTGTGCTTCGGTGCAGCCGTCCTTACCATGGTCATCTTGCTCATTTGACCCCTTCCCCCTCGTGCGGATTAGCGACTCCTCCATTTCTCCATAAAATGACTACATTTTGACCCCCCCCCCCCCATAAGCATATTCCACTATGCTGTTCACATAGTACAGATAATGGACACGTCTTGTCAATTGACCGTGGCTGTATACCCCACCACGGATGTATGTATCATGTTAGCCATGCCATAGGCCATGTACATACTTGTAAAAAAATAGTTCTTGAGTCATTCGCTTGTAATGTGGACTTGATGAGCCCCGTGGGGAACTGCAATGCGTCGTGAGAGAACTACCTCTAATTCATTCACAAAGAAGCTGGCGCTGGACGGGCCCTGCCAATTGGTGGCAGCGCCTGCAAAAATACCTCAAATTGTCATCAAAGGTGGCCGGATCTCTAAGTCCGAGTAAGTCCGCCTCGCTTCATGTTCGAGTGAGTCTCTCAGCCAACGCTGTTCCTGGGCGCAGATGGAACAGATCCGTGAATCATGACGGCAAGGCCACCCGCTCGCTAAGTACCCACTCGGCCCCCTCGACCGCACCTTGCCCGGTAACTATAAGTTCTCTGGCGCCCGCACTACGGTCCATCCCGCAATACGCCTTTACACCTTTCTTTCCCAGCGTTTCAAGTCCGCGACATAAAAGGACCTACACCAAGTCACGCCTGACCCGTCTTGCTTCATGCATCCTGACAAGAGCTCTCTGTCTATTCGACTGACCGAACCGGTCGTCCCCTTGCGCAACACACCAGAACGCACATCTCGCCATGATGACGACGAGGTGCTACCACCAGCCATTCTCCGTGGTCTCCTCACCCTCAAGCTCGCAAAGCCAACCAAGATATCGAGCATCAAGCTTGAGCTGCAGGCCAAAGCGACCACTGACTACGTACAACGTAATGTACCCCGTGATCACGTGCATAATGTGCCTAACCTCACATCACAAGATGCTGGACCTACTAGTCGCATAGATGTCACAGAACAATACAACGTCCATTCTGCATCAATGGTGGTGTTCGATGCGGGCTCGCCCCAGGAACGGCGACGTGCCACATCTACGAGACCCAGAGTGCAGTTTCTGGGGGATCATACTGAATCCAGTACCCGTCTTACTGGTTTTGGTAGCGGATACTGGCAAGCACCATCGAGTATGCGCAGCGCCAGTCTGGATCCTCTGTCTCCCAGGGCCAGGCGACGGCTTAGTTCCGATTCGGGTGAATTAGGAATCGATCACGGCCGAAACCAGCGGGCTCAATTATCAATTGATCCCGCTCCACCGTATCCGAGCCCAGCTGATGGCCATTCCTTCCTCACTGTCAATCCGGACGGGGACTCCAGATCACCATCCGTCGCTAGCAGTACACGAATCACGGATCCGCAGAGTAAGTACTTTATTGCCCACTTGGATTAGTACGAATGCTGAATATGTAACTTAGGTTCTCCCATTCCAACCCGAAGCAGCCCGACACCAAATATTCCGTATGGCTCACCGGCATCCAGTGCGCACCCATTATGTGGCATTACTCTGTCACGCTCGTCTAGCATTGAAGAAGTCCCGGAAGATGAAAGCGAAAGGTTCTCCGCCTCCGCTACGCATCGTGACAGCGTCGGACATTATGGGCTAGCCCGTATTGCGACCGGTTCTTCAGGTCGCAGCTCAGAACGGGACGGGAGGGGTAGATCGCATTCACGCTTTTCATTTGACAGTGTCGTGCACGCCTTTGAAGCGGTGAAAAACAGTGTTCGATCGCGATCACCTCTCCCTGGACCTCTACACTGGCCAGATGATCAAGAGGACCGTGGACGATCGTTGACGAAGGGGAAGGACAAAGCCCAATTTACTAGCACTCATGGTGTGAAGCATGTACTGCCCAAGATCGGAGTTATTGAGCCTTCGGCGGCTGGTGGTCAGGGTGACCAGAGCGGTGATGGGTGGGCTGTATTCCCGGAAGGTACGTTGCTGACATATCCTCTCTCATAGCGTGATGTGACGAGCAGCGCAGGGACGTACACCTATCCATTGTTTTTCACGATCCCAAACAACTCTCCGCCAACGATGAAGGCTGACAATGGATCGTTGGTGTGGAACATTAAAGCTGAGGTCAAGCGTCCCGGTACGTTCCATTGGAATATGACCGCGGAAAAGGAGGTTGTTGTCATTTGCGTACCAAAGGAC
The DNA here is from genome assembly GCA_038090555.1 of Boletus subcaerulescens. NCBI lineage: Eukaryota > Fungi > Basidiomycota > Agaricomycetes > Boletales > Boletaceae > Boletus > Boletus subcaerulescens. The sequence goes on from JBBPNA010000041.1 coordinate 120,897, forward strand.
GATGATTCGGAGGACGTTGAGGGAATTGACTTGCAGCAACAATGGGAAGGACAGCTGCAGTACCGTATTCAACTGACGGGGCGCAGTGTTCCCATTGGCGGGAAAATCCCGCTTCAGCTTACAATAATGCCCTTGACAAAGGCCAAAGTGCACTCCTTATCGGTATATCTGGATGGTGAGCAAATTCACGAAGAGGTGTGAGCTTGACTGATCCCTGGAAATCCCAAGAACGGACGGAGTACTTTACACGAACCCATTCACAAGCACGGTCGGATGCCATGCGACGAGCCACTCTGCTGGTCATCAAGCATGACAGATTCGATGAAGGTCACGGCAAACCCATTTTACCGCTGATGTCGGATGAGTCAGATGCATTCCGCAAGTCCCCGTTGTATTCCCTCTTACAGCCTGGGGAAGACGAAAGTGAAGTAGCATCTTCCCTCATGGGACCGGGGCCATGGATGATTCGCCATCAATTGCAATTACCCGACTCTTGTTCAACTCTTCATCCCTCAAATCGAACCAAGGGCAGCAATGTCATGGTCAATCACAAACTTAGATTGGTTTTAAGGGTCGAAAAGGAGGAAGGAACTGTAACGACTGGAAGGAAGAAGATGCACGATATCGTTATACACGTTCCCGTACAAGTCCTGTCGGTCAGTGTTCTCTTCGACAGATTGGATGTGCCTCTCGTACTCATCTGCCATTTTCTGACAGTGTCACTGCACATCGGAATGGACGTCCCTTCCTCGCTACGACGAGGCGCCGCGGTCGGAAGGTGACTCTTTGGAAGACGCGTTGACGTGTCCATGTGCTCGCCGTCGTACGAAACGACATTCTCATGGAGTCGAGACACACTCGCACTCATTCCTGGAACATTTCACGTCCCATCCGATCACGAACTCGCACTCATCGGGTGGCTCGGACATGTTTTCGTCAGATTCGCTCGCCAGTCGTACTCATTTACACGAACAATTGATATCTGGCTTGGCGAGCGAAACGGGAGAAGCACCACCTTTGTATGAACGTGTTGAAACTGTTCATATGTGACCTCGGGAACATGCTCACCACACCTCGGATAATTTTTACCTACATCCATACTAATAATGTAATGACATGAACATTTGAGCTTGAGCGCTGAGCCATCGGAGATGATGAGAATGTGCCGGGCTTCTGGTATTCCTGGACCCGTGGTGCACACGTGCAGGTTTCACGTCCTAAATTGTCTGTCGCGTGATCGATTGCAGGGGCTCTTGTCTTTTTTGGCTATGACCAAGCGGCCCCTTGCACTGGGAGACGACAGAGGTTCACCAAATTTGACTGCCAGCTTCCTGATAGGCCCGAACAAGTCCAGGGATGCCCGGAGGGCCGTGGAATTTGTCAGCATTACGTAGTGAGCCCCTTTTTAGGAAGCAAAACCCTGAGCGCACGTCGGGATCAACGACGGATCGGATGAAACAGCAGCCTTCGAGCATTGCGCACTCGCTCGACGGTCGTTGTAAACACCACATTAATGTCATGGCCCGTATCCCTATCAGTTTCTACCTCAACATCCTCGCCGGCATCATCGTCCTCTTCAATCATTATATCGCCTCCGAGACGGGAGACGTTGCGCTCAACAAAATCACGGGGGCGGCTGGCCGTTTCTACACCCTCTTCCGGGACACCGCACTCACCCTCCAACATGGCTGCGCATCGCGTTTGGAGATGGTGCTTTGTGGGACCCCCCTAGACAACCTTTTGCCTCGTGACGCCATAGCATACCTCAGGGGACACTATTGTCACTCTCCCGCGCAAGGCTTAGAAAGCGTCGGTGGGACGTCGAGCGACCGACAACCTCACGGAGGGTATTATGGCGGCTCTGACTTTGCGTTTGTACACACTCTCAACCCGCTATGCGACCACTCATTCCACGGACGTCCGTAGGGGATCTTGGGCAATCGCCGTCCAGCCGATGCCGGTCAACCCACAGTCGTCAAGTTTCTCAAGCAGTATGGCACCGATCAGGGGAGGAGGCAATGACAATGATAGGGACGCTCCTCCTTCGCACGTGTGTGTCGCGGTGGTTCCGTGCGCCAGTCACGAGGACGGGTATTCTCCTCGCCACGTCGTTGACCCTGGGCCATGTGTTCGGAGCGGGCATTGTGATGCGATGTGTCTCACAGGTCCGTGTAGCCACTACGAGTAGATTTGTGAACCCGAATGAGATACTCACCGACTGACAGGCATATAGGGTTGCTGTGGCTGATTCTCTTCGGTGCATCGAATGGGAGGCTCAGTGCCAGGTCTTGGACATGGGTGTTGCGTGTTGCGACGATGGAGCAAGCGTATGCTTTAGTCACGTATGCTTGTAAAACACAGATCCCGAAGGAATATCTGCTCTGAAAGTGCGCACAGAGACGCGTTGAAGTTTCTCCCTTCTCTCGGATCGTGGGAATGCGGCACAGGCTGTATCTTTTGGTCATGTGGTCATTTGTCTTCGTAAGTATCGTAACTCACTAAGTTAATTTAAAGTTAATCAATACATACCCCGCAAACGTCCAACCCGAATATCCCTAGCAATTATTCGGAATAAGTCTCCAGCATACGCGACCAAGAACCGAGCGGACCGACTGAATTGAACGCTCCAAGTGGCACTTTGACCATACCTGGCGGTGTACGGGAAAATAAATTTGCGCGAAGCGCAAGATGGAGGATACCTTCCGAAAAAGGTAAGTCCACTTAAAGTGAAATTCAAACTCCGATAAGTCCCTCTATCAGTTACGTGCATGCACGAAGGCTCATCGAAATAGTTGGACGGCGACCGAAGACACCAGAATAGCGGGTAAATTCTCAAAAACATTTTTGTTTCGATTGTTGCTATCAATGCCGTACCATTTCATCTGTGAGTTCGCTTTAGACTAGTTGTTTTGGTTTCACCAGCTTTGATCTCCTACAGTGGATGTGCAGTGCCCCGCGGTGAAATACTTAGCTCTGCTGATGTCTAGTATTATATATGTGGGAAAGACCGACGATGTCCACTGCGATAGTTGTGGAATTGAGGGTGGATTCTTCCCTAAGAAGTCTTCTGTTCGCACAATCCGCGATGTCTCAGTGATGTATCATGTACGCCGCCAGGAAAATTCATTCATCGGTGAGGGCATTCGAAGACTGCAGTGCATATCCAAGGACCGCTAGTCAGTTTCCTTGTGTAGCCGGGTATGACAGTCCATGAAGGTTGCTGAGCCACGAAGAATATCGTCGCGGAATTGCTGTACCGTGCTCTATGAGCAGGTGAGGATTCTAATGTCATTTAGCGGTGACTCGCTATCATCTGATCATTTTCTTCTTCGGCAGCGAAATGAGTCAGCTTACGACTGATTGAATTCGGAAGACCGCCCATTTACGTCCTTGACAAATTGTTCGGTTCCTTGCGCCCTTATAAGAATGGTCTGAACTGAATCACCTTCCTAGGGCATCTGTCTTTCACCCCTCAAACCTGAGCGGCTATCCAGCATGAAGATTTTCAGTTCCATCTCCAACGCTTTCTACGACACTAGCATCTTCGCCTGGGATGTCCTTCTGACGTTCGGAAACCTTGTTCGGTTTAGCCGTCCCGTCGGAAAAGTTACACCCGAGGGTCATCCAGGCTACGGAGGATATTGGCCAGAGTACCGGCCGCCGCAGGAAAGTGACAGTCGAAGCTGCTGTCCTGGCTTGAATGCAATGGCTAACCACGGTATGTTGCACCTCGCACCCACTGAAGGTACTATGTGGCTCAAAACTCATCTCGTTTTCCTTTCGCTTCAAATGCGCCCAGGGATCATTTCACGCAGTGGTAAAGGCATCAAGTTCACCGACGTTCCCGAATGCATTCATTCGACGTTCAACTTTAGCCCTTCGTTTTGCTATCACGTGTGCCACTACGCGGCCCGCACGTTGGACAGGAGCTATCGTAAAGATACGTTTGATTTGGAGGAGATTAGCTTGCATAACGGAATCGAACATGATGCTTCGCTCACCCGTACGTAGCATCTCCGCTACTGAGCCAAGGTGAACACTTATCCTCCGATTAGGACTTGATACCGCATTGCAGCCCAACCAAGCTGTGACACATCCACCTTACGTTGAAGAACTTTTCACGTTCGCTACTGGGAAGGACGCTGCTGGAAACCCCCTTCTCCTCAACAAAGATTTGTCTCGCATTTTGGGCAAGCGTCGTGCGGAATCCAAAGCGACGAACAAAGATTACAGCCTCGGGTTATTCCACAGACTCTTCAGCACTGCCAAGTGAGTCATCTTTTCACCCCATCCTCTGACATGATCTATGGTTTATCGCTTGGTTTGTGTAGCACGTCGACCATCCCGACTATTTTTGGTGGTCGGGTAGACGATCTGCGAGTGATTTTCTCGGAGGAACGGCTTCCTGAGGGGTGGGAATCGCGCGTTCGCAAGCCCTACGGGCTAACGATTTTTACCCTCAACCTCACTACCCTTGCGGTTGGGCTTGGCATCCGGGAGGCTGATTGGGCTGACGATGCGAAACGAGCCGCCGACGCTGCCAGAAATGGTACCGGGGAAAATGCTTAAAGGATTGTCTGTGTTACTGGCCAACATGGAAATTTGATGGATGACGTATTGATGAGTGCTCGGGTGCTGGGCTAACGATAATTACGCAATGCTTTTCTTGTCTTCACGTACTGTGTACTACTTGTCTGCACTGATTAGTACGAGCTCTGGCTCGGGTTTGGGCCTTCGGCCCAAAATGCCACGCAATACTAATCCTAGTTTTGGGGGACAATGTTAATCCCAGTTTTTGAGTTTTTATATGGTACTACTTGAGTCACACTGATTCTACTCGACAAAAATTGTGTATATCAAACCCGTTGTTGATGTGGGGCACAGTGGTAGTGGTGGTGGTGATGGCCTCGCATCGTCGTTGTCGTTTCGGTGGCATGGGTGGTGCCACCATGCCATTGTCGTCGACTCGTCATCATCTTGCCATGCGGTGGTGGCGACATTGTCGTCGTTGACATGCCAGCGCAATGGTGGTGGTGGTGGTGGTGATGGAACAGTGTCGTTGACATCGTTCGGTGGCACCACCCGTGCCACCGTGCTGTCGTCTTGTTGCACAGTGGTGGTGATGGCATGGCACCGTTGTTGTCCGCACTGTGTCGTTGTCCTTGATGTGTTGTTGCCAGTGGGCCCCGATGCGTTCATCGTCTTGCTGCACGGTGGTGGTGATGGCATGGCATCGTCGTCGTCCTCACCGCGTCATTGTCCATGCTGCATCATTGTCGTCTTGCTGTGTGTGGTGGTGGTGGTGGTGGTGGTGGTGGTGGTGATGGCTTGGCGTTGTCGTTGTCGTTGTCTTGCTGCATGGTGGTGTGCGGCATCGTCGCTGTCCTTGCCGCGTCGTTGCGGTGCGTTGTTGAACGTTGGGCCTTGTTGTTGTTGTTGTCCATCCTCGAGCGCTGATGGTAGGAGGCCATTTGTTTGGTCGAGTTTGTGCAGAGCCATGTGGTTTTCTGAAGTTGACGACGGCTAATGACACAGCCGACGCATACTACAACAGGCGTCGCCAAAGTTGGGAGTCCGCCGTCGTCCACTCACTTTTTAGATAGAAATGTCTGTACGAGTGCCCTTGGTATTGTAACTCCGATCGTGCCGAGCGTTGTGCCGAACCCACATGACTCGAGGAAAACGGCCAAGTACATTGCACGCATTGGAAAAATATAAAGATAGCTGCTTGAATCCTCACATATAGATCAGTCTGATGGCTCAGAGCCTTAAGTAAACGTTCCCGCTAGCTACCACCATGCCCCGCATATCTGAAAGGCAAAGGCTGCTGGACAAACTGGACACAATCCAGCTGAATGCCATGATCCGAAGAAGAGAGGACTTACTGAGACATGTTAACGAGGATCTATACCTCTCAGATGACTCAGACATCGAAGATGACCTCATTTTCATCCCCCCTCCGACTCCTATTTCCCCCATCCTGTCTGATCTCGGATCCGATCTATCATCAGAGTCAATCAGTTCATTGGAGGCACAGGAACGACACTACCGGCAACTCCTTGGTGCAATCAAAGCACTACAGGATGAGATCAACTGGGCACATGTCCTGTTTCAGGCTGTGGAACCCCCATTGTGTGCACCCCAACTCCATTTGCTTGAACATTTTGCAGACTTTCGACCACATTTGTTTCGTCAAAAGCTGCGGGTTGATCCAGAAATATTTGACTGTATTCTCAACCAGATTAGTGACAGTGCAATTTTCAAATCAAACTCGAATCACTCACAGCTGCCAGTTGCAATACAGCTCGCGATCTTCCTCAACCATGCAGGTCACTATGGAAATGCAATTTCAACCGAGGACGTGGCCCAATGGGCCAGGATCAGTGTGGGCTCTGTGGTGAATTGTACAAACTGGGTCATGCTTGCGGTCCTGCAGCAGCATGACGAATTTGTTTTTGTGCCTTTGGCAAATCCCCTTGATGTGGAGTTGGCCCGTATGTTCATCGAGACGAAGGCTTGTAGGGAATGGAGAGGTGGAATTTTTGTGGCGGATGGATCAACATTCAATTTGTTTGAAAAGCCGTCCCTTTACGGTGAAACATTCTATGATTGGAAATCAAGATACTCGTTGAATTGTCAGATATGCTAACTCACCTTTTTGCCATCACATGCACACTGAAAATACTAGGTGGTGGTGATGCCGCACAACCTTCTCACCATTGATTATGGCCTAGGCCATCCAGGAAGCGTCCATGATGCGTATGCATTCCAGGGAACTGAAATGGCACGAGTCCTAGAGTCACAGATTCCTGCCGGACACTGGATATGGGCAGACAGCGCCTATCCAACAAAACCGTGGTGTGTCGTACCTTTTAAAGCAAGCCGGTTGGCGCCATTATCATGGCAACAAAAAGTTTACAATCGCTATCTGTCAAAGGTATGACATTAGATTGATGTTCAGACTCGGAGTGTGTCATGAAAAATACCTGTAGGTTCGCATGTGTGTGGAACATGCATTTGCGGCATTGAAGGGATGCTTTCAGTCGCTCCGGGAGCTTCGCATTCGCATCCGATCGCATGATGACACCATGTACGTGGTGCATTGGGTTCAATATTGTATTATCCTTCACAACATGGTTGTCCATTTTGAGGAGCAGCTGGGTAAAGAATTGTCAGTTGGATGGGCGCAAAATGAAGCTAACGAGGTCATGAGGGATATGGATAATGTGGTGGTGGAAGTCCAAGATGGTACTCCGGGACAGATGTTCCGTTTGGACTTGATGAGGAGCCTGCTTGCCTCACTGGACAACAGAAATCAGCACACCAATCAGTAAAGAAGGATGTAGAGTAGGACGCACTGGCAGAAAACACAGTACATTCAAGCATGGGAGTACTGCAATAAAAGTGACAAGCGTGTACAAGAGAAAACAAAACAACACCTGAGGATCTGACGGCTCAACGCCAGCCTGACGATGGTACAACAAATGATGGGAATTGAGTGGAAAGGGTGTGAGGAATATGGAAGGGAAAAATGTTCGTCCACGATGGCCAGGGCTCAGAAGGGAGGGAGAGACAAGCTGGCAGTACCTGGACCAGGGGGAGGGAAAATTCATCCTAATCCTTCATGCTGCCCCGAAGCTGCATCTTCAACTGAATCAGCTCGATCTGCCGTGCAGCAGTACGCTCCTCCTGTTCACTGAGTTGGATGTCCAGCTTCCTCAGCTCCGACATGCGCATGTGCTCAACCTTGGTGGATGACTGGTTGGCAAGGCGCTCCTCGTGTTTGTGGTCAAGTTCTTTGGCGAGGATTACATAGTCGTAACACCGCACACGTGACTCCGATGAGACCGATCTAGACCATTCACTTTGCTGGTCCAGCTCCTCGAGCCTCTTCAAGAGGGGGTTCAGGTGCTTTGCAGCTGATGGGGCCAGTTTAGTGGATGAGAGAGCACTCGTTTCGCTTCTTGGCATGCTTGGGAAACCCGAGCTCGTGGAACTAGCCGATGGCCATGTGTATGGGGTATGCCTAAAGGCGCTTCGTGAATCCTGCATGGGTGTCTTGCCCTTCTCCATAGGGGTGAATGGTGCAGGGTCCTGGTCATCGTTGGTGGCGCTTTGGCTCTGATGGTGTTGTCAGACACTGAAACGACCAGAACCCACCTAAGGGTCTAGTGTTTGTAGTCGCAAGAGTACTAGGGAGGATGTTCTGGGAAAACTCCAAGAGAACAAGACTGGAGAGTCTTGTACTACTTGGCTATAGTATTTA
>JBBPNA010000042.1:0-128361 GCA_038090555.1 Boletus subcaerulescens
GATGGGAACGAGCGCGTCATCGAAACGAGCGCGCTACGTCGAGCTATAAGCCCAGGAGGCCAGATACAGGTGAAGGAGGCAAGGACAGACGTCGAGCGCGATTGGAAGCGTGAGATCGATGGGGAAGGCGCCCATACAGATGGGAAACGATGCGGAATGACCGCCGCAACAAGCGCAGCACGCCGCGAGTCGAAACGACTCGAAACGGACGCGCTAGCTGGTTACAAGGTGAGTCGGCACGGAAAACGTAACCGCACAACGGCGGACGGACCTGGGGTGTCCAAACCACCACACCACCATTTCAGGTCGCATACTGACCACGCCAACCCACCGCGTCGACGTGACAAACTGAAAACGCGACCTAGAGGAGTTAGTACCACCAAACTGACTTACCAGGTCATACTGCCGCGTCAGAGCCGTTTCGGGCGAATCAAACGCACCGGATATATTGCATAGTATAGATTGGGGAGGGTGTAGGATCGATCTCAAGGCGCGATACGTGAAGACGCAGGTGCTGGAATGGATCGAAGTCAAGCGTGCGCACCTATAAGAGGCCATTGAACAGTAACTGAGCCGCGACTTACTACCATATCGGATAACCACTTCATGCACCCGGACCACACGGAAACGGAAATCATTATTCTTGACTCTTGTCCTAATACCATAGACATGAGGTTCTTGCATTGTGCATATATACGACATTGTTGACTAGCTATCTACACGGCAATTCAAGATATCAAGATGCTTCGGCCGACGTGGTATCTGGGGGGCTTTCATAATTGCAAGCTATGTAATTACCTTACACGTCGTGCCGAAGTGTCGGAGTACGATGGTCGTTGCGCCGAACGAGCACGATTGTCCGGCTTTCCATAGCAGGTTGCCCAAACAATGAAGAAGCCATATTGAACATCAACCCCGTAGAACGATCAGGAGACAGCGTTATCATACTTCAAGTTGGCTGCTCGCAAAACAACTTGATTCGGCCATGACACTGAACGTTGAACGTTGAACGCTGACCATGAACGACGACTGAAGAGGACACTGGGCGGATGCAAAGGTCCGTGCACAATCCATAGTTTGTATCCACCTTTCTTCTGAATATTTGATGGTCGTTCACAGAGTGTGTATAATGCGTTTTGCCACCGCCAAATCATCTACAATCCCCCCATGATGCAGTGTACGAAGTTCAAACGTTCACACATGGGCGAGACATATCCGCTTCGTTGTATTGGATCCGATCATAGCCTTCTCCACTCAGCAGTGCAAAGCCTTCATTCTTTATTGCCATTTGATTGCTGAAAAATAACATTGTAGCTCCTTTACGGTACTCTTGAGGCACTCGCTGCTGCAATCAGGGGAACTGTGGCGGTCTTACGTTGACCTCATTTTTGGCCAACTTGGGCTTGCCCGTTCAATGATAGCTGCACAAATGGAAGCAGCGCAGGCTGGCTGTGTCACAGTGATCTCGTTGTATGTACGCTTGCTCGGTTGCGTCAATAAACGAGATGACCATGCCACGATCAAGGGTACATACATATTCGGCAACTGCCTTCACGATCATATGATTTTCATCGTATAGGTGACCACCGGTTCCCAGAACGTTCTGATTTTGAGACTACCGCATTATCAGAACGGGGACTGTAGGTAATTCATCTGACATGCGGCATTCCAGGGTGCTTTCGTACTTGACTTCCATTTAGGCTGTCATCGTGTTTCGGCGGACCCGAGTAGGGACTGATAGACCTTATCTGACGCTCAGCGCCTAGCACTCGTCTACTAAGACACCGTCAAAGGCTTACAAGATATTCGATCGGTCATGGAAAATCCCGTGTTCCGTACCATCTTTCAAGGAGCCGATTTTCACCATCATAATCAATGAGATATCCGGGTCCTGCTGATCCGGGCCCGGAAGCCGCAGCGGCTGTCGCCTCTTCGGTTGTTGGGCACGGTTGCGTAATACCATGATTGCTCCGTTCAGCCAGGTATCAAGACTGCCCCACGTTCATTGGCTACTCATGAACTATTCACTCGAAACAGGGAGCCGATTTTCGAGATCGCACGCAATCTTGTCAATGCCAGTGCAGATACAAGACGCAAGGCTACCTGATGCGGCAGCAAGTTAGTTCAGGGTCCGTTGATGCGATTTGTTACCCCATATTCTTTCATTCCATCCATCAAACACCCTCATGATTTACTCGCAACCGAATAGACGCCACAGTACGTTCGCCGCTATGCTTCCACTCCGTCTGCTAAGAGCGTCCCTGGGTTAGCGTGCCTTCCGGAAGAACAATACCAACCAAACAGAGACGGAAGCATCGACAAGTGGACGAAAGCGCACCTTGTGCTCTTCAAGTTGATTCTCAGCTTACCCGAAGGATTTATATATCGCCCTCGTTCATCGGTTTGTCCTCATCGTGTTCTTCCCTCTTGGACTCGCTCTAACATCTCTCACCTCAATCGTCTTCATTCTCAGCTGCTTATTCGTCTCGTCTCACTTCATCTTGCTCGTTGCTCGTGATTCCAAATCGTCCTCAGCCGCCCTACGCCGTTACCCCACCCGCACATAACCGTCTCTTTTCACCGTCGTCTCTCACCCACTGTTCTGTTATTTGCGCCTCATCTCTATCCATTGTAGCAGGTATGTCTTGTCATCTTGTATTCGTTTCGACTCTTAATTTACTCACCATATAAGAAGCGACGACTTCGAGCTAGTCAAAGATGGCAACCAACATGAATCCCGTTACCAGGCTTCGCTTAATCGACTTGGAAAAAGACTCTGTGGACTGGCACGACTTGGCCGGGTTGGATTGGGATGAGGTCTGGGCGATGTCCCACCTCTGGGACCGATCAAAGTCTAAAACCAAGCTCCCCTTGCATGGAGTTGATTGGGAGTCGACATCTTTCTCGAGCGTAGAACGGTTTAAACTCATGTATGACAAGACCCGCGAGATCGTTAAACCGCACGGCGCTAAATATGCATGGCTCGACGCCGCCTGCATCGATCAAGCTAACGACAAAGAAAAGGCGGAACAGATGACATTGATGGGGACCATCTACTCCGAGACCGCTGGCTGCGTCGCCTTCGGGACGCTGACATCCGACGACCACTTCGTAGAGATCGCTTTCCCCCGCAAGGATGACGCCCAGAAAGCGACTACATTCGATTGGATGGAGCGAGTCTGGACTTTGCAGGAGCTACAGCTGCCCAAACAGGTACTCTTCGTTTCCGGAGATCGTGTTATACCACGGGACGAAGCCTACTTCACCATCTTGATGCTTTCCCCATACTTCACGACCCCTAATCCAATGCTTCCCTCTGATTTCAAGAGTCCAAACGTATCCTGCATCCAGACCCAGGATGTAGTGAACGCTCTTTCTCCCATGTCGAAGACCGAGACCATCCGCTCGTTGATGCAGAGTAGCCTCCGTGGCTGCAGCATGGTTGGCGACAAGGTTTATGGTATCCTTGGCATGCTCCCTAAGCCAATGTCGGGGTTGAAGGCGAATTACAGCCTCACACTGCCGCAGATAGTACTGAATCTCATGCAATTGATGCCGACAAACGACGTCCTTGACTCCCTCGCCTTCAACAAGCTCCCTCCGACCGACACCTCTGGTCCCTTTCAGTGGTCTGGAATGATCACGCTCGGTCAGCCCATGGAAAATCCGCCCTACCAGTCGGACGTTTATCCCGCGGAGACGAACGCAAGCGTCCACGTTGATACTAGTAGCCATATCGCTACCACCGTCCTCTCCAATGCACGACTCTGGAAAGTGAATGTCACGAAGCCAGATAAACTCCTTGAAGATCTCCTCGAAACCCCCGGTGATCTTTGGCCGTCTGTCGCTGCTCTTGTAAAGCATTTCCAGCTCAAGGGCGACTTTACCAAAGTGCAAAAGTCTGCCAATTATAGGTTTGCCGTTGGGAGGGCTGTGAGGAGTCTGGGGCGGAACTGGAATCTGCTTGACCCGTTGGTCAAGAAGGCTCTTGCGGACGGTATCATTAACAAGGAGCTTTTGTCTATCCTCGAGGACATGCCTCCCACGGAAGAACCCGACGGTATCCCACCCAACAGGGTCGGAGACGAGACACTATTCGATAAGGACGTCACCGTGCTCCATTGCAGATCCAAGGCTGACAAGTCGTTCCATTACGGGATCATAGTGGTGAAGTCCTCTGATGGTACCTGGAAAAAAGTGTGCACGGCTGCGTTCTCTGATAAGTGTGTCTTATCCAAGGACGGCGAAGAGACGAATTTCGTGATTGGCAAGTGAGGACAGCGTATTCCGCTTGAAGACGCTTGTACAAGTACTTAGTTGTAATTACTGTAAATGTCCGAGTCTTGGCCCTACGTGGTCATCATGTTGAACACGGATATATCCTCTAGTACGAATCAACCATCTGATTATCCAGCGTGGCGTCCCCCGACGTATCATGTTACTAGCGCATCGACCCCTTCGTTGCTGTCACGTACGACGCCCAAACGTGATCCTGATCTCCCGAGTAACTTTCCTAGAAATGCGAAATGGTGAACATTGCCCAAAGTTGCGACCGGCTTTATCCCACTGACATGCACAACTCAGGTGTGGAGATGGATCGAGCCTTGTGATACAGTGCGAGAATAGATCGTTCCAAATGTTCGCAACGTGAGTCCCTTTGCTTTCTCCCTGGATCGGGCCGACGACGTGGTGGCAGGTGCGACGAAAGTCAAAGTCGTAGGTGTCATCGAGGCGACTTATGCTTCATCTTGTGTTCACGATCCATCGCAGCTCCGTCTCCGTCTACGTCCACGTCATTGCCTCTAGTACACGCCAAGACATTCTCCCAGCCCGCTCCAATCGTCGACTTTGCGTGGTACCCGGGTGCGTCGCGACACAACCCGCCAGCCTTTTGTTTCGTGGCTTCCGTCAGGGACTGTCCCGTCAAGCTGTTGGACGGGAACGATGGTAGGGTGCGTATTCGAGAACCAAGTTGCATAATATCAGTCTATGTCCTAAGGCTATGTTTTCTCTACCCTCAGCTTCGCGCGTCATATTCCATCGTCGACCATCGCGAACGATATATCGCACCGCATAGTTTGGCCTTCAATCTTACCGCCGATAAGTACGTGATTGCTTGTTTACCATGATGGTATCCGACCTCGCTAGGTTATATTGTGGTTTCGAAGACGCGATCGAGATATTCGACGTGCAGAGACCGAGCGAAGGCGAGCGGCTACCGACGACACCTTCGAAGAAGAGTAAGGATGGATTAAAGGGTGAGTGCAAGCGATCCATCCTCGACTACGGATGGTGACTCACATGCATCCGGGCGCGGCGTTGCGTTACGCGTGCATCCAACGCTCCGCTCGTGCGACGAATAAAAAGGTATCATCTCTTCGCTTGCGTTTTCTTATTCTCCGGAATATTATGCGGCTGGGAGCCTTACCCCAGCGTCACGCGTGGCTGATAATATTGCCTTGTTCAACGAGTCAACTCTCGAACCTGTCTTGTCGATAGGCGGCGTGGCAAGATGGGAGAAGGGAGGGGTGACCCAAGTAAGTAGCATTTCCACCCCTCTTCCGTCCGCGTTGCGCTCAAGTTGAGACTTGCCCATCACCCTCTACACTCCCATGTACCTATCCTCTGTTCACAATACTTGGTATCTCGTGTGCATCGCCTGTAGTTGATGTTCAATCCCACACGACCTCATGTTCTGTACGCCGCTTTCAGGCGGAGCGAAAGGTTGTGGAGCTGGGACCTACGAGGAGACGCATCTATGCCGCTATGCTGTTTCTCGAGAGGTGTTGTGTCAGACGGATCTGATCGCGATAACCTGACGAATCAAAGAAGGCAATTTGATGTGGAAGGTTCTGGGAGATGGTTGGCTTCTGGAACCCAGGTAAGTCAACCTGCCTTGCGATCCTCTTCCACGGAATAGGTGTTTATGGCTATTGCAGCTCGGAAAGATTGCGATGTATGATCTGCAGACTGAGAGCGGCGAACCAGGCCAGGGCGAGGTTGGAGGAGAAACGAGGCACGCTGGGCCTGCGTTACTGTATGGCGCGCACGGCGGTAGGTCGATGGACAGCTCTCATCTGAATGGGTTTCGATGCTGATCGTTGCGCCATCGACACCGGCCCCGTCAACTCTGGGCTCCCCATAGACGCCGTCGGAGCGGTTGTGTTCCATCCACTTGAACCACTTCTCCTCTCAGTTTCAGGTTCACGTTGTTTCGATGATATAGGTCCCACGACGGGTATGCCGGGAGATTCAGACTCGGACTCTGAATCGAGTGATGAGGGGTCGAGTGAAAACGTTGACGTGGTAAGTAGATTGAAGGAACGCCCTTGGCCATCTGTACGGGACGCCTCGATCAAAATGTGGGACTTCAGAGGCCCTGTGGGGGTGTGAGGAGAGATCACAATTGTATATCCTGGCGTATGATGGGCTACCAGTGTAACGAGGACATCCGAACCGCATTTCTTGCTGCGCACGAGGTGTGGTCATAGTCATAGTATAACAAGGCCAGCTATGTAAAACATGATAAAGCTATGTGAGTATGACCACAAAGATCACCAGGCGACAATCATACGACCGTGCCAGCTTTTGCTGCGATACGAGGCCAGAGATCAGCCTGTAGATGTGAATAAGAATGTTGATCGCCGTCAAACATCGGATGGATGCGTACACATTCTTTTGCTACGGGACCGACGATGACAGAGCCCTTCATGTCACCTTTGTTGTTGACGATAACGCCGGCGTTGTCCTGCAGCGGTCCGATTTAGGAATCACGCAGCTGTGAGACAGCAACTCGTATACAAGCACGAACCTCGAAGTAGAGGAAAACACCGTCCCTTCGCCGCCAAGCCTTTCGTTGGCGTACGACGACGATAGGCAAGGCTATAAAGATCGTACATCAGTACTCTCGTGCCGAAAACAGTCCAATGGGTATTCCGAGTCGCAGTCGCCCTCGGTGTATCAGGACACTCACTTTTCTTTCTCAGTTCAGGCTTTCCCTTCTTCACGGAGGCGACGACCATATCGCCCACACCTGCATCTGGTAATCTATTGAGACGTGCACCGAAGCCATATGGTTCGATAAGGAAGAGCGATTTCGCCCCACTGTTGTCTGCGCAGTTGAGGACGGCTCCGACGGGGAGACCAAGCGTGAGGCGGTATTTCTTTCCAGTGACGCCGACTGTACGAGTCGATGAGCGGAAGTGTTCGTTGTATTAACTGTAATAATGAACCCACTCTTTTCCTTTGCCATACTTACAGGTTGATGCGAACGACAGTCGAGGGGATTGGCTATGGAGGGTGGCTGGCTTCGATCAAAGTTTGGTGCCGATGCTCGGCATCTCAGAACTGTATAGTTCCCGGGAATAGCCGGGTCTCATCGTGTAATCAAAACTGATCTTTCTCAATGCAGTGAATGATGTCATACAATCCACTTGGCCCCATTTGCGAGTCTTTTTCACGTTTTGTTGCTTTCGCTCTGTACTAATCTACTCGTATTCTCTACTTAGTGGACGACGACGTCACCCTCGATCCGACAGCCTTGGCCTATGTCTACAGCCCTGAGTTCGAGCGCAAGTGCACAGGGATAGCACTCGAGCGCGCCGCCTCATCCTCTGACGAGTCCAGCGACAAGGAGGACGACCTTTGGTCTGGCTCAGATAAAAGTGACTCTTCTGCCACCGCCGTTGACGTCGACCCCCACGAACCTTCAAGGCTCGAGCAGCTTCTTTACTATGCTGGTATCTGTGGTCCAAAAGCTCGCGGGCTTAAGCTCATCTGGAGAGACTCTCAGGACAAGTTCGACGCACCCTCTGGCCCCGAAGCGTACACGCGTCGTATGAGACTCATTCCGGTCCAAGACGATCATAAGTTCGGTAATAGTGTCGGTGAGGGTATTTTGTGGGACGTAGTTCGCAAGCATGTGCGTGGCCTTCTCGTTATGCAGCAATTTCTTGACTAACGTTCGTTCCAAGGTTGTCGGTTTACTCAACGAAAAGGACGTCAAAATCTCCGCTGTCGACTTTGTTCGATTCACGTGGCTCAACCAGAGGCCAGGCCAGGTGATCGACGACGACAAGGAGGAGGAGGAGGAGGAGGAGGAGGAGGAGGAGGAGGAGGAGGAGGGCGACGATGCGGAGGTTGAGATATTTGACGTCAGCGAATACGACAAAATCGCAGCCATCACGCCTGTCGAGGACGGCGATCGTTTCGTCAGCAACCCTACTGTCTGGATCGGTGTGTTGCCCGATTCTCTCACCGCTACCGGTGCGCACGATGTAGCCAAAGGAATCCGTGACTACCTCAACGGGCTCCAACTCGAGAACATCGACATCGCGTTCCGCGAGAAGAAGTTCAAGTTCTTGGCCGGGCCAGCCCTTTACCGTCCCGTCGAGGAAGGTGACGCTCTGCAGCCGGTGATCGACGACGTCTCCGTTACTCTCAGTCTGTCCATCCAGGGTTTCAAGACGTCCATGCAGGGAACGCTTGGACTCTACTTCCGCGTTGACAAGAAACTGTACGCCATCATTGCCCGTCATAACTTGTTCCCTCTCGACGACGACAATGCGGAATATCGCTTCAACCGTACGTTTACTTGACCTTCTTGAGAATCTAAGAGCTTTCTGACTCTAGCCCCTACAGCCTCTGCACCCAAGAAGGAGGTCCTTGTTATGGGCGCCATCGCGTTCACGAACTACAAAGCTTCTATCCAGACGCACATTGGTACGCTTCTAGACACCGTCAAAAGTCTCAAGAAGAGAGTCAATGCATACAAACGTAAGGTGGAGGATGTAGTCGACGTTGATCAGTCGATGGTCATATTGCAGGAGAACGAGGTCGAGCTCTCCAAGTCGGAGCGGCATATCAACGAGCTCAAACGGTTCTTCCTCATCATCGATAAGAGGTGGGGCAAGCGTAAGGACCGTGTCATTGGGCACGTCGTTTGGGCTCCCCCCATCGCTACCGGTCAGGCTCCTCACGACTACACCTGCGACCTGTGTGTCGTGGAGTTAAACAAAGATAAGTTCAGGAACTTGATGGGCAACGTCTTGTGTCTAGGCGCGGTGATAGTCTGTCTCGTTGACTTGCGCTGATTTGAATCATACATCTCTTTCAGGAACCAAGTACACCGAGTCGAAGCTGTTGAACTTGATCTATGGACGCGACAATGTACCTTCTGAGTTCAAGTTCCCCGACCACGGTCTCCTGCACCTTAGACGCATTCTCACCGCCGACGAGGTCAAGCACTCCAACAGCAAGGACACTCAGGGCGATCCCATTCGTCGCGTTCTCAAAGACGGCTACATGACCGGTCTCACTGCCGGTGGCCTGGGCAAGTTTATGTCCTTTGTTCGAAGGTACTTCCCCACAGGCCATCAGGAGTCTGTCGAGCTGCCCATTTTCAATCACGAGGATGAGCCTGGCACCTTCTCCAAAGGAGGCGACTCCGGATCCCTCATCGTCGACATTCTCGGCAGGTTTGTGGCGTTGCTTACTGGTGGCTCGAACAAAGGAACGGATGGCTCCGACATCACCTATGCCACTCTCTTCGAATGGGTCTGGGAGCTTGTGTGCAAGGAGTTCCCCGGTGCGAACTTGTATTTCGAAGACCTCGTGGCCTTCTTCGCCAACAATGACTAAGTTCGTCTCATTCTTTCATATTGTTCCAATCATAATCATACCTGTAACTAACGCCATTTACGTCAAGGAATTGCAAGATATATCTCGTCCTCCGTCTTTCTGCGACTCCTTTCCTCTCCACTAACCCCCCCCCCCCGCTCACTATCAGTCTGTGACTCGTTCTGCTGTTTCGGTGCTCGGTTTTATAAATTGGATGGTTTCTTGGCAGTGCTGCTTCAAGTCAGTCTCTTTTCTCTCGTCTTATCTGTCTGAACGATTACTGACGAATTCAACCCCCAGGTTTTGGTGAACCTCCATGCTTCGTTTGTTACCTCGACTTGGTCTCTGTTTTTGTGCTCTCTATAAATCACTTACCTGCTTGTACTCTTTTTGGGTACTATACAGTATTATATAATATTTTACCACGAGTCCTTTCCTCACCTTCAAGTTGGCCATCAAGTGCAAAAACTTGCCCGCAGAGCGATGCGTGACGGCCTGCTTGTCCAACTTGACCTGCTTCTTCAACGCAGGGAAGACCTTGTAAAAGTCTTTAGTTCTCGGGAATAGCCGGGTCTCATTGGCAGATAAGTGTCGTGCCAATCAAAATATCGATCTTTTTCATCATCATTACGTCGTCAATGCACCAGTGAACAATGTAATGGAGAAGAAAGAAACAGAGGCATAACATTGGAGTTTGGAGCTTTGAGGCTTGAGTAATGAATTGATACATCTTCCAAGTTTGCAGCTCATCGCGCTGCCACCATGTCCTTGGTCGGGATGCACAACAGAGCAAGGGTACACACAAAGAGGCTACTGCCGGCCGGTACAACACTGCGTAGCTCCCACTGTTCGCGCTACCGAACAGCTGCGCAGCTATCAATGGACCACAAGTCCCAAACAAGCTGCCAAAAAACGAGGCTAAACCTGTTGCAGTTCCCCTGACTGCAGCAGGGAACCCCTCAGGAGTCCATCCAGAGACTACGATGGTATTTTCCGGTGACCAAGTGGCAGGATGAAAATAACGGCTACTCACCGCTGCATTGAAGAGGGTCCGACAGAAACATTGAAACCGACGTGACTCGCCTCCGAGTTCACAAAACTGTACAGGGAGCATCTCTTCTCCCCATGAAATCAACAGTGTTCTATCCGTGTTACAGGTCGATGGTCGACGTGAAAAGCGCAGCAGATGAGTCCGTCACCGCTGGATCAACCCAGCTGCAACCAACAACCATCATCGACCACGAACTAAATCGCCATGGCATGGGTCGCTATCAATGGTACGTGCCATTTTCCGGTTTCATTCCGTTGTGATCAGATTCGCATTGCCTTGTCGAAATGCTAGGTGATTTGGACGATCTTTGGTACCGGATTTTTCTGTGGGCACAGGCGTTGGAACTCGTATTGCCAAATATTCAGCGCGGATTCGGATTTTCTGACAAGGAATATGGGCTTCTTTTGCTGCTGGTGTAGCCGCAGGGGGGCTCGTTTGCGGCGCATTGGTGGATGTTGTAGGTTCGTTTCTGATTTGAACACCTCTGTGTGGACTAGGTCGTCTGATACTTTTTTGATCGCTGGCGTATTGGCATGTGTGTTGGTGTCCAGTCTTTGTACAACGGTCTGCTTGTCTTCATGGCATTTACCGGAGTTGGCGTTGGGGGCAAATTTCTGATTGATGCGACCAGTAAGCGCACCTCTCACAATCGCTTGCGATTCACCGCCGAGTATGATATTCCACCGGTAATGACTCCTGCGATGGTATCAAATTGTAACTGGCCTTTCAATGATCAGGATCGGTTTTACCTCCTCGCTGCGCTCTCGATTTTTCAACCACTTAGGGTTGTATCATCCTGCCTCGTCGCTTTTGGGTTCATACCAAATCACTCTTGCTCGACAGAATCAGTATCCTGTCATTTGACGAGAGATGCCAATATGGGATGGCGATATCATCTTTTCACGCTCGCTTCCATCACACCCGGGGTTTTCATCGTTCGCTTCTTCATCTCTCCTTTTTACGAATCACCCAAATTCCTCCTATCAAAAGGGAATGGCCGGGGTGCGGTTGGGGTCGTCCGGAAGATCGCCGCCGTCAACTAGCGTCCCTGTGATCGCACCGTGGAATCACTCTACGAATGATGAATGCAAGGAGACTCCAGTAGCGGAAGAAACAGGTTTTTCTAAGAGTCTTGTCAGGGTGTTCTCCCGACTGAAAATGTTGTTTGGGGGGTGGAGAATGGTACGGATCACGATTCTTATTTGATGTTTGACTGGGCGGGTAAGAAATTCGCTTCTCGTTTCATTTTCGTTTCATCATGGAGTTCACAGGAGACGCGATCGCCGTCGGATTTTTGCCAACAATCTTGCAACGGAAGAACAGTGCAATCCATGTTAGCATAGAACCAACATACGCCGACTACGTGATCGTCTATGCCCCAGGACTTGCTGGTGTCATTCTATTCGTCCTCATGCTCCGTTGGACCGGCTAGGGAGAGAGACTCCGAGAGAGAGGGAACACGGGCCAGCGCTCTGGCTAACTGCCCAACAACGCAATGGGACGAGACAAGCCTCAACTGCTCTACGCGTCGTGCTACTCCGGCATCTCCCGGCCTGGACCCCTGCCACTCCTACCCTTGCTCTCTCCTGCCTCTCGTGGGGCGGCCCGTAGCATGGTCGGGCGAAAATGGACGCTTGTTTTCACGTCTATGGTCACGGGGGTAGCTCTTTTCCCATATCAATCTACAAGGCTGCCAGGGGTTAATATCGCGGTCAATGTGGACGGCCGTTCTGACCCTTGGTCCCAGGGCAAAACCTCAACAACAGGATCAGAGAAGCACGCTGGGCGGAAGCCTCCTTGTTTCGATGTGTGCATGTTCGACAGGGGAATGCACAAATACATACCGTCAGCGTGGGATTGTGATGTACACATCATCGCGCACGTAATCCCTTTGGAAGCGCAATGACCGAGGGTCGGCTAACCTACCTCGATGGTTTTATTGGCCGCTAACCCCTGCCAACTCCCAAACACAAAGGGTCCGGTGAGAAACAAGCAAGTTGAGCTCGACTGATGCTCCTCATCGACTATCGTTCAACCTCCCTAACATTGATGCGTCAAACGGTACTCACCAATCGCGCATGTCCGCAGCCCCGAGACTGCGATTGTAAAGCCGGTCTTACCACCCACCTTCGTATGGGCCATGGTCCATGATAGAAGCCTTGAATCTGTTTCAAACTTTCATGTCCGAGGTCACGCGCGGCACGCCCTGCGATGTCATGGCAAAACAACAGTTTGATATCGATGGTGTGTCCAGTAAGGGGGAGTCTGGACGCGAACCCTATGGTCTGAGACTCACAGGCACCAGTCACTGGTTTGCCGCTCTCCTTGGGTGCCTGCTATGGGTGTTCAACACCCCCCCCCAGACTTTCCATGTAGCGGAGTAAAACGAAAATAACAAATACAAGGGACAGAACAGCAAGGCCATGGAACTCGTGTATTCTCTGTGGCACAGTAACACTTGAAAGGCGTGCCACGCACAATCAAATCCAGAAGCAAGTAAATAAAGGGCACGCGCAAATCCCAGAAACGCGTTGGACATGAAGCGACTTTTTTCAAAGGGGAAAGGTGAACGGACTGAAAAAAGACATTGAGGATCAGAGCAAGCTGGTTGAAATGAGAGAGCCTGTGACACAGGGCATGTTCATGTTCAAATGTCATGGTATCAAGACGTGTGGACCAATCAATCGAACGATACAATGCGGCTCTTCCGACGTATGCGGTCGGTAAAGATCGACCTGAAGCGAGTCAGTATCCGGATTCGCGAGAGAGATACTAACTACCTCTTCCTGTGGTATCTGCCATAGTTCCATCCACCATTCATTCCGTCATTCCACCCGCCACTCGGCGCAGTGGGCGGCGAAGGTGATGCGGCGAATGGGGCCTGGGGCAAGGTAAAAAAGACTGATGTGGATGCACACATCGAGCACGTACCTGAGTAGGACAGACCGTCGCTGTGACGGTAACTGTGACGGTAGCGGTACTCATACACGTAGGAGTCGAACCCATGGTCGGAGCCTGCGTAGCCGACCCGGCTGCGGATGTCAGGTGCAAAAGCACGCCAGTTGGACTTGGGGTGGATGAAGCCGCTGTTGTCGCACCACCCGTTGCCTAATAGGTATCACGAACAAATATACGTCAGCCGATCTAAACAGATATACCGCGAAGTAGCGTACCCCGGCGAGGATCTGCTGCAGTGACTGAGTGTTGATGGTCGCAGCTGTAACGACACCATTGCCGTCCATGGTAAGACTAACGGGATTTGCGACATTCAATAGCCCGGTGCATCCAAGACCTACGCTTTGGGTCAGAGACATGGAGAAAACATGCGGGGGAGGGGGGCGAACACGTACCGGGAGCCGGCCCAAAGGAGGTAGAAAACCTCATGGCAAGAAAAGTGAACAAGTTGTTCGCCATATTGGGAGCGGGGGAACCGGCATTCGTAAATAGCTGTTGGTTTTGATTGATGAAAATGCCTGATTGAGCAATCTGTTGGCTACAGGAGGTCCGTCTATCGAACTACGAGACAATTGGACAGTAAAAGCTCACTTACCAGTAGGTCACAGCGGATGCGTTGTTGTTATCCGCATGTGGTTGTCCAGTACCGTCGCGGTAAAGGTTGACTTTTGGAAGCGATGGTTGCCCGTTGACAAGGACCATCGGGTCGTTTAATGGAACCAATGCAGGCCCGCTAGCGGGAGGAAAGAAGAAGGCTAGAAGCTCCTATATTTCGAATTATCAGGACTGAGTGGCACAGGTGAAATGCGTTACAAACGTCAGTCGCAAGTGCAGGGCTCTGCCCAGTGGGGCAAGTTGTACAAGGATTCTGGTAAGGAGCACAACCAAGTGCAGGGTCAATGAATTGAGTAATGAGCGCATTGTCAGAGGCTAGTGATGTCATCAGCACTATCCATTACCAACTTGCATAATCGGGCTTACCGTTCGACAACACCGCTGCATTTGGATTGGCTTTGTTATTGGCAGGAGTATTCTGGGAAAGGGTGTTATTGCCTATGAGGAGATATGTCGTGACCACATTGTCTGATTGATCCTGAACGTGGTGGTTACAGGAGCGATTGCTTTAAGATAAGAGCGCTGCTCGCCTGGTCAACGACGCGGAAGTCGTGAGTGGTAGGGCAGGCTTGGCCGCCAGATCCGGCTCCAGGTGCTGGAAGCTTGACGAGACCTTGAGATACCGCAGCTTTCGCAGCGTTGAACCACGCTTGTCCATTACAGAATGCGAACTGCAACAATGGTTCATAAAATGATCAACAAGTAAATCAGTGCTGTACCTGGCCGAACACTGAATTTCCTAGCCCATTGACACAACCATCCGTGCTACCGGTCAGTGTAACCGAAGCAGCATTGCTACCAAACCAGAGACCAACGACCGCATTGTTGGGAATTGTGGGTACTATCGGGGGAATGTAAAATCCAGTAGATGCAGCCTGCCGCTGGGCCATAGTAGGGGCAGCTTGGTCAGATGTTGTGGTTGAAGACGCGACCATTGAGGGGGTAGTTGTGCTGACGTTCGTACCCATTGGCGTAGGCATGGACGAGGCCGTACCCGAAGCAGTGGGTGAGGCACCGGTGCCATTCCCAACAGGTGTCATTCCAGCGTTGATAACGAGAGGACTGTAGATTTGGATATTGCCTGTTGCGGGATCGAGGATTGCGGCTTCAACAAAGGCTCCTTGGTTGGCAAAGTCCAATTGCTTATATATAGGCTCAACATTGATCGAGTAGTAGCATGCAATACTCACGTTGCATCCTGTCAACACGTAGGGAGTGGCGAGTCCTTGGGCAGTAAGTGGATTCGCAGGGACTTGCAGCTGGCAATTCTGTGACCAAACAGGAACGACCCACGACAGCAAAGTTAAAGAAAGCGAAAGGAGCGCAGAATACCGCATTCTGCGAAAAGAAGGACAGGGTCGACGGGAAAGATTGGTGCTAACAAGGGTGTGCCTGCCACGGAAGAACGAGGTCTCAGACCTGATTGCAAAGTACAAACGTCAGTTAGCGATTGACTAATATCTGAATGTTTTGCATTACCTTGTAGCCCGCTAGGGGGGAGGGAGACGTGCAGGACGGGGGAGGAAGGAAAACGTTATTGGGAAGCTAGCTACGTGCAGGCTTTTTATCTGGTGATAATGAGACATTGCATGTTGCAACCGTCTCTATGAGACATGGATGGATAACGGATACTAGTTTCTCCCCCCTAATTGTACTCTTGTTGCGTTGACGAATTAGAAAAGAAGACAACAAAGCAACAAGGCTCGGTGAGAACAGAACTGACCAGGATAGCACGCGTGGGTACCATGGCTGGTCAGGTGTTTCACGAATGCTACCGCATGGGTTTAACTCTGTTGTTCATCAGAAAATCCGAGGAAGTTCTTCTCTTACCTGGCAGTGAGTCGCTCGCACAAGAGATCGGGGCAGAGCAGCAGATAAAGTCTAAATTTAGATTCAATGACAGACAAATGTTTTTGTTATGACAAGCATCATGACCGAGTCACCCTGAGCATTTTAAATTTAAATTGAACTTTGTGGGTTGCAAGACTCAATCATCTTCAACCAGCATGCTCGACTTGAGGAAGCAACTTTACATCACCCTCACCGAGCCCGTCGTTTTCTTGCGCTCTTCCGATCCCTTTGGACGACTCCATCCCGACCAAGACAATTCACCTACCCTTGTTAGAGGGATACTCACTCTGAAGGTTGCCAAGCCAATCGGAATTTCGAGCATCGAAGTGGAGTTGACGGGCGTGTCGGCGATCAGCTATCAAGAAGGTTCATGTTATCTCAGATCTGTCTCCCATGAGGTGACTGACACGATGGGGTTGCCTTTCCTCCCCCGATACATCTATCCGACACATAGGAATTGGTCCGCGCCGTATAGACCTCACAGAGAAACGAAAAATATATTCCTCTTCTGTGACCGTCTTTCGTGCCGACCAACTTGAAGTTCTTCACAGTGGAAGACGCTCCGCCTCTGTCCGGCCAGGGCCATCTACAACAAATTCCGACGGAGATGAGCATGCAGCGACAACTTTGTCTCGTCCGCCTTCAGTGCCTCGGGGGCGTTCCGAGCGCCGATGCGTCGCTAGTACGTTTCCAGCACTCTTCTACCATCCAGCCCGAACCTTGAACGTCTCACTCTCCACACGACCTGCGGTAACACGTTCCTCACACATTGACAGGTGTCCCTCTCGATTTCGGTCCAACACCGCCGTATAGTGTAGCACAACCTCCGACCCCAGTTCAGTCAAGGCTTCGTGGAGTCTCGGGGGAGCACGCCGCTCAAACACTCGAAGAACTGAGGCAAGCTCTGAGGGACAATCTAGAGGGGCAGGCATATCGCAATGATTTCTGTGAGCAACCCCGTTCGCCTCGAGAATCTCTCTCACCTTATCCTCTAATCTCTCAATCCCAGCTCCTGTGTCTTCCCGCTCGCACAGCGCGCTTTCTCTCCTCAATCCCACGATGCACTCCAGCACGTCAGATGACCTTTTTAACCGAGAGAACGACGACCGCACCGACGACTTGGTGCTTACGACCCCATCCTTGGGAGGCGACACATTCCACAACACCACTGGAGAACCCCTGCATGTTCTGACTCATGATGGCCCCTCACCAAACCATCCCTCTCGCTCGCACTCCCCTGAAAATGCACATGGAAAACCAAGCACACGCGGGAATAGCCATGACCCTTCAAATACACCAGCTAGTCATTCCCGTTTTCCCTTTTCCTTCACCTCCGTTCTAGACGCTGTCAGGGAGATTACTTCCAGAACACCATCTAGGTCCCGAGACCTCGCCAGATCGGAAGAGATGGAGCGTGGACGAACAAGGGTCAGGATCATAGCTGAAGAGCAAAGCGGAACTGAAGTAGGCGATGGAGCCGTTAGTCCTGGGAATAGTGGTCCACTGGGACCAGATGCATCCCACCTGGCTGAACATCGAGAGCACCATCTACTTGGTCTGGGTCGCGTCTTCGGTTCGGAACGTGACCACGAAAAGGATAAAGATGGGGAACTAAAGTCGAAGGGACATGGAGAGGGTTGGAGGGAGTTTAAGCCAGGCAAGTCATCCATCCTCGCTGTTTCCCTACTTGACCAATCTAAAATTCGCTTGGGATGAATGGGACTCTATATCCAAGGTACCTACAGCTACCCGATTTCCTTCCTGCTTCCGGCAAATCTTCCACCGACGTTTTCTCTTCCCTACGGATCGCTCAGTTATGCCATCAAAGGTGTCGCTCATCGACCTGGCACATTCACGTCCAAGCTCTCTTGCCAAGTTCCACTGTTAGTTGTCGCAGCACCAGCTATCGGAGCTGAGGAAGGCTCCACGGGTGGAGACCCCGGGCCACTGATTGTGGAAAATCAATGGCAGGGAAAACTCGCTTATTCATTTGGACTGGATTCGCGCTTGTTCCTTCTTGGTTCTAAGCGTCATCTGGAAGCAGCTGGAAGCAGAAGAGTATCTCCGAACACTGAATCCCTTGTAGAGGCTGGAGTGGAAGCGAGAGCCGAAGAAGTATACGGTACAGCTACCTTGGATATAACTCTCTTGCCTACCGAAAAGATCAAGATCTGGAGATTGGACATTATCGTCGACCAGCGCATTAGGTATCTTGATGGACGGGGGAGGCCCTTCAGAGACGACGATAGGATGCAGGTGAGGTTGCTGGAAGTGCGGGACACATGCACTGCAGAGGAGATGGATCTGATGAGTGAGGAAGAGCACAAACACAAGAACAAACACAAACACAAGCATGACCCTGCCCCAATTCCACTCCTTCCAACGCCTATCTCACCGCATCGATCGCCCCTCTTGCCATACCTCCCCTCAACCACTGATCCTTCCATTCTAGCAGGCCCTGGTCCCTACACGCTCTCAGCCATTATCGGGCTCCCTGGTTGTAGCGGCTCTTCCGATGATGATCATGGACCACTGCACTTTAGTGTGAAACAGAAGAGTTCCAGTGCGAGAGTGGAGCATTCCTTGCGAGTCATTATGAGGGTGGAACCGGTTGGTGATGAAGATACCAACGATCATGCAGGAGGAGAGAGGAAAAGATTGGTTGACATCACGGTACAGGCCCCGATTACCATCCTTTCCGTAAGCTCTGCTTTGCTTTCTCTTTGTGTGTAGCGCGCAATCTCAACCTGTCTATTCATCCCGCCGGAACAGTGCCGTTGCGTTCCAGAGTACCAGACACTCCCCGAGTATTCCCAGATCACAGAAGACAACCTGCAGAGTTGCCTCGCTTGTCCGTGCGTTACGAGTGTAGTGAGACCCACGGAACAAGGGCATGGACACCAAGTCGGAAGCTCCTTGGGGCAGGTCATGACACCTAGCTCGACGTCATCTTTCGAGAGCGAAAACGGTCCTGTCGATGAACAGCGTAGCGACCACGAGTATTCGAGATCACCGATAAGCGGCCATGCGAACCCACTGACAATAACGTTACATCCCCCTTCACTATCGCCGCCCAGCTGGTCACGCGACACGAACTGGAGCAGGTCCCCACATCAAGCCGAAATGCACTCCCACGCTCAACACCACCGCTCCCACTCCCAGCCATACTCTGTGTGGACGTCCCACGTAGGCCATCATTCGCAGGACCCCCCATCCTTGACGCCGCATACGTCGCATCCCCCATCACCGCTGGCGCGATACGAGCGACTCGTGTCTGGATTGGAGAGCGAAGCTGGGGAGGCCCCACCCTCGTACGAGAGTGTTGCTTTGGGAGATACCGTCTAGGGTTCATACGAACCCATATGCTTGATACCATGTCATTACAAACGTTGCCATGTATTGTTTAAACTTGTTGTAACAAACGAGCAGGATAAGCTGCTTCCGTCACCCTCTAACACGTTCGTGCGGCTCCTGCCACGGAACACCTACACATATACGAGCGATCAAACATGTCATGATACAAGCAATGGGAGCAAGAAGAGAGAGCACACGAACCTAGGATGTTGAAAATCTCTTCCTCAGTCTCTGATGCAACAATATGTCCTGGAAGAAAACGAGTTAGACTCGTCCACGAACGCGGCGATCGCTTCCGAAACTTACCTTCATAGACCTTCTTCTGCCTGTCGTATGGGTCACGCAAGACACCGGCGTAAAGACCACGCTGGTTGAGCGAGTACCCATGTTTATTCGCCTTCAGCCTGATAGCACGATTGAACTAGATGGTGTAAACTGGTGCTGCGAAGTTTACGATAAAATCTCAAAGTACTTACGATGTCATCACCCTGTATGTGACATACAAGCAAATTAAATTCCGCAAAGATTGGTGGACAAGTCGGAAGCACTTACGGTGTAGTAAAGCAACGCGGCACCTCGGTTCACCCAAGGTACGCAGAGGAAGTCAATCCTCCGGCGTTTCGCACCAGGTTCAGGCAGCTTGCACAGACCTCGATATACCAATTCGAGGTCTGAAAAGTCGTCAGGTACGGCCAAATCCTCGGTCATGATACCGGCCGCGTGCAATTGCTCGAGCAAAGTACGCAGCACCCCTGTCGAACCACTGGTTAGACCAAGCAGTCGTTGTAAGGCGTCAATAAAGCGTACCTTGGTGCGTCTTGCCATCTGTGGTCGGTCGCGTGATCAAGATGTCGATATCTCCACAATCTGCTTTTCCCCTGCATGGAAACATAAACAAGATCGCTCTTGCATAGACAGTTCGAACACTTGCCTTCTATAACTTCCCATGATCTCAATGAACAGATTGCTATCAATGGCGAGCGCTTCGGCACAAATTCAGCGAAAGAAACCGAGTAGGCAATCATGTCGTACCGATTGGTTTAATCATTTCAAAGATTCTCCTCGCCTCTTCACGGGGCATTCTCAAGTTGATGTCTACATCGAGGACATGTAAAGGACAAATGGCTTTAAAATAGTGCTGCTCACCATCATAAAACTTCAGACCAATTTCTTGGGCCGCTGATAACTTCAAATCGCATTTCCTGGCTCTCACATCACCGAGAGTTCTGAGCCCACTCGCAAACCAAGCAAAGGCAGTATGCCGACCTGAATGTAGTTGAGTGTCATCAGATACTAAGGAAAGTAATGGGTACTCGCCAACGCCATAAATGCCCTGAAAAATCCTGGTGGCTGCAACATCTTCCGTATTCTCGTACTTAATGCGCTCGAGATCCCCCGTATTAATGATCTCCATGATCTGTCCGCCGCCATCAAAAAACAAATCGCCTTCAGTAGGTCTTGAGATAGCTTACTTTCAATGCAGTCTTTTCACCAACGCCACGGATGGAGCGCGCTTCGCTGAATGATCTAATCGGTTTGGGATAGTTTCGTAGCGCAGGAATACCTAGATCGTCATGAGTAACAGAAGTGTACCGAAGTATTAAACTCACATTTTCCGTAGCTATATGCACGCCAGCGATCATGCTCAGATGATTTCGCCTTGTGTAGTTCCCTTAATTCTTCCAACTACTTAATGGTCAGAAAATATGTACGTAAATTCCAGTGAAAATTACCTTGTCAACGATATGTTGATTAACACAGACACTCGGTTTGTGCCCTTTGATGTCACACGTAAAACCCTGGGAGAGTAGAACAATAAAAAGATCAGGTCTCTTCTCCCCCAGAAAGCGGTTGGCTCACCCTTTTCGGCGCTGGTCCTCGGTAGTAGTCGAAATCGTTGTCTTCATCTGACTCCGATGCGTCTTGACTCCACTGGACACAAAGATGTAACCGAACCATTTGTATCACCGGCGATGCTACTAACCTGGGCTTCACGATCAGCCCTCGCTTGTGCATAGTACTCCGAAAGGGGATCGTCATTTTGCGGAGCCTTCTCTCGTTCCCCCGAAGTTGTATGACCTTGGGATTTTCCGCTGTCGACGAGCTTGAGGTCAAGCGGGAGTGGTGGTAACACGGTGAGAGATACACCGCGCCCCTCAGTTTGAGTTGGTTTACCCTCCTGGGAAAAAGTACTGCAATAAAAGTTAACGTTGAATCCCAGACAATTTCATATGGTGTAACGTACGAAATGTGGCTGATGTCACCACTGTCATCATGTGCACTATCCGTCCCTGACGCCGCACCACGAGCTGCTTTCCCGCCCTGTTTAACCCAGCGATTCTTCTTCCAGCTGGGGCCGGCATCGATCCGTTCTGGAAACGCTGCATGCATAAACTCAAAGTCGAATAAGTCATTCTCATCTCCATGGTCCGCTTCTCCTTCGTTTTCTTCTCCCTTGGTATCATTGTCCACCGGTAGTTTGGATTTCCGCTTGCTCGCCCGTCCGTACCCTGAGACAACCCAGTCCCATGTGACAGTGGGGATGTTCTCTGGTATATCTGACAGAGATTTGAGTGACAGCGCTTTCAGAGTGTGGCGAACGCCTGCATCTGTCACAATGTGCGTCACAATGGCCGGGTCATATATTGGAACCAACGTTCCTCCATGCTTCACAATCTACGGGACAGATGTAAGTACGTCTCTGATGCCAGACCCAAGTTCATGTCGCAAGTCTTGCAAAGCTGTGAAGTCGATGCCACACCCGCAAACATGCAATGTATGGGATCACGTTCCCAACATCTTGTACAGAGGTGGCAATGAGAAAGAAAGAACTCACGTATTCCATGCGTCCCCGGGTTGTAATGCTTGCGTACATCATGTCACCCCCAACGTAAAATATGCACTTCCCCTTGAGATAGCTCGTCTTGACGTGCAGATCGAGGCACGATTGTAGTTTCTGAGCATACTCGAGGGGTGTGACGAGTTTCGGCTTTTCCTTCACTTGCTTACTGCTACTCCCGTTGCTAGACGCTTTCCTAGACCTCCTGTCACTATTCACTGTCTTACGTGTCTTTGGTTTATTTGGAGCGAGCGTGTTGGACGAGGAAGGCTGCGCCCCGTGAGAAACCCCACTTGCACGGCGGGACTGTCCGGACAGTGTGGTTGCGGGGCTGGTGATATTGCTGACGTCTGATACTGTATTAAATCCTGCAGGCGTTCTGGACACTGGGTTTTCTCCAATGCAACCGGCCTTGTGGGAATCATCGGTGAGTCTAGAGGATGAAGGTTCGACCCTGATCGATATTGCAACTATTTCATCCTTCGGGACCCCATCTGCAAGCAACGAGTTTGATGAATTCTCCAGGAATCCAGAACTATTGGTTTCGTGATTATCGGGTGTGGTGGAGCTGAAAATAGCAGCATTGCGGCGTGGTGAAACTGGTGGGAGCGAGAACACCTCTATAACGGAAGAATCGTTAGGCGTGGAAACCAGTGGAATGTTGTGTTTTTGTCTTTTCTGCGTCTGGACCACCTTCATTTCCGAATCCGGAGTGTTTGCACGGGTGGAATATGCGGAAAATTCTTCTGTTACCTGCACAGCCTTATCAGCTGTTCGCACCGTCTGAGCCTGTACGGAGGACATTATCGGGTCCCGGTCACATCCAGGGGCTATGTGACTCATGGAGCTAGACATGCTGAAATGTTCGACAGAGGCAGCACTTCTTCGTGCCGTCGTCCTCAAGGCGATGGGATCTGGATTTGGGCCTTCGAAGACACCGGCGCGGATAAAATAATCCATCGACTGGGGAGTATGATATTCTCCTGTTGTTTTGCGCCGCTTAGTGCAACGTGCCGCGGAAGGCGTGCTTTCCCCAGTAGTTTTCCGCAGGGGACTAAGAGATGCAGGGTCCAGTTCCATCCCCGAATTCGCTGTTTCTGCGCTGTTGTTTCCGCTGGCTTCCTTGAGTCCCAAGGACTGCTTGTGACTGCTGAAGGTTAACTGTCGACTGCAAGCCAATTCGTATCGACTAACAAAGCTCACCGCCTCTCTGAATTTATCGGGGAGTCTTCTGGGTCACTGACACGCCTTGCTGTTGATCTACGGTTGCCTCCGGTAAATGAAACATTGATGAATCTTGTAGCATACCGGTTCTGCCGTGTGGCCGCAAGACGCGTTTGGATATATTTGTCGACATCCTCGTCAGGGATGCCCATTCGCCTATCCCGCTCTGCAAAGAAATCGTCCGCATCACCCATGACCGACGCTGATGAAGCTGAGAGAGCTGTGGCTTTGTACGTGTTTAGGGGGAACGGCAAGTCCAATCTAAAGTGTGAAAACCAGGGACAGGAGGCACGTGACCCCACTCCGCCACGCGTTTCACATCCACATCGGTCTACCTTTACCGAGTAAATAGGGAGTCAACAATTGAACCCATTCCACTTACACGGCGGCTACAGCCGACCAGACCAAGAATTTGGGTGTCCTAGTAGGAATCACTTACCGAGGTGCCATCCCGGTGGACTGCTGGTTAGTTAGCAGGTGATCGTAGGTCGTTCCCGAGAATCATATAATTTACTCAAACTTCACTAATCACGATTCAATGGTTGTTGCTCTTGGCGGTCTTCGCGGTACCGCGTAAACTCAGTTTCAAAACCAATGAAGGGTTTCAAAGCTTATTAGTTGACAAGCCAAAGCCAAAGGAATGAATGCCAGCGAGTGAGCTCGCCTGCAAGAGTCTGCAATGCCTTGCATTAATACGCCAGAGACCCACTTGGCTGACGATCGCAAACCACTAGACCCGCGATCCAGTGTCCGACCATGAGGTGACAGTGTGAGTAAAAACTTACTACAGTCTAGGCCAAATGAGTCTTCTGAGGCGGTTCCGCCTGATCACGTAACAGGCTGTACATCTTCCTTCCCACTGCCATTTCGCTCAGAAAATTTTGGTTCGTTTTACTCGACACGAGCCTTCCCTGATTCAGATCTGTTTATCGTCTTTAGCCACTGATGGATGGGTCCCTGCTGTCCATCGTTTGGTGCTTCCGCTTGTTTGCCTCTTACCATTCGTGTGGCGCCCAGAATCTGAGTCTACCGGACCCACGCGGACTCATTCATCACTCAGCGATTCGCTTCCTCCACCACTCGTCCATTTTTCCGTTACCCAGCACAACATCGCCTGCCCCCCAGGCTCTCTCATTTTACCTTGAGAAGACTCTCATCTTACCGGCCCATATCCACGTTTCCCATCCTCAACGCTGTATTCAACAGGGCCGCTTGGTTTGACCTCGTGCCCAGCTTCTACTCTGTTTCGCTGAGTTACTATCGGTATAAAACTCAGTAGTTGCAGCGGCGTCCAATTTTTGTCTTGCCAACGCACTGTCATCTGCATCAAACCCAGTAGGCATACCGTTCTACATTCCCTTCCTCCACCCGTTGGTCATGGCGATTGAATTGAATAACCGCCACAATCTGCAGGACGACGATGAAGCGGATATCAATGGGATTCCCTCTCCCGGAACGCCGAACTCTATGGGCTTTGACGACGACGACGACGACGACAGTTCCTCCGATACTTCGTCGATTCTGACGGAACTCGGAGCAGACGAATTCCCAGGCCACTTCAGAGAACACGGTGGCCGGCTCTTCCATTCTCATGGTAACTTGCCATACCCCTTGCCTGTCGATGCTGATGAACAAGCGGTGTGTTGACATCTTCCTTACCTCCCTTCCCTCATTGATTTTTATTCAGAGGCTCGACTTGCAGCACAAGATTCTGCGCGACCTGTTGGGTTCTCACTTCGTTGGACCAGTCACCGAATCGTTAGCCTACGAATCAAGCAGGCAGAAACGCGTCCTCGACCTGTGTACGGGGACCGGTCGATGGTATGTGATTTCATCTGATTGGACTTGATCTCTCTAATCCATGTGTGCCCGATTTGTCTGATAGGGTAATGGATATGGCAAGTCAATTCAGACACGTCAGGTTCTCTGGCGTAGACATCGGTACGTACACGGCACGTTGCGCTCGTACCGCACCCTCGACCTTATTGGTTGCTCGTCCCTCTCTATCCATTATCGACATGCAGTTCCGATCGCGACAAGGCGTCCCCACTCCAACGCCAATTTCGAGATCCTTGATGTTACGCAGCCCCTTCGGTGGGCTGACGGCGTGATGGACTTTGTCCATGCACGTAGTGTTTCGTTGGCGGCATGTCATTCGTTCGTGTCATCCCTTTGCTTTTCATCATTCTAGAAACAGATTCCCAACTATCCGGGGATGCTCCGCGAAGCCGCTCGTGTTCTACGACCTGGCGGCATCTTCTTCTCCGGCGA
Source organism: Boletus subcaerulescens (assembly GCA_038090555.1). Classification (NCBI taxonomy): domain Eukaryota; kingdom Fungi; phylum Basidiomycota; class Agaricomycetes; order Boletales; family Boletaceae; genus Boletus; species Boletus subcaerulescens. The sequence goes on from JBBPNA010000042.1 coordinate 25,779, forward strand.
AATCGGCCGATACGTTGCCTTTGCCCCTGGTTACCCTGGCAACCCGGCCGTGGATGCCCCTGGCGCTACCCGGTTCTTCAAAGTCATAAACGATCTCTTGGAACGTACTAGACTTCACGAGATCACTGGACACATCCCGCATTGGCTGAGGCGTACTGGGATGTTCACTGGTGGTCGTATTCAGGAGCATCTCATCCCCATTGGGGAATGGCACCCGTCTTCCCGCCAGAGGGCTTTAGGCCGTGCCTACCTCGACGCAATGACCGTATTTGCGGAAAGCCTCAAACCACTTTTGAGGGGCCAAGGCGGTCTTACCGAGCGCGAAATATTCGAACTGGTTGACGGATACGTTCGTGATATGCGCGGCGTCCCCGGTTTGGTGAGCGTCTACCAGACCGTGTGGGCGATCAAAGCCTGAGTGGTTTGGTTTAAATTCATCTTCTTTTTGAAATTGCTTTGCTTCCTTCCTTCTTTCCGTTACTTACTGCTGTGCTATGTACGCTTTGCCTTGCTATGTTTGCTTGTTGTGTCGTGGTCGCTCGTGTTATGTACCATGTTGTTCCGAAAAATCCGTTGTCCGTACCTTTGATACCTCTATGATATTCATATGCGGAGTTGAGCTCTCTTGCTATCCCTATGTACCCACCAGTGTACACCATGATATTTACTTGAAGGTTACTAGGCGATCACTTACAACCGTATTCACGACGTAGTCTGTGCTTAGTCCTGTAAATTCCAGACGCATTCTGGTATAATCAAACGCCTTAACCTGCGCAGAGTTGGCAGGTGTACACCATTGTTTGGACGTCGCACTAGGCAATCGGGCGCGCGGAGGCGCCAAAGTCCCCGACTCCATCTTGCACGCACACACACACTGATGACATTGATGACACCCAAGTCTATATCGAAGATTGCCTCGGAGGCTGGACTTACATTTGAAGGGTTGGTCCTTTCGGCCTGTCGTTGCCGTTTCCGCGCGATGCATCACAGGTGCCACGATGCACATATCTTTGTGTGGTGACTTAACCTCCAGTATCCAGGTAACCCGAGATTGAATGAGGCAAGCCGTCGACGACTTGCCTCATCAAGACGGTCTGGTCACTCGACAAAATGAACATCGTCTCGAGTGTTTCGTAACCTGGCCATATTCATTAGTAACGTACATGTTGATTCAGTGAGAGCCCGCCTTGCAACATCGGCATGCTCTTGTGATCATCCCTGACATTCTAATTCCTTGAGAGCTGCTGGCTAGAGGGTTCGGCCATCGAGGTGCCGCGTGAATCGTCGAAATTCTTCGTGAAGTTGGGTCCCGGTCCATCCAATCATGGGAGAGGACGTGTCGGGCAATTTCTCGATCCGGAGACCTGGCAACACGCCGTGTCCAAAGCTTAACTTGGATATCATCTGTATATGACTTATTGTCATCGAAATCTCGACCAAGACATAGAGGACTTCTCTTGGATCTTGAAATTCCAGGTGCGTCGTCGAGGAAGAATCATCACGGTTTTCACCACACATATGTATCGGAAAGCTATATTGCCAAGAAAACGAATGGGGCGCGGTGACGAGAGCTGAACGTACTCGCCGTCAGTATGACAACGTGAATCCTGGACAAAGATGCGTTAGGTTTCCGTTCGAATGGAAGCGAAATGGTCGACATGGTGTGCACCATGTCGACCACTTCACTTCCCTTTGAGACGCTCACAGGGAAAGTCGTCATATCCCAGTGGGCGTGCCTCTACTTAGATACTGAGAGATCTACATGACGGACGATCACGGGGAAGTTGTGGGTACAACGTTTCGATGAGAATATACGATAAACACAAGTGCTGAAGCTTTCAGTGATGGTAAACTTCCTAGGCAGAACCTCTTTTAGTATCCATCATGTTTCAATGGAATCGAAGACAGGTATCCTTTTGTTTTCACTACTTGATTTCAACTCAAATTGCAGCTATTATGGGTATACGAAACAATGTCAAAAGCGAAGGTCCAAAGACATCTAACGTCCGCGTTACAACTAGATCACAATTAGCGGTCGTATTCAGGACGTTGGTCCATTTTCATTCCCGTTTGGTGCTCAAAGAGGGATAGTGCCTGACAACCTAAAGTCTCTGCTGCTCACACCGACCGAGAAATTGATCGTTCCGTTCGGTTTAGCCCATCCCTGACGAACAACATCCCAGATCGACAAGTCATAGCGCGAAAGTGTGATTGATGCTTGGCACGTCTCACCGGGCTGGAGCTCAATGTTTGTGAAACCTTTCAAGACCGACGGGGGCTCCATTGCCGAGGTGGGGTGGTGCAAGTAGAGTTGGGGGATCTAAAGAAGTATGCGAAGCCCGTTATGTTATACAAACAGGAGAAACAAGACATTCGGGCTTACGTCGCCACCATAGGAGGAGCCTGTGTTCGCCACATCGAATGTCACCTGGAATGCAGGCATGTGAAGCCTGGTAGTAAGGACAAGCAAGGGGATCAGAGAAACGCTTCCCGCTAGAGTGAAAGGAAATTACCACAGAGCAGTGGATGAACCCTCAGCGATGGGAGTTGCGCCTCCATTAGCCCAATTTTGAATGAGCGCTGTTTCTGGGTTATCCGTGGAAGCAATGGGGGTAATTGCAAGGTTAGAGTAGTTGAAGGTCGTATAACTCAAGCCGAATCCAAACTCGTAGCGAGGGGTGATGTTTTTCTAGCAAGCCATGTAAGTAAAGTCAACTCTCTGTCGTCTAGTCACTTACAGCGTCGAACCAACGATAATCGATGAAAAGTCTGAAGAACTCGATAAGTACACCATGTGATCGAGTATATGCGTTGAGGAACGTACCCTTCGGTGTAGTTGATGGGCAGAATCTCAGTCACGCTACCACCTAAGGTAAGTTGAGCGGAGTAATCACTAGCGTTCTTAGCGATCGTGTATGACAAGCGCCCCGATGGATTCCATTTTCCGTACAAAACATCCGCGATTGCAGTGCCGGCTTCATTTCCACCAAGGCCGGCCCAGACAATCTGGATCAACAAATCAGAGACAATGAAAGGAATATGCGCCGACACTAACAGCGGTGATGTTGGGATGCTCAACCCAAGGTTCAAGAATAAGGGGTCCAACGCTGTTTACAACGACAACCGTGTTGTTGTTTTGAGCCGCAACGGCAAGGATGAGTTGATCGCCGTTGTTCCATGCCGTCAGATTCTTCCTGTCCCCTTCGTTCCCATCTACAGTGATGTAGCCCTATACCAGGGTCAACAATGGACAGGTGAAGTATATCGTATGTCGCACCTCTCCGGAGTCGGAGTTCACGAAAACAATGGCAACCTCTTGATAAGCGACCGTACTTGCTGCCGTCTCGAGATTCCAGTCGTCAAAGTCCCACGACAAAATAGTCTGGTCAACTATGGCGCGTTGTTGAATGGCTTCATATGGCTGACAGCAAAATGGTTCGGCATCAGAAAAAAATACAACTTCCGCACACTCGACTCACAGAGATGAGATAGCTGAACCTGTCAGTTCTTAATATCCAGTTAGCGAGTACACAATGATGTTTTCTCTGAGGATGTATACGTACCCCGATCCCCAACCCATGGCAAGGACGCCGGTTGGGACACCACCCTCGTCTGGATACTCGTTGGGTCCGGATGCAGGTGGCGCTGCATCGCTTCCAACCAAGGCGAGACTCTTGGGTTTGTTCAAAGGGAGCACACCCTCGTTCTTGAGTAAAACAATACCACCTGATGCCACCTCCTGAACAACTTTGTAGTGGTCACTTTGAGCATTGACTTCCTGATTGAGAGTGTCATTAAGATGCCAGGAGTCGATGGTCGTATTTGGATATCCTTGGTCCTGGTGCATGTAGTACCATGCGGCGACAATACGCGTAGCCATGTCGTCGAGACGAGCCAATGAGATAGTGCCATTCTGAACGTACGCAGTCAGGTTTCCACCGAAGTAAGAAGTGCCAGAGCTAAAAGTGATGTCTCCAGGCATAGTCATCTGTAAATGGACATTAACAAGCATCCTAGAGCAAATTGTCAAACTGCACAAACATCAAGACCCGCAACAGCTGACAGTGTATTCTCGGTTGCAGCCCAGTCTGACATGACAACTGTCGGAACCTCAGCATTTTAATTCAAGCTTTCCGGAAAAGAAATATGCTTACAGCCCTGGAAACCAACCTCCCTCTTGAGTATGTCGTTCAGAGTCTTGTTATTGTTGCAAGCATAGGTATAATTGATGAGGTCTGACGGGAGGTTAGAGCGTGGGCCACATTCAAGTAAATGCCACTGACTATAGCTACACATGACTGCTGAAACACCAGCCATTACAGAACGCAGGAATGGATGCACATAGATTTCATGCTGGGTACGGTCATCGACGTTTGACGTTTCTTGGGTACGCATATGCTCTTGCTCGCTGCCAGGTGTGCAGAGTAAACAATTGACCACGTTACTAAACCTAATGTCAACTCAACTTGTTAATGTAGTGCTTGGCAGTGGCCTGGACACCAGCAGATTGGATGCCAAGAATGGTTTCGTACGCGGCTTCTCCAACAAGGAATGGGTCAGCACCAAAGGCTTCCCAGATGCGTCCACCTTGAGCAAGGCGTCCCATGTTCATCACAGGACCGAGGGCAATATTGACACCCTTGGCCTTGAACTCTTCGCCCATTGCGACTCCACGTGCGCGTATCAAAGCACGGTTCCATCTACAGAAGATAACATTAAGTCCGCTATGACGAAACTGCGGTCGGAGCCACCCACGTTGAGGCAGCAGTTACCCCCGCTGGGAATGAGCTGACTAATGAGGTAAAGCGGACGCCAAGAGGCGAGTCCTATTACAGGCTTGTGAGGGAAGGACATTTGAGAATGTCAATAAGCCTACCTGAAGACAGAGACCAGGGAAGTCGACAACTTGTGGGATATTTCCGACACAGAGACCATTCGTCCAACCAACACCAGTGGTAATATTAACCTTTTGCTCGATTGTATAGTTGGAAATCTATAACGGTGAAAATAAACCGGGATTAGTAAGAGAAGCAATTCAGAATCGGAAACCAAAAAATTGACACGAACCAAAGTTTTGGCTTTGGAATACGCAGTTGCCCATGCAGGCGCAAAGTCAGGTACAACAAGTGGGTCGGGGTTGACCGAAGGAGGGTATAATGGGTCAGTCGAAGGGAATACTGGGGGTTCTGGGGGAAGTGTGGGTGTAGGATATGGAGTGAAAGGGTACGAAGAAATTGGGAGAGTGAGCTGCCCACTCTGAGTTGTAGCACTCGAGGTCAAATTCGCAGCAGAAGAGCTCGGGCTAGAACTAGAGGGGGTATAGGTACCAGACGAACTTGGCGCAGCGCTGGAAGGAGTGGAAGTCACCGGACTGGTGCTGGAAGGGGTGGAAGGGGTCGCGCTCTCGGAAGTTTTGGATGCGGACGAGGAAGGGAAGGAAGATGCGCTGGTACTCGCAATGATGCATTGCGCGCACAGCAGTAGGGACGACAGCCTGAGGAACCTTTTCGCCATCTTGCTATGGGGGAGAAGCGGGGGCCAAGGTGGTGGAAGTGCGGACCAGAGGCGTCGTATTTAAGGCTTACGACTGCAATCATGGGGAGTTCTAAGTATGACGAAATTCGGATCAATGTCATGACGCTTAGCGCGATGCCCCACACAAGGTAAAAAGTCCGAGGTTTCACCAGACGTCCTGCGAGTCGAGATGTCAAGGAATGCCCCCCGTGACTCCATGGTCAGCAGGTCACTTTCCACGTCGCTGAAAAAAACATGCAAAGCACTTGCGGGTCTGGGCCAGAAAAATGCAAACACGTCCCTATGGAAAACCGTACTAACACGTGGTATGTAACAACCTGGGACAGAACAAACGTTGAGGTGGGACTCACGCTGACGGTTCATTCACGTACACCGGTCCGTATGTCATGCCAGTATGACGAGTACTGGACTCTTCACGCATGTCATCTATTTAAAATAGACGTACTTGGTGGCGATAATGCCACCTTAATTCGGTGGTCCACAACGTGTGTGGTACTTGGCGGCCACTGCAAACCCGCATCTGTATTATTGAGGCTCATTTGTCTTGTTTCAAATTTCCCAGACAACTGCCCTTCAGTTTCGGGTCGGTCGATTCGACACAGCTGCATCCCATGATGCTGTGCGACCGTGTCTGCATTCGAGCATCATGTTCTCGGCCCGCCAAAATCGAACCGACGGCAGCGGGAAACGTCCGTCCATTCTGATTTCATAGAACCAACCCCATTGATTCCCGCCCCTTCTGTACCTTGAGAACATTTCCATGAGGTTTGCGAGTACATAGATTGAAATAGCTCACGCTCACTGCCATATATCCTCCGTTGTTCTTCCATCTTCCCACCGTAGTACAATAACCAAAACCCGTGTGAACGCGGGCAGCGACTGAGTCATGTTACTTACATGTAATTCACCGCCGACAGTCACTGACACTGTTGGCTACGTGCTTTTTCCATTCCCTTGCTATCAACTGAGTCCCGGTCTTAATCGCCCGGGGTTTGATGGTCACGCGGTGATCGTAAGCTGCTTATATTAGCAGAGTTTCTCTGGGGCCCATCAGCTGTACACTCGGCTGCAATATCCTCAGTATTCCGCATGTGAGTCGGATGTCCAAGACACAGGCACCTGGCGTTCAGGTTAGTTGAGTCCCGGCCGAGTGAAGAGTACAGGCCCGATGATCAGAAAACTTGCAGATATACTGTATCCGGCCACGGCGTGGTCATTCCCTACTCACTTAAAGATGTGCTAGTTTCTATGGTAGTTGAGACAGTTTCCCAACGCCGTCAACGCTACCATCCATCGTACACCTTCCTTAATTCAATCCTGCCTTCGATCTATCGTGTACAACACAAAGGCACAAACTCTCGTGCCTGCTCCTTTGCCAAAGTCATCTCCTCAATGATCAGCTGCATTGAAAGCCAACCCGCGCCTTTCCGATTCTCGTTCTGCAGCTGGGGGGTTCGCCGTCTCATGCAAAGTACCCATTGGCTAACTTTCTCCTCCTTGGATAAGGTAAGGTCGACCTGACGGCTGGTGTAATTGCACTAATGTGTGATGCCATTGGAGGTGTGCGATGTCCTCGCGGGCATCACCTAGGTGCGTTTGTCCATTTCCATTATCAATCATCCGCGCACGTTGGCTTTTTATTTATCTTGACAAACGACAGCGCACTGATGCATAACCATTATTGGCATGCGTAGCGGCCACTGTGACGCATTACATCTGTAAGCGCGTGATCTTAATCAACATTCGGCGTGCGTGTACTCGCTGGAGCATTTGCACGTCATCGTGGCGACGTCTCGACCCAGGGGCCCGATGTAACTCCAAGATCCATCATGCTCATGCTCATTAAACCGACTCGAATGTTGGCGTCGTAAATTGCTACCTCGAAGCAGATGTTGGCCCAAGTCACCGTTCCCATGTTTCCCGGCCTTGATTCTGCACGCGGTATTTCTTGATGCTGTCTAAAACTACATTTTTATCCGCACTGTAGCACAACGCTGCCCTTGGGGAAGTAAATCTCAGTATCGTGATAGCGCTATAAGCTAAATCGTGTTTAACAAGCATCGCAGCTTTTTCGACTTCAATGATGATCGATTCAGAACTTCAAAGGCCATGCAGCCTCAATCAGATCGCTGGCAGGATGGTTTCCGCGTAAAGTTGGTGATACACAGTACGAAGGACCCGTATAGGCTAGGTTCTGCCAATACCTTCCACGCCAATGGAGAGTGGATTGAGTACGTTGATAATACTGGTTGGAGAGGCAGAAGTACAAGACTGGTGCTTTGGTCCGAGAAACTGAGCGAAAGTTGGGATTCGATCAATGGAGCTGGGAAACCTCAGGCTTGGCAACCGCTCAAGGCTTAGGAATTTGGCTCAACTTCTATGCGGGCCCATCAATTCGGGTTCAACACTTAACCTCGGCGGCAGTTCCATATGGAGCGGAAGATTGAAAATAAGTTGCTTTGCACCAGACATGTCCATCCATATGACGCTTCTTCGACGATGCAGAGACTCTATCCGATGGGTCCTGGTCGATCCTGCCAGTGGTTGATCATTGAAGATTTAATGGGGCTGGATCTGTGCCATCTAAAGTGAGTGTTGTTGTGAATCTTGTGATGGATCGCTTCACATTTCGTCCATGATTACGAATCGAACAGCAGACACGAACGACTGCAAGGAAAAGGAAAAGGAGTCAAGTGGAAGACAACTTACTTGCTCACCTGAGACACCAGATGTAGTTGTAGTGCTTATAAACATGCTGGGACAGGTAGGTCTGCAAGCGCTTTGTAGAAGCACAAACTTCAAGGACCAATGCAAGGGAAAGGCTGATCCGTCGGATGGGTCTCATACGGCGTCCGTGTGAACATCCTTGGCAGTGTGGCACACTTGGCCCGCCCTATCATATTCCTGGTCTCCTGAGTGGACACTGAGTGGACATCCAACTCCCTCCAACTTTTGACCATCTCTCTGCGTTGTATACAACATGGGAGCTTTGTGGTCCCTCATAAATGAGAGTTTCTTTCCCGGTCGTGCTACATTCAAAGCTGCAGACGTACCGGACATGGCAGGCAAGGTCGTCCTCGTCACTGGTGGTACGGCTGGTATCGGAAAGGAGACTGCCAGAGTAAGTGTCACCAGATCTGAACCGCTGTCTCTCAACACGGGTCGCTCTCTATATGCTTCACACTTGTCTAACCAACCATTTAGGTGTTGCTCGCCAAGAATGCCAAAGTTTGGATCACTGCCCGTGATCAATCCAAAGGCGAGGCCGTCCTCAAAGAACTCAAGGACGCCACCGGAAAAGACGTCAACCTCATTGTCATGAACCTCGCTAACCTCAAGAGCATCAAACGAGCGGCAGACGAATTCAATTCGTAAAGACATTGTATCCCTTTGATTGTAGTCGAGGAAAGTTGACACTTGAACAGGAAGGAGACGCAACTGAACGTTCTGTTCAACAACGCGTGAGCTTGAGTTCTTGTGTTCGTTTTCACGATTTTCTGACACGTCATCTCGGATCAGCGGTGTAATGATTCCACCGATCGAGATGCTCACCGATGATGATTATGACCTTCAATTCGGGACCAACGTCCTCGGCCATTTCTACCTTACCAAACTCGTGCTTCCTACCCTACTTTCTACTGCAAAATCGTCATCAGATGGTACTGCCAGGATCGTCAACACCGCATCCAACGGTCACTGGTATAGTGGTCTCAAGTTCGACACCATGAAAGATGGTCCGGCGCGCAGAAAGGAAGGTCTTTGGCAACTGTATGGTCAGAGTAAGACCGTGAGCTCGCTCTCGTTGTGTCGCTAGGTTCAGCATCACTGAAGCTGTTGACAGGGCAATATCGTCTTCGCTTCGGAACTGTCGCGGCGGTACGGAGACCAAGGCATCGTCTCCACCTCATTGAACCCAGGTGCATATTCATCCGAGCTCTAGCTAGGCTGCGCAGTCATCGCTCACGCGTGCACTCTAGGAGGTATCAAAACCGACCTGCAGCGGCATTCGGGGGGTTTCCTCCAGTGGATCGCGGTATGCCCCTGTCGCGCATATTGGTGACTCGGCATTTTTGTTTGACGTTTCGCTTTGTAGGGTTATTTCCTCTATGACGTGTCGTACGGAGCAATCACACAGCTATACGCAGGAACGATTCCCGACGGCAAGACTCTGAATGGCAAGGTACGTGGACTTCACGTGGTGCCCATCCTCGATAGTGACGACGTCATGTTCTATAGTACCTCATTCCATGGGCACGCATCGGGTATCCGCGTCCCGACACGCAGGACCCTGAGATCGGGAAGAAGCTATGGGAATACTTGGAGGAGCAAGTCAAGGACGTCTGATCATGACATATATTGCCTCTTGCCATATCTGGTGAATGCCCTTTTCCCTTCATTAAGATTTGCTTTCCCCAGACTTATACTATGTGGCGCAGTCAACGTGATGGGTTTGAAGCCAATCTTGATGCTGTGGATATCAGATGATTCGTCCATGCTATTTCTCAGCTTTGTCACTGTAAACCTTTCTTTCGAACAGCCAGGTATGATCGTCAGCCTTTCTACTACATTGTATGATTGTTCCAATTATAGCGTATCGTCGATTGTCGTGGCGGAAAAGGATTCAAAGTTCAGATAGCCAGTACTTGATCTTATGCGTAGTTCAACCAACAACATACATGCAATGACTGTATGTACTTGGGGTCTCGAATTTGGATTCGTCGTCGTGCGGATCAATCATATCAGAAGCTACATCGAGTCCTTCTGTCCGATTCGATGCATCCTTGAACCCATGAATTAGCCATTCCAACCAATTCTCGGCATGGTAGCGATATATCGATTATGGATTTACTCGCCTATCAGAGGGTGCGCAACACCTAGAAATACAGGAGAAAAACGGTTCCTCTTTCTGCCCCTAGATCCTCACCTCGCGCAACGCACAGCTATGAATCTTCGGCCCTGACCTTCTTCGCTGCCGCAATCGTTGGTACACCTGTCCCCCGTACACCCACGTCAGGTCCACCATCTGGTTCAATATCACGCTTGCGCTTTTCCCCGGTCAGAGACTCGCTGGTCGCGATAGACTGCGGCGCATCTTTAATTTTCTCCTTGGTTTTCTTTCGATCACCTCCCCCCTGCCGTCCACCTCCGCGGCCACCACGGCCGCCTCGTCCACCCCGCCCCGAACTGCCTTTCCGCATCTGTGTCCGTGAAAGGGCCGATTTCGCTGCAAAGTTGGCGCGATCGATCTGGAATTGTTTTTCCTCTTCCTCTGTCAACAACACGAAATTTAATCTCACGGCATGAAAACGAAGATCGACTTGACACATACCATCTGGGATGTTCCAGACGACCTCTTTCGAATTGACAGTTTTAAGGTTCTCCTTGACATATTCAATCTCGTCTTCTTTCAATGCCTTTTCGAATCCGACAAGCCCAAAATCGTCGCCTTTAGAAAACTGGATATACGGAACCCGTGCGAAGCGTTCACGAAGAGGAGCCTAGAGAGTGATGTCAAGGAGAGATCGTATCTCGCGGAGATCGAGACGCGTGCCTTCATCTCCATAAAGTTTGCATCCCCACCGCACCCCGTGAATTTCAGAGTGGCGCCTCTGACGAACGGGACGTCCTCTGTCTTGACATAGCCGACTCCTTCTTCATTGTCATCGTACACGCGTATCTTTTCACCCATGAATTCGAGGAAAACCTCTGGTTTCTCCCTGGATTTGCCACTCGATTTTGATTTTGAATCGCTCTCCATTTCTCGGAAGGCGTTAAAGCCCTTCCTAGAGGAGATGCTGTCCTTGCGGAGCTCCGCAACTTTTCCCGTAAGACCCTTCTCCTTGATTTTCATATCGCAATAAGCCCCCCTATTGCCAAAAAAAACAGTGAAGACGGGACGCTGTAGGCGGAGACATGGCGGCACTCACTTGGACATGATCAGTAACTCTTCACCTTTCCATGAAGGTTTTGGTTCCACGCTCAAGAACGCATCCACACCAGTCATGTCAGCAAACTCCACGAACACGGAACCCTATGGAAATAAAACAAGTGAGATCGCATGTCACACACAATAGCAGACCGAGCAAACCTTGAACTCTTTTTTCCCGTCCACACGCCGCATCCGCACGGCATTTACTCCGCCGTATTGTTCGAAGAACGCCTCCAGTTCCTGTTGGAGACCCGGTTCCTCCTTCCCAAACCCTTTCTGTCCCATCAAAAACACAAGTTCCGTCGGTAATCGTTTGAGATTGATTGCCAAGGAAAGGACGTACGGCGTACACACTTCGCCCGAACTGATCCGTGGGTTTCTGTAGCTCGGCCGTGCGTCGAACGTTGTCCCCTTTTTCGTCGACCTCGAGCTGAGTGCTCGTTTTCAGTGCGCGCAGGATGAATTCGTGACCCTTGGCAGAATGGTCTCTCATGCGCTTGAATGACGAGATTGTCTTGATAGGGACCCAGTGGTCCGCATTTGCAGTGTGCAACGTCCACATGAATCTTGAGCAACGACAGACACATCAGTTTGGACAAACGTGGAATAAAGCGGTCTTGGAGCGTACTTGTCGAAAGGAAGGTTGGAGTCTGCAAAGTAGAATTCGACTGGAAGATGACCCGGGGTTAGGATCAGAACGGGAAGGGAATATTGGTGAATATAGACCTTGTTTGCAAGCGGCAGCGAGAGATTCATCGTCGTACGCAGCAGCAGCGGTGGTTGATGGTTGTTCTGCCACAGTGGGGGATACGGGCACATTATCAGCTGGTGCTGGTTCAGATACAGACATGGTCGAGTCAAGTTTGAAAGTCAAGGAAATCAAATAAAAAAAGAGAGAGGAATTGCAAAGGAAAAGGTCGATATCCGCGACAGAGATGTCGAAGTTGAAGACGGGCTCAATGTAGAAGATTAGTCGGTTAGTATATGGCTCATCGGGTCTGGCCGGGTTAGGTTTATAAGGCTCAACCGGTGTCACTCAAACACTGCCAATCCAAGTTGTCCCAGCCCTAATGAGAGGATACTACGAGGGCATACAAGTCTAACTTGTCGCCCGCCATCTCACTGAGGCGACATGCGAAACACTAATACTATACCGAAGTTGTGAGTCTTAGTTGTCGGACTCCTTCCGGTACTCCCATATCTTTGAAACGCACTGCCATGGTAGGCTGGACACGAGTTGGACACGACTTTTGGCCGGCTCATGAGAGCAAATCTCCATAGCGAAATTCATTCACGACAGCCCTGGACAGGTTACAAGCAGTGGCACTAGGCCGGCCATCTGTCAACCAGAGGTTGGTCGACCTTGAAACTGTCAGGGCACTTCCAGCATCCACCAGGCAAATTCCGGTCGCTTGGTACTCCAACAAATGTTACGCAACTGAGCATTGAGCAAGCCTAGACTACGCGACGCTAAGAAACCTGAATGAGGGTAATTCGATCCAACCCAGTCTGAGGAGTTCCGAGGCTCTGAGTCGGAATCCTGCACTCCTTCGCAATACGCTGGACAGCATCAAGCCTGACATAAAGCGCAAGGTTCTATCACAGCGACCGGGCTCTCCAGACCCAGTACTACATACGCTCTACCCGCCGCCAGTATCATGGGTTTGGGGACACTATTTAAGCTCGTCTTCTCAATGTACCGAGCGCGTCGTTTGTCACCAGGCATCTCAGGTCTTCGGTGCCTCCTCGAGGTTCCAAAGGAGAAACCTGGGTGAAGATGCTCGAGCTGACACAAATATGGCGGGCCGAGTTGCGATCAAGTCGTTCACCATCACTGATCATTCGTTGAATAGGTGACATTGCATCCGAGTCGTTTTTTGGATACAATATCATCGTCATTAGTCCCGCCAAGATTGCCTCTGATCTCCTCGAGAAACGCGGCACCAATTACGCTGACCGCCCTCGGTCGAAATTGCTCACCCCATTAATAACTAAGGCGGCGCTGTTGCCCTGAGGGCAAGCAGTCGCACTCATCGTTGTAGTTTCAGGTCTCTTCGTCCCGAGGGCCCGCTGGTGGCGTTCTGGAGTACAGTACCTGGAAAGTACTCGATCCTTTTCGTCCTCATTGTCTTCGGGTTTGGTTGTTTCCAGGCGTTGAATCTGTTGACCGACATGTTTGGTCACCTTCGTGGGTATCTCTGATGGACTATTTGTATTTTTCGGAGCAGTTGGCAAACCAGGCACTAGTGTGGTTGAGAGGCTTGGACATATGTGGACAGAACAACAGATAATAGTGAAAATGCCATGGTAGGTTTTCCGTGGTGTTGTGGAACATGCGAGCATCGATGAAGTAAGATGGGGTTGAGCTAGCTCGTAATAGTTCTCATGCCTAGGACCAACGGCCAGCCCTTCTCCCATCCCGAGGCAATCCAGAGCAGGCTAACGAGAAATGGTGCATGCAGGTTGCTGTTTAACCGCGAATTACAATTACCCAATTCATAATTCCAATTCAAACCATGAGAAGCTGATTCTGAAGCGAAGGAGAGTAATGGAACATAAATGTTAACGTTACTTTTATTTGATTCTCGCAGATTTGGACTAGCTTCCGCCGTATTACCAGAAAGTGGAGCCTGAGATCAAGCTTTAAAGCCCAAAGTTCAACTACAACGATGGAACTCTTCACACCCCGGGTACCGCATACCCCTTCCTAGCTGTCCCCCTCAAGGCCCACTCTTTGCCAGCATCATGGGTTTGGGGATAGTAGTCAAGCTCGTCTTCTTGATCTGTCTTTATGAACTTTATGCAAGGTACAGAGCCCGCCGTTTGCCACCAGGCATTTCTGGTCTTCGGTGCATCCACGAGATCCCCAAAGAGAAACCCTGGGTGAAGATGCTCGAGTTTAACCAAGAAAAAGGTTTGTCGAGTTGTCATCAAGATGTTCGCCATCGCTGATCGTTTTTTGGGTAGGTGACATCGCATCCGCGTACTTATTCGGATACAATATCATCCTCGTTGGTTCCGCCAAGATTGCCGTTGATCTCCTCGAGAAACATAGCACCAACTATTCTCATCGCCCTCGGTCGATTATGGGCGGAGAAATGTCTGGATGGGGGAAAATGATGGTGCTCTGTGACTACACCAATTGGTTTCGTTCTCAACGAAAGTGGATCGCCCACGATATTGGCAGTCACACCACTGTAGCCAAGTTGCATAGTATGATCGAGGGTGAAACTCGACGCACTCTACGATCGGCGCTCGCGGAGCCGGACAGGATCCGTGCACATCTCCGCAAGTATGTATATAACAATCCTTTCCCCCGTGAACTCATGGTGTTGTGTAGGGGTTTCACTTCCATTGTTTTACGCCTCTCCCACGGATATATCACTCAGGAGGGCGATGATCCTCTAGTCGATTTGGCCGAAGTAGCAAACTCCCAATTATCAAAGGCAACGGTAGCGGGCGGCCACTTTGTCGATTTTCTTCCTTTCTGTAAGCTGATGCTCTCTTCCACTGCCTCAAGGTACCTAAAGTCTCTGTAGTGAAGTACATCCCATCATGGTTTCCTGGTGCGGGTTTCAAGAAGAGAGCCAAGGAATATACTACTGTCGTGCATGACCTACTAGAAATCCCTCACAATTATGTGATGTCCCAGCTAGTGAGCTCCGCTGTCTTCTTCCCTTGACGCTCGCTGATCCAGGTTATGAGACTACTGGTACAACATTACCATCGCTTTCTTCTCGCCTACTGAGTATGCCAGACCTGACGGAAGACCTGGTGGACAACATCAAGTGGACTGCGTTGACGATGTATCGAGGTATGCATACAATCAATATCAGTGACCTGAGTCTCATGACAACACTACCGAACCTATAGGGGGTGCGGATACGGTACGTCTAATCCTACTCAGTACGCTGATCGCAAGTGATTTTGTCTAGTCCACGTCTGTCACCTATGCTTTTTACCTCGCTATGACGCTCTATCCAGATGTGATGAAGAAAGCACAGCAAGAGCTAGACTCGGTTGTGGGAACTAGTCGATTGCCAACGTTCGCAGACCGACCGTCTCTTCCGTACGTAGAAGCATTGTTTACTGAGCTTTTGCGGTGGCATACTCCGAGTCCATTGAGTAAGCTCGATCCCTGAACCCAAAAGCGTCGACTAAACGGAAATTCTGTAGCTTTGAGGCGTACGACAGCCGACGACGAGTACAACGGATATCTGATCCCTGCGGGCTCTTATGTCATGGTTAACATCTG
The DNA here is from genome assembly GCA_038090555.1 of Boletus subcaerulescens. Taxonomy (NCBI): domain Eukaryota; kingdom Fungi; phylum Basidiomycota; class Agaricomycetes; order Boletales; family Boletaceae; genus Boletus; species Boletus subcaerulescens. The sequence continues at coordinate 41,498 of JBBPNA010000042.1, forward strand.
GTAAGTCGACAGCACTCGGATGACATGCCATAGACACATTGTTTTATTGTTCAGGGCCATACTTCGCGACGAGAGAACGTACACAGGGCCATTGGAGTTCAAACCTGAACGTTTCCTTGGAGATGATCCAGAACCTCTTCCCTGGAAAGTATGCTTTGGTCTTGGACGACGGTAAGTAGTGATTTTGTCCTCAGGAACGTGGTATTTATCATCTAATCGCCGCCCAGTCGATGTCCAGGTGAGTCACAGACACTGCACCGAACCCTCATGCTCTACATCTATACAAACAGGCTTCTTCCTCGCAAACTCGACCGTCTGGCTCATGTGTGCTCAATCTCTGGCCGTGTTTGACATCTCAAAGCATGTCGAGAACGGGGTCGAGGTCACGCCAGAATTTAAACAAGTGGGAGGGACAATCGTGTCAGTGTTCCCGTGTTGACATGGTATACCCTGTCGCTGATGTCTCTTCTGTGTAGCCACCAGGCACCCTTCAAATGCTCGATAAAGCCCAGATCAGCGGCGACAGAACGTCTTGTCAAGGAGGAACTCATGATTTAGGGTGGATGATTCCACGGAGTGGGTGGCTAGACAGCTGACGGGTCGTGGAACACAAGGGAGCAGCAAGGTATATATCGGTTTGAACTAGTAATACAAGGACAATCCAAAGAATCATTGTCTTAAGGAAAATTCAAGTACTATTTACAACCCGAGACCCGAGACGTAGCGATGGACCAACAGGGCTGAAATTCACATGAAATTTGAATCGATTGCGTTCTTCCTTCAATATTTAGTGATCGCTGGTCGGCGCATGGGATTACCCGCTCGAGTGACATTCCTTGCCGTGTACTTCATGAGTCATAGTCAGTTGCTCTGACCAACATAATCAAGTTACAACTTACCATTTTCCATGCGGAAAAGCAGGCTCTCCGGCGCAGCGGTGCTTGGTTTGATGTGTTTCTGTACCGCCAACCGCAACCATGTCACCGAGTCATGTGATCCGGCTTTCCGTAGGTACGTTTCATAGAAAAACTCGATGAACAATAGTAAATAACTGGAGATGATCCCAGCCCCGACGATGCCCGCTGTCGGTGTACCGGCACAGCCCCCCATGTGAGGGAGATACCTGGGGAACCAGTTATACGCAGCATACTGATAACCTGATGCGGTGCACCCCTACGTCAGAAAGACCAGAGGCAAGGATAGCTGAACACTCACTTGCAAAGGCTGCAGATGCTAGAATAACCAGAAATTGGGCGATCTGCATCGTCGTGAGGTATTGCTTCCACTGAGCGGCATTGAACATGAACCATGTGTCGTCGTCGTCGAGTAAACAATCCTTACCCATAGTTTGGCACCGCCAGCTGCGGCATAGTAATAGTAATCTGCGAGGCGCCTGTGAGCATCAGGTGAATTGCACAAAGGTTAAACTCTGCTACTCACACATTAACACATGAACGCCGAGATTAAGGAATGCCGCAACCCAGCACTAGAAGATATAATATATGGGTTTGCGGATCAAGGTGCATGATATATAATACGTACTACTGTTGCTCGGCCATTCAGTTGAACGAATGCCAGAACCATGGTAGCAGCATGATGATATACGTGCAAAAAGACTTTTCAGTCGAATGTTTAGCGGTGAGCCAGAACTGCAAAAGTAACACACCCACCAAGAGGTTTCTTCTTCAGAGCTAAGAAGACTGTGTCGAGGAGCTCGTAGTACTTGAAGTAATAGTTTAACATCAGGTAGAACTCCAATCTCTTAAAAGAGCGGCGCATATTCAGTCGAGTTGCAGACGATCAGGTATGGATGGTAGATTACTCACGTTGGTATAGGCCTCAGTCGCACACAGCGAACCGTACGTCCCTATTTCGGGTTTCAGCCAATTGGAAAATACTTCTTCACCAATGAGTGACATCAGGATGAGGCTCCCGACACTCAGTATGAGATTGTGTGCTCGGAATAAGGTGGTCAACTTCAAAGGTGACTTGTCCCTCATCGTTTTACAGGTCCCGAATACGACCAACAGATAGGTCACAGCCATGCTGATGACCGCAGGCCATGTTGAGAATGGGGTCTTGTCTGGTATATAGGAGATAAGGTGTGCCGGGATACGATCAACAGCTACAAAGGAAAGGATGAAGTCAGCGAGGTAGGGCATGGTGAATTTGGGCTTGTCAAAGTGGGCATCGATTCACGCCAACTACTTGTATACTCCACGTCGATTCAGGACGCCAGGCAGCCGAGTAAACAAGTTCTCGGAACTCGCATGACGTGAATTGTTCTTAATTATGTGACCCGTTCGGAAAATGTGAAAAACCGTCGTCTCTTTGACCAGATAAATGAGTGACGAGATGTTCAAACAAACGAGTGCCCATTTTTAGGACATGTTTTCAAATAAGCCTCATTTGGGGTTAAGACGTTGTATCGCTAACGATCTCGAGAATCGATGTTGAGGTAATGGCACTGCGGTTTCTCATTGACTCGTTGACAGAGCAGTAATTCTCTAAGCGCCGGCTCACCGAAGTATCTTGTCAAATGTCATACACGACAATTGGGGGTAATCGGAGACCTGTACCCGTAAGGGAAAGAGATCCACCGTAATTTCGTCTATGTTGGTAGCTCAGGTTCAGTATGATTATGGCAGGATACATGGCCCATCAACAATCAGCACGGTTCAAGAACCGGAAGCTGGCGTGCTTGGTCGAGTGTTCCCTTCGAGTCTAGTCAGGCAAGGAGTGCATGAGCATCCGAGCGGCTAGCCGCGCGCGCACGTGACTGACTCGACAACCACTCGCAGTTCACCTTCCGGCTCGACGAAGTTGCCAACGCTCGAACCTGACAGAAGCCATCAATTGCAGTGGCACATTCGATGATCCGCTGTTTCCCCGCTGCCCTGGAAAATTTTGAGTCACGCCAACTTCGATGATTGCGACTCAGTATGAGGATGCCACTATAGACAATTTCAAAAACACAGCCATGGCATGTGCGCGTGCTATCATCGGTCCTGTAGTCTCCGAGCGCTGAGCGCTGAGCACCCAAGACCAGATAAGTAGAAAGGGAATGATTGACGAACTGACTCGAGTTGTGACTACTTCACCATGATTAGTAACTGTGAGTTGCAAGGCTTTGTAACTTCTCTTAGAACTGTGGACCTTCAAATCGTTGCACCTCTACTCGTCGCATTCGCCGCCTCGCTCGCCCTCTGTATATTCTGCTTCCATGAACTTTACGCATGGTACCGAGCACGCCGTTTGCCGCCAGGCATTTCAGGTCTCCGATGCATCTTCGAGATCCCCAGCGACAAAGTATGGTTAAAGATGCTCAGGTTCAACCAACAGTATGGTGGGTTGAGCCATGATCATCAGTCCCCTGTCTCTAAATATTCGTTGGATAGGTGACATTGCTTCTGGGTCGTGCTTCGGTTACAATATCATTGTCATTGGCTCTGCCAAAATTGCCGAAGATCTGCTCGAGAAACGAAGTACCAATTACTCTGACCGCCCTCGGTCACTCATGTGCGGTGAACTCTCAGGATGGGGCAAGATCATGCTCCTTTCCAACTATAATGACTGGTTTCGTGCTCATCGAAAGTGGATCGCGCAAGACATTGGGAGTTATGCCTCTGTAGCAAAGCTCCATAGGATGATCGAGTTTGAAGCTCGTCGGTATCTTCAATGCGTACTCGAAGATTCGGAGAGGAATCAAGCCCATATCCGCAAGTCAGTTTTATATATGCATATCACTACTGTTTTCGCCGACGAAGTTGATTAGATACTTCACTTCCATAATCCTACGCCTCTCACATGGCTATGTCACTCAGGCAGGAGATGACCCTCTTGTCGACTTGGCCCATGTAGCAAACTCACAGTTGTCGATGGCAACCGCACCTGGTTTATACTACGTCGATTTCGTTCCTCTCAGTAAGGTGTTAGCTCGTCTCAGGATACTGAAGATGCTGATACCTTCGCAGTGAAGTACATTCCGTCGTGGCTTCCCGGTGCTGGATTCAGGAGAAAGGCAAAGAAGTACGCGGTTGTTCTACGGGACCTCGTGGAAATTCCTCACAATTATGTCAAGTCTCAATTGGTGAGTTTCTTCATCAGTTATGTTGAACCCCACTGAGATTTCTTGAGGCCGCTGGCACCGCACTACCCTCACTATCGTCTCGTATAATGAGTCGGCCTGACCTTACAGAAGAGCTTGAAGACAGCGTTAAATGGGCCACGGCAACAATGTACCAAGGTATGACTTCATCGATTTACCAGTCATCTGGGCAGCGTTGTTGAACAACCTAACCACAGGTGGTGCTGATACCGTGAGGACATTTGTCTCGTGTTCATGCTCATTTATAGATACTCCTTCAGGCCAATTCTGTTTCGTATGCTTTCTACCTCGCCATGACCCTCTCTCCACGTGTCATGAGGAAAGCGCAGCAAGAACTGGACTCGGTTGTGGGAACTAGCCGATTGCCAACGTTCGCTGACCGCCCGTCTTTGCCGTACATGGAAGCTTTGTGTACAGAGCTTTTCCGTTGGTACACTCCTGCTCCAACAAGTTGGTCGTTGCGCACTTAACCACGCCTCGCCTTAACCCGATTTTTTGTAGCCATGAGATGCACGAGAGTCGATGACGAGTACAACGGGTATTTGATCCCTGCAGGTTCTTACGTTTTCGTCAACATCTGGTAAGTCAAAGGTCATAAATATTGCTTTCACTTGCATCACATTGTCCCAGGGGTATACTCCGCGATGAAAGAATATATTCGGATCCCTTGGAGTTCAAACCCGAGCGATTCTTGGGAGATAAACCTGAACCTCATCCCAGAAATGCGTGCTTCGGCTTTGGACGTCGGTAAGAACTAATTGTACCCTCTTGGACCGAGCGAAAAGTTGATCCCGCAATCGCGGTTGCATAGGAAATGCCCAGGTAAGCGGCACTGTTGTGTATGTAAAATCAATGTGACCCGGCGCTTAGGCTATTTCCTTGGACATTCCTCTGTCTGGCTCATGTGCGCTCAATCGCTCGCCGCGTTCGATATCACGAAATGTGTCGAAAACGGCGTGGAAATCACGCCCGAGCACAATATCGTGGGAGAGACGATCGTGTTCGTGCCGGACTTCACGTTCTGTGACATGTTCGCTGACGCTCGTCTCACGTTTTCCAGACATCTAGCACCGTTCCAATGTTCAATCAAGCCTAGATCAGCAGAAGCTGAACGTCTTATCCGCCAAGAGTTTCCCCACACTACAGATGGCCGAACCGAATAGGGTTACATACAAGCGGACTTCGATAGATTTTAGCTCATGGTCCAGAAGTTTACTGATGCAATCAATTGCTTCATTGTTTTGCGACGTTCTCAAGGTACAAAGAAGTTCATCGAAGGAAAGTGCATCATCCTTCTGTCAACTTTTGATAGCTATGTTCCGCGTTTGCCTGTCAAGTCAAGAATCCCGTCGGTTCTTTGTTTTGCCTGAGTTGCCATCGCATATGACATGTATGAATTCATTGATATCCGACGGGTATAGTAGTATATTCTGATCGTGGACCTCGACAATTAGAGCTCAAAATGATATCAAAGAAAGGGTATAGTGAAATTAAGTTTAGTAAACGTGGTTACCAATGTGTCAAAACGAAACTACCAACTGACCAATCCTAAATGGAGTGTTCGTTGTAGCGGGAGACACGCAAATGCTGACTGGCAGGAACAAACTTCTCCTCCAAGCCATGGGGTGCACCTCCGAGTAAGATACCAACTCTCTTCATGGCAAGCAACTGTGAGGACAACGGCAGTCAGGAAAAGCGGCGCAACGATAGCTTAATAGGAGACATACGTTGTGCGCAGCGTTGCCGTGGTCGTACAAACCACCAAAGAAGGCAACCGTGGCATCTTTGCCTATGTTCTTCTTGAGCAGATATGGGCCACCAGGATGCTTGTCAATGAAATCGCTGACGTCGTGGATGTATCCTGCGATGCAGATCAGCGTGCGAGACTCCGCTTGACGTTGGTCTGGGAAGTAAATGATTAGGAGTGGTACAAAAGGTTCAATGGAGCGCTTACAGTCTTCCCAGGTGAGGACTGGTAAATCAGGTTTTTCAGTCGGCCACGCAAGCGCCTCCTGTTTCTGGTGAAGGTACTTGAGTTGGACAGTCAACTCGGCTTTCTCGACTTCGTTGTCCGAAAACCTCTGTGAATGTACATGTAGATGCTGTTTTGCAAGACAAATAAGCGTAACTCACCTTGAGATGCGTCGCGTAACCGAGCTTCTCGCACGACCACAGAAACCATTTGGTCGGATCGTACTGATATCGCTTGTACCCATTGCGATAATCCATCGGAAATTGATGGTGGAAGTTGTGGTAGCCTTCACCCATTGTGATGATTGCCGTAAGCACGCAATCTTTTGGTGTAAGTTTGTCATCGTAAGGTTTGTCCCCGAGCCAATGGCACAGCGAATTGACACAAAAAGTGGACTGATCGACCATCCAAATTAGTCTCGGAGATGTCTGAGAAGAGGATACTGACATGCTGTACGAATACGAGACGAAGCAAACCCGACCAGACAAACCCGCCTTCCCAATCTCCCCATCCATATCCAGCGACAGTGGTGGGGACGACGATCGCCATGATGAAGGCGAGGAGGAGGTAGTATCTGTGTTGCCATTTGACTACCGGGTTCGATCGCAAGTCGCTGACATCTGCCGGGCCTGGCTTTCGCCTAGGCTTGAAGATCATCCACCCAATATGAGAGTAAAATAGGCCTTTACGGGCGTCGTAGGGATCGAGGTCAGTGTCGGTATATCGATGGTGGGCACGGTGCCCTCGAGCCCACCACGCGATGGAGCCCTCGACAACGCCGGCACCGAGAATAGCCAGAGTGTACTCCAACGCCCTAGTTGCCTTGTAGGTGCGATGGGTCCATAGGCGGTGGTAGCCGGCAGTTAAACCTTGCGGGCTCTGCGTTAGGGCTAGGTTTCCATACCGATGAAAGCAGCGTACCAAAGCCGGTGAGGTGAGAGTAAACTCCAAACCAGATCAAGGTCTTCAGCCGCAGGGGTGTATACCAAGCACCAATGATACCAAGTGTCGGTGGAACGAATAAGATGAAGACATGCAACCAATGCAGTTCTCTGTACCAGTTTTTCCATGTAACTGGTGGGAGCGCTTCTTGACACTTAAGGGTGTACGACACGAAGTTGTCAGGTACGGCTTCAGCAGGTATGTTGTCGGGATCTTCTATGAACGCGGGCTCATTCGAGCTGGCCGCCATCGTAGACACTGTAAACGAGAGGGGAGTCGGAGGGTTCGTTTGCTCAACTCGTGGAGAGCTTAAATGATAATTTCAGGGACGTACTATGAAATAGACACTAGACATCAAGTCATCATTGGTCTACCCTTGCCGGCATCATCGGCGCGATTCGGTGAAGTAAAACCCAAGTGGGACCAAAGAAGCAGTGACGAAAGCAAGAATTATGACAACGTAGAAATATGCGGGTGCCATTGTTACTTACTGCTAGCGAACTCACTTGATCTGTACACGCTTGTCATCGCCATTTGGTACCAATCGGAGGACAGGACGGTTAACGAAAAAGGGATTCCGAAGGTAAGGAGTACTTACAGCAGAGTTCGGATGTTGAGTGGTCGTCTCGCTCATGTCAAAGAGCACACATTTACTGTCAAGTAATTAACGTCATAAAGGATATAGGGTGGAATGAAAACTGTACTCACCCTTGACACCAATCTTGGATACAGTCTTCAAGCGCCTCTGGGTTTGAAATCTCGTAAACTACGCTTCTCTAATGCTACGATCAGTCCTGAGGTTGCTTTCTGACAGAATGTTCCAATTATAAAATCGCGTAGAATGAACCATCGAGTTGTTTGCGTGAGCAGTTCAGCCGCGTCTCCGAGAACCGCAGTTTGCATATGTCCTAATATGCACCGCTAGCGTAACTCCTGAAGCTTGCATTGTCAACCCGACTTGGATCAAATGATGGGCCAACAACTTACCCCCAAGTATCAGGCATCATGTCTGAACCACCCAGCGTCCCTGTTCTCTGTGACGAGTCACGGGAGAGCAATGGGTTGTCGGAGAGCTACGTTTCGTATGTCCTTAGCAACGAGAGAGTGCGCCCATCCGTGACCTGGTCAAATTGGTGGAAAGAAGCCCAGTGGGGTCGTTTCTCACTGATCATGATCATACCGCCACTTGCTACCCTGTACGCGTGTTTTACTCCTCTCCGACGAGAAACAGCGACATGGTCTGTAGTCTTTTATCTCATGTCTGGCATGGGTAAGTGAATGAGCTGCTGGGGTCAAATCTGAGATGCCTGGATATTCACCATTGACGTCCCATAGGCATAACGGCGGGTTACCATCGGCTCTGGGCGCATCGGTCGTACAATGCCACGTTCACGCTCGAGGCTGTCCTTGCATTTCTGTCTACCGCCGCCGCCATGGGACCTATCATCTGGTGGGCACGACTTCACCGCGCCCACCATAGGTATACGGACACCGATCTCGATCCTTACAACGCAAAACGTGGATTATTTTGGACCCACATTGGCTGGGTTATCTTCAAACCACGCTGCAAGCATGGAAGAGTCGACATTAGCGATCTCCTGAACAATCCAGTTGTGATGTGGCAATTGCATTACTATCCTTGGTTAGTTCTGTTGTCCACGGTAATCTTCCCAACTGCGGTGGCAGGGTTAGGTTGGGGAGACTGGCAAGGTGGCTTTGTCTACTCGGCGTTACTCAGGCTCTTCTTCGTACACCAGGTTAGATTCCGGCTACTTTAACGGACAAGGCTAATCTTCGTCAATTTAGACTGCATCCTGTGTCAATTCAATAGCACATTGGATTGGAGACACGCCTTACGATGATAAGCACTCACCGAGAGATCACCTGTTGACCGCCCTCTTAACCCTCGGAGAAGGCTACCATAATTTCCATCACCAATTTCCTATGGATTATCGTAACGGGATAAAGTGGTACCAGTATGACCCCACCAAGTGGTTGATCTGGCTGTGCCATAAGGTCGGGCTTGCTAGTCATTTGAAAGTGAGATATGCAAACACTCTAAAGATATATACCTCTTACAATGCTACAGATATTCTCCGAAAACGAAATTCTTAAGGGCGAGATTACGATGGAACTCAAGTGACTCCGTGAAAAACAGGATGCTTTGACCTGGCCCCACCCAGGTGGTTCCCTACCGGTGCTTAGCTGGGCTAGCTGTAAGTTATCACACGTTCCTTCTATAGGGACACGAACTTACGACGACAAAGATCAATCCCAGGCAGAATCTCGGGCAGTGGTCTGTATCACCGGGTTTATCCATGATGTAGAAGACTTTTTGGAGGTCCATCCAGGCGGACGCCATCTGTTGCTCAAACACGTCGGCCGGGATGCGACGTCAGCATTCTTTGGAGGCATACACGACCATAGCAGCGCCGCTCATAACGTCAGTACATGGTCCTTTCTCGCATATGTTTATCCCGCTGAATTCCCGTAGTTACTCGCCATGAAGCGTGTGGGTATTCTCCGTGGAGGGGTCCCTCATATCTCGGAGGAGAAGCTGGTTCCACCAAGCGAACGGCTTCGCGTAGTGCATATCAACGAATTTAGGTCATCAAACATTGTCCCCTATTAGGAGGTCCAACGTACTTTGGTTCAGAACTTCTCTGATATACGTACATCCCGGGAGATACCCAAGGCGGCCTCAGCCGATTGGTTTCTCCAACTCATCGATTTTCGGTGTGCAATCCCCTTTTTGTGTATATACACCATCTTTCCGTGAGGCTTGGATCCGAGTAAGGATATTCTTGGAATTGAGTCCCTGTTACGTGAGTATTCATTCATTATGTGATAAACGCAATGTTCCCACTCAGCAGTCAGTTATGATCAAACCAAGTTGACGAATAAACCGAGTACCAGCCCCAACAGACGCAATGTGTTTCTTGAAGTTGTCGCTGTCTCTTCTGATGGCGATCGCATTTCATATTTCTGCAACATCTCCCAGTAAAGGCGACTTTTTGTACGACGCGCTACCTAGCGAAATCTCCATCGCAGAGGTCATCATGCGTATGCTACTCTATTGTAAGAGCGTGGTCAAGGTATGTGTCGGACGATGTCACATTTCGATCAGTGCTACTGCAATTTACAAACGATCTTTGAACAGATCATATACTGGGGATTGACGTTCTCGGAGGCGCTACATGTCTTTTCCAACTCCAATAGCCAACTGGGTTGCAGCAGCGTCTCTCTCGGCTATTGGATCGGGACCGCGCTCACTGTGGCGGGTTGCTTGATACGTGTTGTGTGCTACGGAACGCTCGGCCACATGTTCACGTTCACGTGTACTGTCCAGCCGGGCCATTGTTTGATCACACATGGCCCGTACGCGTTCGTTCGCCACCCTAGCTATACAGGTGTCATGATGTGTGTGGTGGGCATCGCTATGGCGCAGGGAAGCGCCGGCTCGTGGCTGAGAGAGTCTGGCATGCTCACGACTCTATGGGGCGTATTCGTCGTGTCCATTTGGACGTGGTCGATGGGGACTGTGTGTATTTGTCTCATGTTCAGGATCAAGGATGAAGACGAGCTGCTGAGAGAGATGTTTGGAGATGAATGGATTCGTTGGGCCAGTCGAGTGAGATTCTGTTTAATACCTGGAGTGTATTGACGTTACATTCTCGTTGGTCACGCGTTTTTGGCATGTAAGATATCGTGTTAGTATATGTACATTTATGATTTGGAGCATGGGTTTTCTGACAAGGGAGCCTCTGTGATACGACGGCCCAATCATTGCTCCGACGTGCTACAAATGTCCAGGCAGCCGACCACCCCGCGATTGATGACCTCCAACTTTGTCAAGTTGGTGCGCCGTCGTTCCTCAGTAGGACCACTCAGGGGCTCGACCCACCATCGATCCTCTTCTGCAACATCCCTCCAACCGCCTGCAAGAAACCGCTGATAAACGTCCAGACTGCCTGTCGCATGTCGCAATGCGTGGGGGTGAATCCAGTGCGGGGGAGGCGACCTGTGCGAATACGAACCCGTCTCTGGGGGTTTGGAGAACCCCTCGCAAGCCATCACGATGGCAGGTGGAACGGTGATACGTCCCATTTTGAAACACAAGCGAGATACGGTGAAACAGTGTAAAGTCGTCCCGTCTGACTTGTCCTTGGGGAGAGAACGGGGGTGGGTGCTAGTGGTGTCATCGTCACTGGAACGACCCGATTCTGACTCTTTGATTGTCGTCAGCTGGTCGAGGATAGCAGAGCCTTTCGATTTGCCAGACGCGGTGTCCTCGCGCTGTTTCGGCACAAGCGATGTGAACCGGCACACGAGATACAACTTAATGGCAATGAGGACCGCCACGAGTTGAAAGCTAAATGCTAATCACTGACCCATTTGTGATCCCATGCCCCGATCGAGAGATTCATCTCGTACCCCGCAAAGCGTGGGATCTCTTGAAGAAAATGATAGTGCGTTGCTAAAGATCCAGCATATTAGTCACCTCAAGACGCACACAAGATGGTGAACAGCTCACAGGCCAAAGTAACCCATCCACCAGCATTCACAAACGTCGGCCACGCCGCGAGCCCGAACTTTGCAAGGGCGGCGTCACGCGCCTGAGTGCCTTGTCAGACCCGTGTTGCATTCAAGACGTACTTGTGCAACATACCTTGGCATAAGTAGAATTATTGACGTGTCCGAACCAATCCGTTTCGTCGGGACCTTTTAAGCTTTGAGTGACATTGACGAGAACACTCTGGCTATGCGCGGCGCCTTCCAGCGCCCGAATAAGACTCACTCGCCCACGATCTAGTTGTAGCGGTGAACTCGAATGGATTGGCGCCAACGGGGCAACAGGACTCGAGCTGGGCAACGACGGCTTTGTGTCGAGTAGCGGAAGGTCGCAACAAGAGTGTATGGCAGAGAGACAGAATTTGGTATTGGCATCGCACGATTCCAAACGGTAAAAGTACCCTGACTGCGGACACGGTTAGTGTGTTTCTGCAACCACTAAAACGGTAGCCTTACTGTGCCAGACCAGAGGAAAAGCTCTTGCATTGATGAACAGGATTAGCCCAACGATTATGCCAGCGATGCGCAGAAAGGGAATGTGCTTGAGTAGAAGATTTGCAAGTTGTATGAGGTCGCAACATAGATCCAACGTCCAATTTTGAAATTGAGACAGAAAGCGGGGAATAATGAATGAGCATAAGGAGCAGGTCAACACCGTCTCAACCATCGTTGAATGTGAGTACGACGCGTGTGTCCTGCAGGAATTTGAATCCAGAGGCCAAGGTAGTTCACGCGAGCCTGAGGTGGCAGGTTAGCAAGGGCTGCTATCGCTACCACCACCGCGCGATGTTTTTAGTTGCGGCAAATCGATCGCGCTGGCGAAAGTCGATTCATTAAGGGCCTCGACGTGAAGTTTCGGATGCTTACAGTGGTTCGGGTTGAGGTTCAATAATCGAGCCAACCAGTCCACATTGAAGCGATGGCATGTTAACGTCATACGACCACCTTCATTTGGGACGCCCAATAAATGATTCTTTATAACTGACAGCGGCCATCAGATGCATCGAGTGTGAGTAAGGCCTGGACCGCGTTCCCTCCGGGGCCCATCTCTAAGCAGCTCTAAGCCCGCCACAGTTACCAGCACAGCTTATTCAACCAAACTCGAACAAGTGTACTCGTGGATCCACAAGGCTTATTATTGACTCGTATATTTGCATAAAATCGTCTAACTATCAAATACTGGTGACTCGCCTTGTATCTGGTGGAGATGTTAGGCAAATAAAGGGCAACCAGATTGCCGACTCACCCATGGTCTGTCCTCGCCAAGCACATATTTCTTCGGAGGCCGTTTGAAGCATGACACTCGTTTCACATCCTCCTCTCCGTAGAGTGGGAAGACTATCCCGAGCTCGTAATTAACAACCTATTGTAACAGTAAGGAAACAAGACTAGTGTCAGCCAAAGTGATGCTGTCGTAGGGCAATACCAAACTTACATTCAATGTAGGATTGAACCCAGAATTGGACAGCGTTCCCCAGGCAGAAGGCGTGAAGTTGTGCGAACCGACATATGCCCACCCTATGGGTTCCTTCTGTACTCCTAGATTGTTCTCTAATGCATCGCTTTCCGACTCGGTTTCACTATCAGAAATCACGATGACTTTGGATTTGCCCTTATCTGAGCTGCTTGAACGCGTGGATTTAGCTTTGAAATCCTTCTTCGACGAGCTTGCGAACGGAGAGGTACGACGGAGGGCGACAATCATCTACAGGATATTTCAACGACGTTGGAAGTTATTGCAACTAGATCGAACCTTGGTATGCATCAAGACGCGTCCACCTGTACTATTCGAATCATGAAATAGTTCCCTAGGGAACTTTGTAGCTTCCCATTGACTCGTTCGACAAAACATTGTTCCTCCTCCCTGCTCAGCAGTAAATTTCAAACTAGGCACAAATCCTGTGTGGCACTCACAGGTTCGCCCAAAACGCTGGCTCTAACCGTTTTGAGACTTGGGAATATAATCTTTACGGGTGGCCAAGGAAGTTTAGATCGGCGACTTTTGGGTTCGTCAAGCCAATCCTCTGCGGATTCGCCACGTGCAGACCAGTGAAACTCGTTCAGCCATTGCGTGGAATATGTTCCAATACTTGAGCCCTGTTCTCCACCCAATCAGCCATCACTGAACACCGTATCCTGATAAAGGCCCTACCTGACACTCGAGGACCAAATCTCTCGCAGCCTTTCCTTTCCCAGTCCGTAAGCCAAGATCTCGGACGGCTTTCATTAAGCGGGTATGACCCGTCTGGATGACCGCAGGCCATCCTTCGTGTTTTCCTGCGATGGAGGAGATGAGTTTGACTGAAACCTTGGAAAAATCCCATTTGGATCGAAGATCTTCAATGGTTTGAAGCGGGAGCTTGGGATGCTCAATACAGATTTAGAACAGAGCAGTGTGAGATATAATGAATGCACATACATCATTAGCCAACATGCTCGCGAGTGCCGGATGCACGTTTACCGCGTGCAAGATATTCTGCATAATGGAGGGGAAGTCATCCACTACTTTTCGTTCGTGAGGTATAGGTTTTGAACGTGGGGGAATATCTTGAAGCCAAACAGCCTGTAGAATTTCGTTAGCGCAGAGCATGAGCCCTACAAGGGAGAACAACCGACATTCTCGATATCACGCCAATCATAGTCTATCAGATTTGCAGTGGATATCACTACCCGGAGACGACCGGTGTTGTAAAAGATCTTGTGGAAAAAGAATTCATAAATGCCCTGGCGAGCGGAAGCGGAACAACCCACCAGCATAAACTGAAGAATACAATTCGAGGGTACTGAGTACACGGAGACGGAACAATCGTAACACACACTTTCATATGTTGACAACCTCGTCCATATCTTAGGAATGGGAAGGTCATAATCCAGTTGGGAAGAACGTTTTTGATAGCGGCGTGTCCAGATGAGTCAGGCTGAGCGACGAGGATGGCAGGCGTGCGTGGATCAAAAAACTCATAGATCCATGAGACAGACGTCGAATACGAGGAAAGGATGGCAAATGAAATGTCGGCTTTCTTAACAGCAAAATGAAGATTATTGCGCTAAACAGAGCGCGACATTGAATACGCACAGGACCTAATACTTCGGATAGTCTGAAAGTCGCCTTGCCATCTTCTCTTGGTAGTGAATGCTTATTTGCAGTCGGTCGGAGTTCACCATCCCAAAAAAGTTGGTTGATAATAGGAACTGCCTGTACCGCAGTGGTCTTTGAGTCAAACGTTCTGTGGATGCTGGAGCTTGATGAAGTATTCGAGATGGAAGGTGTAGACTGCAGTCGGTTTGCTCTTCGATCAGTTGGTTTAACGGATGAGAGATGCTGGCGCTTAACAGGTGGCTGTTGTGACTGGCCCGGGGTATTATCGTGATCGTCACTTTCGCCACGGAGATGCTTGAGCCTCGCTAACCTCTCTTTCTCCAGCTGTGCACGCTCAGATAAAAAGATCGCTGAATGCGTCGACGTGCCACCCTGACTAGTTTGTGTCTTCGATGCCGGGACGACAGTATGCTGTCCTTGAAACTCGACTTTGGAAGCCTCGATAGCGCGCTGGAGATCTTTCTGAAATTGTTGTTCTTGATCATCTAAAACATCTTCCGGGACTTTGTTTTGGGGCTTTGTGCCACTAGTGCTTGTCTGCGCCTCCATCAAGCTCAAAGCAATTGCTCTGAAACATATTTCAGTCACAATAGTTTGTACAATGAAGTTTGATGCTCACTCTACCTTTCAAGGTCGTCGTCGTGGTTCATCATTCCCTGTTCCCACGCAACTGTGACAGGGGCGTCGCGGCCACTGTCTAGCCTACCCGGGCCCGCTCAAACGACGATTGCCACCAGGACCAGTGCAACCCCGGATTTATATTTGAGAAACACGACCAGGTACAGAATTATTGGATACCGAATAGAAAACATCTATGTAATCTGATTCTACTACTAGCACACGTTTGCAGTTTATCATGGTGCGACCATGTCCTTGATTGGGATGCACAACAGCGCAAGCGTACACACAAAGAGACCACTGCCGGCTAAATACAATACTGCATTGCTCCCGTTCGTATTGCTGAACAGCAATGCAGCTATCATTGGGCCAGTAATTGCAAAAAGGCTGCCAAAGAACGAGGCTAAACCAGTCGCGGTTCCCCTCACTGCGGCGGGAAACGCCTCAGGAGTCCATCCGACGAGCTGCGATGATTATACCTTTCAGCAACCATGTGACAAAAAGAAAGTGAAAGCTGCTCACCGCTGCATCGAAAACGATCTGACAGAAATATTGCAGCATGTTGAAGCCGACATGGCTTGCCTCTGAGTTCACGAGACTGTACAGGAAAAGAGCTATCCCCGAGACCATAGACGCGAAAACGAGCGTCCATTTTCGCCCGACCATAGGTGTACGGACCAGGAGGACAGATAGAATGGCAGCAACAAGCCCAGGGGTGTAGACGATCACGTAGTCGACGTAGGTTTGTTCTAGGCTGACATGAATCGCGCTATTCTTCCTTTGCAATATTGTTGGCATGTATGTGGCGGCGATGCTGAGTCCTGTGCACTCCACTGTGAAACGAAGACGGCGATGCGCAATGAAAATCTTACCCCACCAGTCAAATATCCAGGTGATCCAAACGAGGATCGTGACCCGTGTCATCCTCCTGCTCCCGAACAACAGTTTCAATCGGGAGAACTCGCTGATCGCCCTCTTAGAAAAACCCGTTTCTTCTGCCATCGGAGCCTCATTGCATTGTTCGTAGAGTGATTCCACGGTGAGGTTACAGGGCCGCTTGTTAAATGCGGCGATCTTCTGGACGACCTCAACCGCACCCCGGTCATTCCCCTTTGATAGGAGGAATTTGGGAGATTCATAAAAGGGAAAGATAAAGAACCGAACAACGAAAACCCCGAGGGTGATCGAACCGATCGTGAAAAACAGATATCGCCATCCCATATTAGCATCCCTCGAACAACAAGGTTCCGTCAAGTGCAAGTGACATGATACTAACTCTGTCGAACAAGAGTAATCTGGTACGAACCAAAAAGCAAGGAGGGTGCTTAGCACAGACCCAAGTGGTAGAAAAATTGAGAGCGCAGCGAGGAGGTAATGCCGATCCTGGTCAAACTTGAAGGTCAGTCACCATTCTATAGCATCGCAAAAGAGTTCAATACCTCTGGAATATACTCCACAGTGACTTGATCGCAAGTAAGAGTGAGCTATCTATAAAACTTGAACAGGGATAAAAGCGCTCACTGGTTGCATCAATAGGAAAATTGCCCCCAATCCCAACTCCCGCCAATGCCATGAACACCAACAGACCGTCGAATGAAGACTGGGTACCAAGAAACATGCCAAACACGCCAGTGATTAAAGAAGTACCAAGAAACGCTACCCGACGACCTAGTGTAAACCCGTCAACATGATCGAGATCCCACGCGGGAGTTCAAATTGGGA
Source organism: Boletus subcaerulescens (assembly GCA_038090555.1). Classification (NCBI taxonomy): domain Eukaryota; kingdom Fungi; phylum Basidiomycota; class Agaricomycetes; order Boletales; family Boletaceae; genus Boletus; species Boletus subcaerulescens. The sequence continues at coordinate 58,532 of JBBPNA010000042.1, forward strand.
ACACACCTACAACATCCACCAATGCGCCCCACATGAATCCTCCCGCAGCCATGCCAGCAAGGATAGCAGCGCTTATTTTCCCAAATTCCTTGTCGGAAAAGCCGAATTCACGCTGGATGCTCGACAAAACGAGTCCGTACGCCTGTGTCCACATACTATTCAAGAAAAATCCCGTACCACAGACCGCCCAGATCAGCCTAGCATTTTGACAAGACAATGCAAATCTGATCAGAACAGGAAGGAATTCGAAAAATGGTACGTACCACTGATAGCGGCCCATGCCATGCCGATTTAACTCCCTATCGATGATCGACAATTTGGTCATTGGGTGCGACAGGATTGTTCTAGCAGTGACGAAATCGTCCGCTTCGTTTTTGACGTCGACCACTGCTGAGGACATTCGAAGCATCAACCTGAAAAATGGAAAGGATACTGTCGACTTCGTGGAGAGAAAAAAACCTCCCCTATTATATACAATGCTTGCCACGCGTTTCACTCTGGCGGTCAACTGGGAACTGCGGCAGCTGTCCTGATTCTTAGGTCCATATCTAGAGTTCCAGTGCAAACCCTCGACAACGAGATCAGAGAAGCATCCCACAGCAAACGTGTTGAAACCCTTATCATTTTAATGCATGTATACTTGGGAGTGTTGACGCATAATTACCGTCAGTGTGGGATTGGGACCTACATACATGTCACCGCGTGTGTGATCTCTGTGGAGGCACACTATTCAAGAGTGGTAACAATGAAACAGAGGAAGCAGTTTACCCGACGAATTTACCGGGCGCCCGCCCCAAGGCATGAAGTTGAAGTACAAGTTAGGGTTGAGTGAGCGAAGAGCTCAACTACCATCTGGCAGTGTCATTTCAACGGTGTCCCAAGCTGCCAACGCTACGTTTCGCCGAGTTTCGTCTAAAACTGGCACGTCAAATTGAATTCGCGAATCACACCTGTTCACATTAACCTGAGACCACCGCTGTAAAGCCAGTAGTAATCCCGTACTTACCTCCGTATGAAGAAACATCGAAGCCTCGAATTTGTTCCATGTCAGTCCGAAGTCACACGCCCCCGCGATGTGACACTGGAAGATTAATAATGAGATATCGGCACATGTCGTTTGGGCGCGACCCATTTCAGCACCGGCACTGGTAACGTCAGATCCGATACCGAGTGTTCAACGTCCCCTAGAAGAATTATCTTCCAGTCGAGTGAAGCAAACAAAAAATACTAGGGATCCATAAGTAAGTAAACAAATGTCAAAGCGTGTAGACCGGCCCTAGTTCACCGATCGAACGATCTAATATAGATCCTTGCGACATCAGCAAAATCGAAACGAAACGAAACCCAACGTGGCCATATAAAACATAGCAACGTCATGCCAGGCCACGCAAGACCGCAGAGAAAAGCCAGCGCGCAGGGGCAGACGTGTGATAATTACCCACAGGTCTCGGTCATGAAGTGACGACTCACCATCACGGCACTAGGATGGAAGACTTGTTTGTGCAAGCCACCAGGACTGGATGTTTAGAATGCGGGTAGATTGCGAGCCAGACTGAAGTATGTACGTAAATACATACTCTTTGAAAATAGACGGGAGGGATCGGCGCTGTCATCAAGATCGCTGGAGGTACGGGTTCTAGGTTAGGGATGGATTACAACTCTGGTGAAAACGACAAACAAAGGATTTGGAGAGCGCATGAGCGGATGGGATGTGCCCCTACTATCGCTGAATCCGGGGTTACCGATGATACACTGGGTTCAACACCTGCCACTGGGACAGCGCGGCCGGTACCAATCCACGAGCTCACTGGTTGAAGTACTAGATGGTAGTTTTTGTATGTAGTCACGGGAATTCCCGAAGCGGTAGTCTCCGTCACTCTACTCGCCTTTCCACGCAGTGATTTTGTTTTAATCTTGACCACGGCAGTATTGATATGGTCCTCGGAGTTGTGAATGGGCCAGACTGATCTCATACATTGTAGCCATTCTCAGCGTAGGCTGAATCCTGATTCGCGATGAAAGAGGCGGCAAGTAGGCAGATAACTCTCTTGCTCTCGTGGAACGTCTGGTACGTCCCAAAACACACTTTTTTCGGATCTAGTACTCTTTGAAGCTCTGGTAGTATTCTTTCTGTTTCTTGCGCCTGGTGCGCATCCATGACATCCAGCTCGCTGCGGTCCCTTCGTGCTACTTCAGTCAAGCATCATGACAGAGCGCTTACTCTCGTTTTTGGGTCGGACGGACAAGTTTCACTGATAGGTTTCGATGGCGGAATCGCGTCCCAAGCCCCCGTAGGTTGCATTCGTCTGGAATACCGACTTTGGACTGATTGGCACACCTAGACGCTCACCGTAAGCAACACAGGTACACCGATACCACCCACACGTTCTCTACCGAGCGAATCAAGTTCCGTTTCATCCATCCCAAATCTCGAAGCGACGTCCGCTTCCTTGACTGGGACAGTGTCCCCCACCCCCACCCCCACATCCTCATCCACTTTTATTTCATCCACTTTTGCGTCATCCAGTTATGACCCTTCATCTAATGCGACGGAAACTGACACAAACCTTCCCTCTATACCTACTGTCAACTATCCAACCCCGAGTCCCACGCCAGTATCTAATCCGAAAGACCACGGCGTTGGCGCGCCATTTTATTTGGCTATTGTCCTCGCTTCCATCTCCTTCATCGGATGTGTCGCAGCATTCATAGCATGGTGGATACGATCGCGTACTCGAAGACACGACCTCGAACTCGACGATCCTTGGAACAGCGACACTATCTCCGACACTGGCACACCTTCCACCGATAACGCAAATGCATCCGACAAGGGAGCCCTGGCACACGTGGAAACACAGACACGGCCCTATTATCTTCCGGCATCCATCGTCCGCAGGAGTTCGTCCAATCTACTTACCGTCCCTCATACTATTCCAACTTTAGAAGACGGCACATTACAAAACGGTACCTTGCATGCTGGGCGGTACCCGTCTTTGCGTCGTGCCAATGATCCGCGGTCCCAGAACCCGAGTTCAGAGCCAAACCCCTATCAGTCCGTGTCTTCATCACGCCCAGGCACGGAGCGCTTTCAGTCAGGCCTATCCGTCCAAGAAAGCACTCGAACGCTTGGGAGACTCCGTGTTGCGAACAGGGTTCCAGGAGATGTCACCAGTGGTGACGAAGGCGGGACGAACATGCCGCGATTACAAAACAGTACTGGGTTATCTACCGTTCCGAACATCGGTATGACTCCTTTGGGGGAGAACGTGATCCCGAACCCCCACCCTGGTCAAGGCGACCAGCCTCTCAATACCCCTTTGGAGCCGCCAGGTCCTGCGACAATCCCATGGGGTAGGAGAACGGACACCGTTGCAGCCCTTCGACGCACGCGGCGGCGGACCCCTGGAACAACTGTCCAGACCTATAGCAACGTAGGGTATGGCGGGAATCCGTACCCAGCGCTGGAGGGAGGGTCAAACGGTGCGATGTGGCAAGCGCCAGCTGTTGCTAACCAGGAAGAAAACGGGAAGGACTATCTCCCGGAACCTTTGGACTGGAAGAGCACTCTCAAGTCATCCTTCTGGCAGGCTGTGGACGCCATGACGGGCAGTGGACCCTCGGACCCTGAATCCCACCCAGCGAATGCTGGAAGTGGTTCTAGGTTCACCCCTGCGCCTCAGCGGGTCGCGTCTCGACGTTCACCTGTCTCTCCCACTCGTCTCGCCGCTAGCTCTACTCTCCCGGACATTCGTGCTGCTCGTGCCGAAGGAACGGAAACCAAGTATAAATTGACACCATCGGACAAATCTGTTGCTACCGAAGAATTTCCTCGGAACTCGACGCATTTGGACTCCGGTAACATCGCAACGGGTATCAGCGAGTTCACCATAGGAAGCGTCAGATCCCCTCCACCAAGGGTATCTCGTCTCAATCGCAACCTCGGCGTAAGCGCACGTCGACCACATCCAGATTCCATCAAGACCGACACTGGGAGCGTTTACTCGACTGACTCCGCGGTCGCGCGCGCGAACTTGCGTAAGTACGGCTACGGGGACCCGATTCCATCCAGTTGGTCGGCTTTAGGGGCGGCCCGGGAGTCTCAACTGGACCTAGAGCGTACGTTTCTGCCTCTACCGAGGCCGATACCTAGTTCGAGTCCTAGCCCTCTGTCTATCACGCCGTCACAGGTAACACTGGACTCGGGCCTTTTATCGAGCTCCGTGAGCACGCGCACGCGCGCACGCACCGACAGCGACTTCATCGGTTCGGACGCCGCCACGTTGCGATTGGGCGAGAATGCGAATCCAGCGAGAGATGGGGGGACGACAAGTTCCACGTACAGCACGACTGGCCACGGAACTGTACCCTTGCCTGCTTCGTCCACGACCTCGAGCATGCTCAGTCGCAAGAAGGGCGTCACTACTAGGCGGAAGCGACCAATACCTCAGCGTGCACAATCCAGCGCGTCATCCGTGCAGTCGATAGAGAGCGGGCTGTCTATCAGGGAAGTAGCGGTGAGGAGAGCGTTGTTGGAGAGACGGAAGAAAGTCAAGGCGGCGAATAGCCTAAAGGGTCGCGAGGACAGTTTGACACATAGCCGTGATGCAAGTAGCCCCAATGGTGATAATACTACGAACGTTTAACATTTGCACACGTGGCCACATCGGTACTAAAAGGGCCGGTCCAATTGGTTCCTTTCGAGTCCGTTGTCCCTCAGGCATTTGATCACTGAGGTCTCGGATGACAAATACCCACCGCGCTACACAATGAACACAGGTCTTGAATCAGGATTTGGCCCGACGATATCCGAGTCATTATGGTGTGAAACTGACAGTCAGAGTACTATATAGGAGGACAGAGTCCGCGTAATTGCCCTCCGATTGGCAGCCTTCGTCCCACTGTTGCCACTTGAACTCAACTCGGTATCATGACACTCACCACCGAAATCCTCATCTTTGAGACAAGCGATGGATTCCGCAACGATCCAGGGCTTGTCATCCCAGCATTCGATGTTGCGTTGAAGGCAAAAGGAGTGCACCCGTGAGTCTGATCTGATTAGATAGCACGATTCCTGGATTCATCATCCTGACTAAAACACATCACATACTAGTCCAGTGTATTATGGGAAACAGATCGAGGAACCGAGCACCTGGGGATATATCATCCTCAGTACGTCCCCATCCCTCTTCTGTCCTTGAATGACCTCACCCATCATTATACGTAGACTGGGACGAGTATGAATCACACAAGGCCATGATGGACGGGCCGACTTATCCAGACGTCATCGCGGGGCTCAAGTCATCCCTCGGTGGCAGCGCCAGAACAGAAATGTACCATATCAAGTTCTCAGCCCCGACGATCGCACTCGAGAAGGCCGTTACGGAGGTGGCCATAGTGTCATTGAAGGCACCCGAGAATCGTGCGGCTGTGGTCGATATATTGACCAAGTTGTCCGAAGCGAGCGAAAAGATGTTCGTGTTTGGACAAACGCGCGAGGATGAGAACAAGTATGTTCTTATCGCCGGATGGCCAACGGTCGAGGTTTGTTGATGAAACGCAACTCGAGTGTTTTGGTTAGATGATAATCCATCGTCGTTACAGGCACATCTGGAGACCGCTGCGAAGCCGGAAGTGGCTGCAGCACGTGAAAAGCTACTCTCTCTCGCCAACAAGGAGCACCTCTGCCACACAAAGTTGTTGCAATACCCGAAGTTGTAGTAAATTATCCCGAGGGAGCTGCTCCATGGCGGACGTGAGAGTCAATCTGTACAGATAGTAAGGCGTTTCCTTCCAATGTGGTCCTGCAGTGAAATGTGACGTGTCGGAAGAAGAGAAGTATATACTGAAACTTCTTGATGTTCAGCTTGATGATCTGAGTGCGTCGGGGCCCGCATGGAAATAAGCCTGCTAACCAACTTGCAACCTCAACCCACTCGCCTTGTTCCATTTCGGCAATACTCACCTTTGGTGCATGCTTTCAACATCGTCTCGCAGACTCAGTGTACCCATGAGTCATACGATCCGTGGGGCATGATACGCGCAGGCTGCTCCAGTGATCCTTGAATACCGCGATAGACCCGCTTACGATGGCATTCAAATTGAGGGCCAAAGAAAGGGCTACATCTCCTTCGGAGTGTCTGACGTTCTTCAGTGGGGACCGTCCTTAAGGCACCAGAGAATCAATCGTACGGATGTGCTCGGTGTTCTTCCCAGACTTCTGGTATTCGGATAGAACAGCGACAAAGTCGAGAACAAGTACATTCCCATAGACAGGTAACGGACCGCGAAGGTACACAGTGGGCCGGTTGTAGTCCGGATCTACGGGCCATAGAATCATTCCAAGCGAGATCCAGGTGCACAAAGAGTAACCCCATACTACCTGCAACAGAAACTCATATGTAGAAACAGAGATACGAAGATACGAAGATATATCGAACAAGGAGATATCTCACAGTCTTAGTTCAAGGTGTTGATCCATCGCTTACTGCATCAATGCTCCTCTGGGCTTCCTCAACGATTCCGCAATCCCAAGGAAAGTCTGTGACAATTGGACCTGTGGAACATGAATTGAATCTATGTCTGATTTGGAACACGAAATGGCCTACGCTATTAAGCGCTTCATGGAAGGAGGACAGCGCGGTCGTTAATGCAGGCGTCTTGCTCTGCGCATCGAGTGCGACAGTGACCATGCGCTCCATCCGTGCAGAAGTCGTTTTCGGACCGAACAAGATGGCGTGCAACGAAAGTCCTTTCCTGCAGTAATACAAAGCCTAGGCATTAAGCATTGTTATTGAACGCTACAGAATACACACCCTTTTAGTGCCGTGTTCTGGAAGGGTTTTCGCACGACTTTATCGGAAATGGAGGCAATGCCATCGGAAAGGAAGATGATCACCGGAGGTCGCGCATCATCCCACCAATTCGATATAGCGATGTCAGCAGCTTTGAGAGCCTTGTCGAAAGAGTTGCCCCCCTTTGGAGCATTGGGGAGGAGCAGATCGAGAAGTTCGGCCGGGGATCGCGTTGAGTCGTTTTCGCACACGATTTGTGTGTCCTGAGCGTGTAAGATGACAGTGTTTGCATCGCGTTGGAGTCCAACAGCAGCCTGACGGGCACACCAGAAGCTGTATAGGGCAGAGTAAACGGCTCCAAGGCGATTATTCATGCGTGCGCGTATCCTCGCGCATACTGGCGAGTTTTCAAGCGGCTTCCGGTCCTTATTACTCATTGACATCGATCTAGGGGAATTTGTCGGCACGATATGCCCTGATCCGAGGAAAGTTGCTCACCTATCGATCAAAAAGATACTATAGATAGCTAGTGGTCAGCTCGCGTCTTTGGCGATTTGGTTACGAGCACCCACATATGAAACGGTTGTTGCACAGATGCTGGGTTCCTACACAAGAACTGATGGCCATCTCTTGAGATATAACCTTGCTTTAGTTGAACACTACTGGCACTCAATGGCGCGTGGAAAAGCGGAAGAATACAGAGGGAAGGCACAGCGGGCTTCCCTCCAGAACCAGCATGCTCGGATCCTGTGGAAAAGATGACGACAAGAGCGAGAAAGACATGGTGACAACCTACCTGCGCACATGGAGTCACTTGGAAGATGGAAGTAAGCACGATGCAAAGACGAAATATACAACCATGTGGCTCAACCTACCATTTCGCAAAGTGCGCTTGGTCTTCGCGCGAATACGGGTCTTTGAACCCTGAAAAAGGATCAGGCATCGAAGTGGGTGACTATCAAAGATAGACTTGCCACTACGCTTCCAGAATAAATTGTGCGTCAAAAAGTCCTTCGGTCTGTCTGATGACGGTCGTAGTTTCCTCGTGGTGTGCTGAATTTCGTTGTTTCCTCTGCACTCGGCCGGGGTCTCAGCTCTGCAGTAGTCGATGTGGACGTGTCTCCCGAGTACTTTGCACACTAGACTGCACATCATCGGCGCGCCTTCGTCGCTCGTCGAAAACCGTCGTCCTTCCACCTCGAGGCCTTCTTCATCTGGGCCATCAACGGACCATCGTACATTTGACATGGAACCATGGCTGGTTTCATGTTCTTGTTGGGAATGACCTGTTCGAACAGAGCAATCAACCTTCACGATCCAGGCCTAGGCCCTCAAAATCATACCGAGCGGAAGTATGCAGTAATATTGGCAACTTGTACATCTATTCGTACGTTAGGTAAGAAGATGACAAACGTGATCGAGTCAACTGACCTTGCTTGACAATAGTGGACTGTGTCCGGGTCCAAACTATGATCGTGCGAACCCTCGTGCTGTAGCTCGCCTGGAGGAATAACCTTGACGCATTTAAGTCGTTTCGCCACTAGATACTTATTGTCAACGGAACGTTGATACATGCATTTGAAAAGATTCACCTTGCAAATACTATACCCATGCACCGGGTGCGTTTAGACTTGACCGTGCGTCAAGGAAAATGAGGATGTACCTTTGTGTATTGGAAGCATTCATGCATTCCTCTGAACGTTTCTTCGATTGATTCAGGAGCCATGTCAATTTCGCACACACCGGGAGCGGTACACCGCTGAGAACAAGTATGTGGTTGCCTATAGAAAGCGTTTCGTTCTGCAGTTGTGAAGCATACCACGAACTACGCACCCACAAAGATGGATCGCGTCGTCTTCCAATGCATGTAAATGGTTAGGACTTGAGCAAAGCCGCTTGCAAAGTTGGCAAGGTATGGGGCAGTACTGTGCGTCACATTGGTGACCTTCGTGCTCAACATCACTGAGGACATCAGAGATTTGAGATTGAATGACCATGTAGCTATGGCCGTATGAGCACTTACACTGAGATTCTGCACCTCCCTTTGCAGTTGTACCATCCATCTGCGATCGTCAACGTGCAGAGATCACACGGCTGGGAATTTAAGATACGGTAATTAATATTGCGGGAAGAGAATGGTGACATTTACCTCGCCGCAGGCGTGAGTAACCGCTGCGCACTGGTGGTCATCATCTTCGTGGTCTGAGACCTTGGAGTCATAAGTAACAGCGGACTGGAAGTTAGGATACAGCCTTACTTTGGCACATTCTTCGAGACATCCGTTTTTGCCCCGGAGTTTGCACGGCGCACCACACAAATGGACGTTGACGGAACATCTGGGTTACAGTCATGATCAAACAAAACATTCATTGAGACACTTGCTTACATGTGCTTTCCAGAATGTCCGGCTCTGAGAAAAGAGAACGATGAGTCCCTCGATTAAAATCAAGATGTTACGCACGTCATTGAGCACTTCTTTCCTTCTCCTTCAAATTCTCCAGTTTCCGCACAGTACTCGCAACACTGTGTGCAAGTATGCGTCGTTTTACAGTCGTGTACATCCTCGTGGAATCGATCTCGAATGCAAAACAATTGGCAAGACCCGCACTGCATCCGACAGAGTTGTACACTGCTCTTCAAGTCGATCACGGCGCTCTCGAGGGTCCGCTGGAGCTCCATCACACTCGCATGGCCAGCCTGGAAACGCGTCAGGTTTGACTTGACCCATGCCCGTACATGGTCGATGCGCATTTCCGCCAGGTCTTCCAGGTACTGAGCGAGCTCCTGTGCCCACCGAGTATCGGGAACAAGCTGGCGGGAATCAAACTCATCCCATTCCTTGGCCAGCGCGTCCAATACCTCTTCGCGACTCATAGTCTGAGAGTGTTCAGCGTTGGCGACGAAGAAGCGTGCATCGCTATCTGGGAAATCTAACGGCATGTCGGTGTCTAGGTTCTGAGGGGAAAAGTATGCTTCAGCTTTCCCGGTCATGTAGAAGGTTGTGAATCGTATACCTTCAATGGTTCGATTTCCGGCTCCACGTCTTGCAGACCGAAAGCTAGGGCGATAGGTAAGAGGGTCAGCAAGAGCTGTGCACGATGCGAAGCCATGGTTTCTAGAAACAAATTAGCGACCAAAATGAACAGAATAATGTGATCGTACGAGTAAGCGCTCCCCAGTCATTCGCCTAGTGAACGTTAGCTTCACATACAATGATCTAGCGGTGAAAGTTCTACCTTGAGTTTCGCCATTAGCGTCTTCATCAGGTGCAGGAATTCTCCTGCTGCCTTGTGCGTCACATCTTGCTGATCAAGCCGCCTCTTCAGTGTCGGGAACAATTTGTAAAATTCCTTCGACTCGATAACTGGCCTATTATACTGACGTAAATATGATGCCTTGCAAGAAACGGGTACAAAATCTTACCAAGGGATGATGTTGAGCTTGCCGCCATGCAGACGAGAAATGAAATTGGCATCTTGTTCTTCCTCGACTATTTGTTGGAACTTGAGCGAGAACCTAGGACAGACCTCCGTCATACCATGAGGAAAAGCATATCTCTCTCGAAACACTCACTCTCGTGCAATTTCTGCCTTGTCCGAGTCGACGACATCTTTTATGATGATCACTAGGGTGGACTGGAAAAGTGCGGGATTTGCGACAGGGTCTAGAACCGTCGAGCTAGACTGGAATGACTGGAACAACCCAGTGATATCGCGGCTGAGAGCGAAGTTGTTGCGGAAAAGGACCTGAGGAAACGGGGATCAAAGAGTCGCTTTCTTGCCGTCGATGGATGAAAACGTACCAGATTAGAGATCGCTGTGTTAAAGAGAACGAGAAGGGCATCTTCCTGGGCTGAGCGTTCTATACTGTGAACGCCTGCGAAAGCACTATGAGGATGGATTATCGAACGGGCCCAATTACAGACGTACCTTCAAAATCGAGTGCAACGATCAACGCTTCTTTAGTTGGAGTTACCGACATCCAAACACCTTCGGTGGTTCGCATTGCTGATCCAGCAAACGATGTATCGACGAGGTGATTGAGGGTGAAGCTCTTCCCAACGGATTGCTCTCCCATAGAAGACACAACTCGAACCGGCTGTCAGAAAGGCTAGCATTAAGTCACGAAGAAGCCGTTCATATGGGAGATTCGCACTTTGTCTGCCATGTAAGACTGGAATATAGACTCGTACCACCCAAACGATATCGAATCGACAATTCGATTAATCTCGGCACCAAGCAGTGACTTTTCGACCTCAGCAGAGTATATGCCATCCTTGAGCGGGATGAACCGATTGTCTCTGGCGAGTGCCAGATGGATAGGAATGAGGCAGAGAATGTCAACGACCCATTCTCCAACCTTGAAAATGGACGTATTATCCCACTCTGCATCGGGGGAAAAGTTGGCTATGAAACTGTCGAACGTTGTCGCAGAGATTTGTAGGGTGCTGAGCTTGTCTCCAGTTGGCTTCTTCGTCGTCTTCTCGAATGTCTCGATCATGTCAGCAAAGTGGGGCTGATAACGATTATGATCCCAGTCGGTGACGAAAAGAATTGAACGACGGCAACGATCGCCTGATGAAATAGTCGCGCGCTGTACCGCCGGGAGAACCGGAAAGCGTGTCCATACATCAGCATGGCAGTCCATGAGACAGTTGTGCATCGAAAGATGAGCATCTCTTGACAAAGAGCCACGGCTGTTCTTCTCCCTGAACATGAATTCGGTAACCTTTCGGGTAATATCGAGCGCGACAGAACTGCAAGCGTGAGCAGATAGATCTAGCTTCAGGAGGTGCACGGCACTTTTGCGGACGAACGAGCTGATGACCAGCTTACTGTCACCTGCCCAATCCGCAATTGGGAGCGTAACCCCATTGGTAGACCCGAAAGTGCTCCAATGGTAGGCAACTATACCAGTAGAAGCGCCATCCGAGGTAACAATCAAGAAGCAGGAGCCGTCTGGAGAAGAATGTACGTCGATTGGAACGCGGTAGAGATCCAGTGAAGCCGGCCTAAGAATTCGTTAAGGGCGTAACAAGGATTTGATTCGCCGAAAGTACACACCGGAATTGCATAGTGGTAAGTGAAAACACACGGGCGATAGCCTGAGAATCGACAAGCAAAAGTTCCTCACTCCCTGAGGTGAAACAGGCCTTCTTGATTGTCGTCCCCTCAGCGTACCAAGAATTTAAGTTGATGGCGCTCCCGGATGCGGTAAATCCTCGGCTCTCATCGTAAACAAAGACGTTTAACTGTAGCTGTGGGGCCGTCAATTTCAACCCAACGTTCAGAACTCTCGGATCGCTTACCTTGTCACAAGAAATCAGAGCAAGCATAGCCTGAGATTCGTCGAACGCCAACAAGAACTCGTCGCCAATCTTATCCCGATGAAGCATCTTGCCACGATCGCGTCCAATAGAGTTTTCGATGTTATTGAGGTGATCCAAGTGTAGGTGGAGGTTGGCGTTACGGTCAATCAGTACAAGGAACATTTTGTCACCTTCGAGAAGTTGCGAGTGCCTGCAAGCCCATCAGCCACAACGCAATAAAGGTGATAAAAGGGTCGATCTCACGAGACGGAGAACCCCAACGGTAGCTGGAAGGTGTATGACTCCTTGAAGCGCGGACTCGGAACCTTGGTTGGATCGAGTTGGAGCTCATGCTGGTCCTGTGTTGTCAGGTGCATGAGATGAATTGTGAACAGCAGCGAAGCTGCTTTCAACGTCTCCCGCTGGCCAGTGATGTCAAAGCTCTGCGGACCTAGAACTCTACGTTGGTCAGAGAAAACTAACTCAAAGAGCTGGAGCGTACGTTTGTCACGGTGGTAGCTGAAGTTCTTACACTGTACGACGGTCTTGAGTTGTAGAGTGTGCCTTGGAGAACATCGATTAATCGGAACCTTCATCCGTCATTCAAGAAAAGCCTCACAACGAATCACATGACTCTGATAGAGAATCTATCTTCTGGATCAAAGAACGTCCCACTTCACGAATATCTTGCTCTGCGCGGTGATCCGCCTCGAGTTTCAGTTGCGCCTGAATATCCTCTAGTTGTATGCGACGGGTAGAATTGAGGAGAGTCCGAGAGAGCTTATCCACAGCATTCCCGAGGTACTTTTGCGCCTGATCTTGAGCAGCCTTGATTGCTTCCTGCAACACAGGCATAGTGAACGACAGGCCCTCGAGGTCCGCGATGAAGTCTGGGTCATTGATGAGTGATGGTTCGTTGCCACCTTCCTTGAGCAGCTTATCAGCACTTCGTGTCTCAGCTAATGTCGGCTTAGGTGGCTCGTCCGCTGGAGTCGCGACCTCGTGGAGGATGCATGCCAAGGTGGTCTGCAACTGCCGCCTGGTGTCTTTGGAAACCGATCGGACAAGTTTGGTTAGCTGAATCTCAGTTATGTTGATGAGGTTCCGGGATAAATAGAGGACAAGAAGGATCTTCTCCTTTGATTTCCTGAAACTCTCGTCGATGATGTTCTTACAATTCGCTCGGCGGAGTTCATCCGTGAAACTATCCGCAATACGCGGGTGGATCGTTGTTAGGTTGAAATAGGATTCTAGGAAACAACGTCGATACGAATACGGAGCTATCGATACAATAACTCACCATTTAGTCTCGACTCTTCGTCAGCGGTGAGAGCTGGAACAGAGGAGAAACATCGGCTACGATCAAGCGCGCTAAACGATTGTTCGTCAGCGGGGCACCAAAGAGAGAGGCGAGAACGGACGGATAGCTAGAAAATACAGCATTGACAACTGCGAACCGGATACTCGATTCCGTCTGAGCCCTGGCCGCGCTCAACTGATCCTCAGCTTTCTTCTGTTGAGCGTTCATGTCCTTCTGATATGCTAATTTAATGGAGTTAACTTCCTTCGTCCAGATACCACACTCGTCGGGGAAACGCTTATTGAGCCCCATTCGGATGAGGTTATTGAGTGATTTGGGACCAATAGTCTCTGAGATTTGCAAACGCTCCTTCAGCCTGTCAACGATCAGAAAAACATGAAAAGAGACGTAGTTTAAAATGCATACAAAGTGTCTTGAAGTAAGAACGCGCTAATCTTAAAGGAGTTGAGAGTCTTGATGGAACGCCTAACGGGTACATATCGTGTTGTCATGAACCCTTGTCTCGTTTCACCAAATAATAGGCGTGGTTTGAAGAATCCGGGGTCCATATCACACTCCGGGTGCAATTCGGCAGCAACAAGGTCATCGGAAGCACACTAACAAGTTGGATGATTATTGGTACTCGGATGAGGACGGAAGGGAAACATGCCTCGAATCCTTGGCGTACGGAGACGCTTTCCTCTTGCTCCTTGGTCTTCGCAACCTCGAAGGTGAACAACCGATCTGTATCGTCTTCGTCAGATTCAGAAGGGTGGTCGTCGCCGACTGAATTATTCCAAATCATGGATTTGGCATGGTCTTCGGAGATCAGGGCTGTGACTTGATCACAAATCTTCGAGAGGTATCTGCGAATTTGAACGTCAGTGAGCGTCTATTCCATACACCACGTCCGAAGAAAAGCTCACCTCATGAAAGTGACGCGATTTCGGCGCACAGGTGGAGAAGCATCGTCGTCCCATGTCGACTCTTCCGGCCAGTATACTACATACATCTTCCCCACTGCGCCGACAGACTCTGAAACGCGGCATATGTATAGGCCAGAGCGGAGAGCTGGCTTTTCGGTTCTTGCTTCCAGGGGATTGAGTAACTTGACCGAGCTGTCGAAATAAGTAACAACAATTGGTTCACGTGCTAGACATCGACATACATGGTGGCGTCAATGACAGCAATGGAGACCAAAAAGCGTACAATCTCCTCTTTGCATCCATAAATCCCGATGGGCTTGACTTGCAACCTGTCGAGAGCCTTGAAATCGACCTTCGTCGAGGACATGTAAGCGCCGGGAGATATCTCATTCAGGAAATGTTTGAGGGAATCTTGAGCGATGATGATCTTATCGACTTTGTGGATGTCAGAACTGAGCCAAGTTGAGACGCCATGTGCCATCATACCTAGGCCGCTGGTACCACGTTCGCTGATCAAGTCGAGGATACGGTACATTCCCGGGATAGAGGAACAGAGATCCTCTTCGGAACGAGACTCTTCGGTGTCCTCAATGTCAACCTATAAAGACGGTATCCTTGAGTGTAGTTCCCGGGTTATCCTAACCACAAAACTACCCACTTCTTCCAGATCTTGGTTCACGTGTTGCTCGTCGGGTTTTATGGACTCGGTGGTGCTGATTTCATCATCTTCCATCTCGTCGGGGAGATCAATATCTAGGAATGATGAATCGGAGGACTCTGATTGCGCCTCCTCTGACGCAGATGCAGAACCATCCGGAGGACTCGTTTCATCCACACCGTCGTTCAGAATCATGAACGAATCTTCTGCATGTTCGACAGAGGTCAAGTCAATGTCGACATCAGAATTGTCGACTTCCAGGATAATGGACATGTTGGGGGCAGATATAAGTCGAATGCAAATCGTTAGCGTAGAGAGACAAGCTGTGGGGCAATGTGGGTTGCGTTGTTCTGGCCGGGAAGATAAAGCTGGAGGGGATTAATACTCAGAACCTCTGTGGGTCCAATTGTAGGTCCCTATCGCAACATGAGGATGCTGTCCACAGCAAGGGACCCTGAATCACAAATGAGGTGACCGCGCATCTCCCAAACATAGGCATGAACGCAAAGTCAACACCAAGTTTATCCAAGGCTAAAGGGGTGTGATTCGGAAGGTACCCATATCGATGAACCTTGATACCATGAGAATTCCAGAATCAGGATGTGACCTGGGTGAGGAACTAAATTAAGCCAATGGTAAGTATTGTCAAGCAACCTGGAGGTCAATCCCAGCTATAATTTGCGTTAAAGGTCGTGCCCGTTGCAGCTGCAATTCAGCTCCTTGCTTGAAATTGAGGCTGAAACTCACTAGCGTTCTGCACATTTCGTGATGGTGCGGATCTTGAAGGGCGCAAAGAAGCTGAACCAGGGCTGTGTTTCAGAAGGAAATGAGTTGGCCGTCTTGGACTCATCAAGTTTCAACCCCGGCTAAGTACGTACTAAACCGCCGGTACTCTGGCAGCTGTGTGAGGGCCGCGCTGCTGTGTGGAGAAGAGCGGTCATACGGTAGTCAGGTTGAAACAGAGTCGGAGACTGCCAGTACTACCGTCGTAATATGAGCCCTTACCCACGCTCACATCTCGTCGTCCTCGTCTGATCAGCTTATCATACAAGAATATGGCCTGCAACCACGGCGACGGCCACTATCCCGAGCTCAACTACGGAACCGGGGCGAAATGGATCAAGAACTTGACCCAAAGCCGGCTCTCGACGTTCCTCGGCGGTCACTTTGAAGACGTCAACCTCTCCTCTGTGCTCTTCATACACAAACTCGATGGACCCGAATATGTGGACCTCCAAGTTTGGAGTGCCCCCGGGCTGTCGAAACCTTTGTTCGAGGAAGCCTTGCAACAGACGTTCAAACCTGCAAAGAAAGGCGACTCCTTTGGGCCATCTTGTGAGTCTCTCTGACACAAACCTGTCGTGATCTGCATCTCACTCGATGAAAAGGGGTACGACTATCAAGCATTACTTCGAATAGATCTGCCTAATATCGTCCCGCTTCATAGACTAATCACTGGTGGAAGGTCAAGATTACCATCCCGTCGGACTGGAAAAAGTACGAACGCGTCCAGTGTGCGTGCACTTCGCTACTTTCTTAACGACGCCGATTTGATCCACTGGCAGTCGAGTTTGATCCTGGATGTGAAGCGATGATATTCACCCCAGAGGGATTGCCATTGCAAGGTCCGTATTCAGCATCAGTCCGTATGTTCGATCCACTCACTACACTTCCAGGCATCACCGGTAGCTTTGGTGGAGACCGGCGCGTGGAGCACATTATCCCTCGTGAAGCTGTCGAGCGGGGAACCTACGAGCTAGTTATCGAATCTAGCTGCAATGGCATGTTCGGAGTGCCTTGGAATGGTGACACAATTGCGCCTCCAGACGTGAGACACCCTTTTCCATTCCTCGAGTGCCATTCACTTATGGGGTCCAGATGAACAGATACTTTGGCTTGGCATCCGCTGATCTAGTGGTTCCCAACCAAGATGCATGTATGTCGGGGACAGTGATTTTGGGACTCTCGTTGATCCTTTTTACCAGGGCACCTCATGTGGGACTTCAACACTCTGAAAGAGATCGTCGATACTCTGCCAGGTAATAGCCCACTACAGAACAAGTCGCTGGTGGCTGCGAATGCAATCATGAACGCGTTCAAGACAGCCGACTCGGAGAACATCAAACAGATGAGAGGGATCGCAGAAGATGTCTTCGGAAAGGGATGGCAGGCAAAGGGGGCAGACATTTATCAAGAAGGTCCGGAAAAGGCCCAAGTAGTTGGCATCTCGTACTGCCACATAGTGAGATACCAAGTCACATGTCGATGATACGCTAACACGGCATACAGGATACGGCTTGGCTATGGCCATACCGAGTTACACAGCAGAAGACTGCAAGATCATGGTCTACTCAAGTCGATCTTATGGAGCGTTATCCGGAGCACAGATTCGCATGTTCACAAGCCCAACAATTCAAGTGGTTGGAACAGGTATCTCTATCCCTAACCGGCGCACTAGATAACGAAACTGAATGTGGGGATAATGCAGCAATATCCTCCTCTCTTTAAGAAGATTCAAGAAAAGGTCGCGTCTGGGCAATTCCATATCATTGGTGGCGCCTGGGTTGAAAATGACGGAAACATGCCATCAGGGGAAGCCCTTGTTCGACAGTTTGTGTACGGCCAGCGGTACTTCGAGTCTCGATTCGGTCGTCGATGCGAGACAGCTTGGCTACCTGATTCTTTCGGGTTGACTGCCGCATACCCCCAGTTAATTAGAGATTCGGGGATGAAATACTTCTTCACTCAAAAGCTCTCTTGGTAAGTGGACTAGCTAGTTGTGCGAGAGAACTTCTCATTGTGTGACCCCAGGAACAACGTGTACGTCGCTTATTTGGCTGATCCTTTCCTCAACAACGAACCGCGATGTATGCAGAAATGTTTTCCCTCACTCAACCTTCAGTTGGGTGGGTATCGACGGCACTCAGGTCTTGTCTCACATGACCCCAGTTGGTAGGAGTTCCTGCTGCTGCTGACATTGGATAATCGTAGTCATGCGAGCACCTTGTAGATACCTATACAGCACAAGCAACCGTTGGCGATGTGAACAAAGGCGTCACAAATCACAAGGTTGGTTGTACTTCACTCATGATTTCTGCTGCTCAATCCTGAAAGAACCTTGAATCGGACGATACTGCCCTCCTCGTCTTCGGGAATGGGGACGGCGGTGGAGGTGCCATCCCAAAGATGCTCGAGAACGTACGTTCGCGCCTATGCAGTTGCATTCCGTCTTTAATATTTGGATAGCTTCGCCGAATCCGAGCAGTGAACAACAATCACCGCGATCTCCCGCCTGTGAGCATGGGTAGCACTGTGGAGCAATTCTTTGCAGACATAGAACGAGGATCAAAGGATGGAAAAACACTTCCAGTGTGGTGCGTCTTTTCGATCGCCTTTGTGTTATTTTGTTCACTGTGGCAGGCGTGGAGAATTGTATCTCGAGGTAGTGTCTTTTTTAACACGATACCAAGATCTGTCTCATTCTCTCACCAGTTCCACCGTGGCACCTATACTTCCCACAGTGAGTAAGGTTGTTGGTTGACTTTGAGTCTTCTGGATCACGTTGTGAATTATCAAGGTTCCATCAAAAAGGGAAATAGGAAGTGCGAGATCTTGTTGCGGGATGTTGAGGTATGGAATCTTCGCAACATCTTCCGCTCTCAGGTTGAAAAGTTCCGCAAGCTCCTCGCAACCCTTGCAACGCTCTTCAAGTTTGAACAGTGCTCATATGTATATCCCAAGGCGACGATCGACGACTGTTGGGAGAAAGTACTTCTGAATCAATGTTGGTGCATCTCATTTCTTTTATTTCATAACTAACTCCCTCTAATAGTTCATGATGGTATGTTTGACATGAAAACAGAATATTCTGCATGATCTAATCGGCTTTTGACCTCAGTCCTTCCCGGATCCGCTATGTGAGCCTCTATAAAGATGGAAGAGCGCTGACCTGACTATTTGACAGTGGAATGGTATACGACGACGCTGAACAGCTGTATTCTGAAGTACGCGAAGATTGTAAAATTCTTCTTGAAGATGCTCTGGGCGTCCTTTTCTCTGGCTCCGTCCCTTTGTCTGGGAATCCCCCGATTTCGCCGCCGTTCAATGTGCTAGCAGTCAACACGACACCATTTTCTCGTCGTGATATCATCAAGATACCTATATCAGGAGCCGGTCAGAATCTACTTCCGAAGCCTGTACAGACGACCGTGGACGGAAAGCATGGTTATATGTTACTGGAGACCTTGGAAAATGAGATACTTGCTCATCCGACAGTTGTATCCACTGAACATGGGCCCGTATCTGGTAAGCGTAGTGTATGTTCAGCAAGTCCCAACCTGACGGACGTACATCATCCAGTACATACCAATGGCTCAGACCACATCATTATGAAGAATTCGAGTCTGCAGCTCACGATTTCGCAGGGACGCATCACCAGCCTGTATGATGTGAAACTTAAACGAGAACTAATCGCGAAAGGCAGCACCGGAGGACTGGTGATTTTCGAGGATCGACCCAATTACTGGGATGCCTGGGGTTCGTTTTCAAGTCCGACGTTCCAGTATGCTCTCCTTTGACGTTTTTTTTTGTTCAAGATGTTGAGATCCACCATCTCGAAAAGCCTACACCTTTGCAGTTCTCCGGTGCTCGGATTATTGCCGAAGGACCTTTCAGAGCCGCTGTGCAAACGCAGGTCAAGTATGGAAAGAGTACAATTGATGTCACCGTGCGTATTTGACACTCTGCGCTTTCGTTGATCCCAATGCTCAATGGTGGGTGTTCAATAGATTTCTTTGGATGCGTTCGCAAGTAAGCCGGTCATACGCATGGATGTCGAAGTGCGAGTCATGACCATACTATAGCTACTAGTACGAAGGAGAATTCGCGACCACTCTTTACCTTCGACGCCGAAGTAGATTGGCACGAGAGGCATCAAATCTTGAAATGTGAGTACCTGATCTACGGCGTTCTTTCGTCTTTGATAACTGGTATAATAGTCGAATTGCCACTCGACATCAATAACACCGTCGCCACATACGAATCACAGTTCGGGTGGGTCCAGCGACCGACGCACAAGAATACCACACTCGATGCAGCCAAATTTGAAGTTTGTGGTCACAAGGTATCGCACTGCATTAGCTTTCACCTTGCTATCTCTGATATTGATATTCCCTCACAGTTTGCTGATCTCAGCGAATACGGATATGGTATCGCAATCTTATCCGAATCCAAGTACGGGTATGCGTGCGAAGGAAACGTTCTCCGTCTTTCCCTCTTGAGGGCAGCCACTGCGCCTGATGCTGAGCAAGATCAAGGTATGTGGTATTTCCGCCTCAATTACATGAGGGAATGGTACGACTCACTTATCTCTTCTCGCTCATGCAGGAAAGCACGTATTTTCGTGGGCAGTCATGCCACACGTCGGTTCCTTCCTGGAGTCCGACGTGCCAAAGGCTGCCTATGTTTTCAACTCTCCGCTTCATCGTGAGTAAAGACCCGCGAGATTTGTTTGGGAAAGTTGACGTGTCTATATGTACCCAGTGAGAGCCGTGCCTGAGAATCCCCGGCAGCATCCACCAATCGTTGCCAGATCTCCGTTTTGGCTGGAGGGTTCCCCAAACGTCTTCCTTGAAACGATCAAACGAGGCGAGGACGACAAGTTTGAGTCCAAGAGTGCGAGCAAGACGGTCATTCTGAGATTGTACGAAGCCTATGGCGGTCACGGACGTGTTCAGCTCCGGGTCACTCCGCACGTCCGGCTAGTGGGCGCTTACTTGACGAACCTACTTGAGGATCACAAGAAGACATTGTCGTTTGTGTCTGATGGTGCCGATGGTGAAACTGGGGTCGCCACCTCGAGGTTCCGGTTGGATTTGGACTTTCGTGGGTTCGAAGTCAAGACTGTGAAATTGGTCATTGCCGACGAAGCGTGGGTCGCAGACGCTGAATCGGATGAAAGTCCAAGGTGAGGCGGTCATATGCATTCTCTTTCGAGGTGCATACTGAACAAGGTGCTGATTCATCCTTAGTAGTACTTCGGAAAACAGTAGCTGGGAGGCTGTTGGGAAAGAATAAGCAAGGCCGTCAAGCGGATTGAATACCTTTTTGGCCTTGTTGTACCAATCACTGAACGTGTAGGAATAGGAAAAGGAGACCGACTCGGACGCTGTATGAGTATCATGTGCGCCATGCGTATTTCTTGTATACAATCAGTCTTCTCTCTCGCTGTCATTTGTCCCTGCTCCACTATGTGCTGCGGTGGTGGATGATTGTGCGGTGATATGAAGGTGAGGAATGCCTCGTTGTGGAGAGCTTGGCAATCTGGGACACCGTGATCGTGACGTGGCAGCGTGGCTCAGAAGTTCCTTGGCTATACGGCGTTAGGCCGCACTAAATTCACCAGACCTCTGCTAAAGTTACACCAAATTCCCGAAAATAATTGTCGAATTGCCAAAAACTGCGCAATGACTCTAATCGACCAACAGAAGACCACTATTGTGGGAATGACTGTGAAACCATTACCGTGTCATCCACGATGATCGGATGGGTGCTGGCAGGCGGTGGATGGCATTTAACTGTTAAGGCTGCTGGACGAGCCTCGACGCCAAACTTTCAGGTCCAGGCTTACCCTTACTAGACGACCATTCACTGCTCACAACATTCTACAGTCCACCTACTAGAATGGCCCTTCGGGATGAGCATCAGACACTCCTACCGGGGAAAGAGACAACTGTCTTATCCAGACTTTCCTTTCGTGATTGGACCATCCCTGCCATCATGCTTGCCCAGATGTCCTTCTTCGTCTTCGCGTGGACATTTGCAGGTGTAATGATGCACAAGACGATCCCGCTACCGGATATCAGCGCCACATGGATACAGAACCATCCTAGCGATACCCAAGTCGTTGTGACTTTAGTTTCGACCATCCTTGCTTTAATTGGCTCATTGTGAGTTATCGTCGGGGGGTGGTATACACGACTGACGTCGTCCATTCCCTCCCTCACACCGAAACACCACGGAACAGCCTCCTCGACAGGGCCGTCCAAAATGCATTGGTCCGTCGCCTTTCGAATGCACCACTTCGCCTTCATACGATGGTAGCATGGGCAAAGCTAGCTCAGCATTCTGTATCTCTCCACTTTGACAGGCGTGGATTGCCATGGACGCTACTCTCTATTGCATGGATCGCGCTGTTGGGCTTCCTCACCACAGCGTAAGCATATTTCGCCCCGACGTACTCGTTTTCAACCCTGGTGCAGGTGGTCCACTTTGCTGGCGCCCGAGAGTGTCGTTATATACTACGATTTTCAAGGCAACGAAACAGATTTTCTCGACCCTTCCGTATCTGAACTCTTCTCCGATGTTGAAATCCCCCCACCGGGGTTTAACCTGACCCCGGTTGATGCTGGTATCTATGCAAAGTAAGTAGCTACCCCCATGGATACACAGTATTCTGGGTGACATTGATTATGGATTGGGGACCCCACAGTGACATGTTTTCTTTGACCGATTTGGCGGAGACTCTTATGGATGCTGGCTTCTGGGCGGCATCAGCAAAACTTCGCCCGAACATCCCTTCAGCCGGTTTCGTCAGTATTCCCGACTCATGGTATGTTAGCAATATCTCCACAGGTAAGTAGTGTGAAGGTTTTCGTTCATTGAATACAGCTGCGGCGATGGTATCAGTAACGCAACCTGTTAGGCGGCATACTTCCTATAGGCAACCTTACCTCATCGACGTTCCCTGGGTATCCAAGCATTGGAGTTCCATCGTACCAGGGACTTTCCAGGACATATAGCACAACACAGCATGGATTCACCGCTAACGTCTCCTGTCGATCACCTACGCTCAATGACCCAGTCATCATGTTAAACCTCACGAATTCGTTTCAAATCTCTGTAGACGAAGACGTCGATTGGGGCATAGGTACATACTCCATGGATACATACTCCTGGAGTACGAATTGTTCCTCTGAAGTAGATTACTGTTGGTGTCCCACTCATTCCTGCTGAGCGTAGTGATAACGTCTGCACACAGCCACGTTTGGGGTTACCGTCGTAAACGATTCGTATACACCGATCGGACTGCTCCTGACTTCTGTCTGTTTCGGCCAAGATTTTTCTGGCTCGTCGAACCAGTCTTTCCGTAAGTACAATATCGTGCAGTGAAACATCATCACAATATATATGAAGACTGACTCATGGTCATGTTCCCAGTGGTCCTCCTCACTTCCAGCTCAGATTCCACCTATGCCACCCTCAACCAAACCTGTCAAGTCACGCCTTTGATTACTACAGTTCAAACTACCTACGACCAAACCGGTATCATCAACATCAGCCAACCACCGCTCAACCAGCACCCCCTGCCAGATCCTACCGATACAAATAACACGGGGGCATTGTTGTGGTTCCCGGCATTCACGATTTGGACAACGTTCGTGAGATCTCAGGGGCTCACTGCAAATATGATGGGAGAAAAATTGCTTGCGTTTGATCAAACAAATTATACCACTGTTACTGTGCGTATGGATGCGGCTTTCTTTTGTGATGACTAAGTTTCTGTTTTTTTATCGATTGTTTCTATCTGCTGCCATCCGCCTTGAATGGGAAGCAGGAAGACTATCTGCGTGGAATGATGGAATATCTAGGCTCGGTACGTTCACCTCACCGCCACTGTCATTTGTCCAGTCTTGATCCAACACGCCGCTGCTGCGATATGCTACCTAGCTCATGGCCCAAATGGTTAACATGCCAGACAGCTCAACAGTCCCATTCAGCATCACTGTCCATGTACGCACCCTTGGCTGGACGTTTCACCCACGAACGCACGGTCTTTCGCTCACTGCCATCACGCTCGTCACTGCCTTGACGGTGGTTGCAGGGGTTTTTGCGCTGATGATACCCGTCAATCCGTCCGACGGAGCAAGCAAAAGTCAAACACAGAAGCTGCAAGTAGTCCAGACTCACGCGTTCAATCCGACGGACACGATGGATGTTTTGCTTGCTTCGTCCACCGGGGACCTCGCAAGGGTGTTGTCCGAGTCGTGCGACGCCTATTGCCACGCTCATAGTAACGGCAAACACGGCGGCGGTGTGGAGGAACGCTTGACTGTCGTGCTTGGAATGTCAGACGAAGGGTGGCCAGTGTTACGGACTGTGAGTATGAACGTGACGGATGCTGACGCTGATATGCACCGTCGTGGTTCAAGTGTGCGTCGTGATCGCGTCACCAGTGGGCTGGGGAAAGGTGACGATGATGGGTCGAGTGCGGACGTTTCGCGTTGCGACGAAGAGATGGAACTTGGAGAGATGCGAGTGAGGACAGGGAAATAGGACACAGCAGCCCGAGACCGAGCCTGGTCCTGGATCGTCCGAGGCTCCGAGCACCAGACTGGGGACGCTTCGTGAACGCTGACGCGCCGTCGTCCTTGTGGATGTTGGGTTAAGAACTATGTTGTTTTGCCGCGTAAATTAAGAAACGATCAAGAAGTGAATATGTAAATATGTATGGGGTATTGAGAATGTTGGGATCACAAGACAACCATGGTTACTAGAGCATGCAGCGAAGAGCTGAGTAGGCAGCCGAGCACTACAAGCGTTGAAGAAGGCGAAAGGAGGTGACGAGGAACGTGAGACGTCAGTGCAGCGTGAATCCTGTTCCAGCAATGGTTCCCTACCGGTTCCGAGAGACGTCTGACACGCACCCCATTCAAGGCACCCAGGGGCACTGTGCTCATCATGTCGTGCGTTTGACGTCTGTCATTCGGTGATGGCTAGGTTCGGGACTGATCAGCGGCTTGTTTGGGTCATGATTGACATAGACCATGGAATCATACCTTCATCCTCACCTTTCAACCCCTCATAAGGCTATTGCGGCAGGCTGTAGGCTGCGCGGCTATCAAACCTTCGGAAGTTTCGCCTCATCGCTCTAGATCATCTCGGATTTACTTCCCAAGTACTTGGACCCTTCCGCCTGCCAGATTGTAAACGGTGCTGTATCGGAGACAACCAAGCTTCTCGAACTCCAATGGGACCACATTTTCTATACTGGGAATGGTGCGCCGCCGCAGCTGCCAAGCATCTCACTCCACTGGCACTCGAACTTGGCGGGAAGAGTCCTGTGCTCGTGGATTCTGCTTATAACATGGACCTGGCGGCTAAGCGTATTCTGTGGGGAAAATGTAATAACGCCGGACAGGTAAGACACCTTACTCTTATCGGTCTTTGACGGTTGACAGGTCATGTCATTTGGCATGTCAGATCTGCGTCGCGCCAGATTACATTCTCGTGCCTCGGTCGAAACAGGACGAATTCGTAGAGGGCCTCAAGAAGGCGTACAAGACATTATTCCCAGATAGTGCTCTCGGCGCGTCGCACTATGGAAGTATCGTGAACGACTCGTACTTCAATCGGCTGAGCTCTCTGCTCGAACGTACCAAATGCGAGAAAGTAACCGATATTATTGAGGGGAGGAAGGATACTGCAAGGAAGCGAATCGAACCTACCATTGTCAAGAACGTTCAGGACGGTGATCCTCTATTGGAAGAGTGGGCACTCTTTTTAAACCTGTGTGGGCTCACCTTGAAGAGATGTCCACAGAGAGCTTTTTGACCCTATTCTGCCCATCATCCCTGTCGAGAGCCTGGACGAACCAGGCACGTTGGCCGATGTCCATATGGCTGTATTCCGGGTTATGGTGACAAGCAACAAGACCCCACAGTACGCTTTCACCGAAGACCCCAACATTAAACAGAGGCGTGCGTTATGCTTACCCTTCACTATATGTTTCGTCTCACGCAAACATTTCATAGTTATCGACAAAACGCAAAGCGGCGGACATGTCTTCAATGATACGTTCCAACAACTTACCGGTACGTTACTTTAAGTTGTGCCCCGCATGGCATGACATTATGGTTGTGATGATTGCACCACTGCGCTGATATGCCAATCACTGCGGATTACGATTCCTACTCTGACTCAGATGGATACCAAGTTATGAAATATACGTATGACACGTACACACAGCTGAGAAGCTCCATCGATATCCCCAAAGAGTGCGTCGGGCCGCTTCCTTGTTCCCGAGCACTGCTCCTATGGCTTTGCTGACGTTTGACAGAGCGGAGCCGTCCCTTCGGCTGAAGTACCCACCTCATGGGCCGGAAGCGGTCAAAGCTCTCAGTCGTGCTGTACATCTGCCTATACATCAAAGCGCACTAAACGGTCATTGAGGCCTTAAGGAGTGGCTGGTGGAGTTTGGAAAGCAAAGCGCTGATGCATGACAGCATTCCAGGGTTGAAAACTTTTTTTGAATTATCTAATTCCTGTGTCCTCCTCAGGCTGTCTCTAAGCGTCAACCGCTGAACCCACCCGAACTCAGGTGATTCGTATGTTGTGCAGCACCGTCATTCGCCGAACATTTCCACTGCGTCGGGGGAGACTGAGCAAGGCCGTGACGTACATCGAATGCCTTTGCTGTGTTGTACCAATGTTGAGTGCGTAAGAAAAGGAGACCAGTTCGAATTATGCGACGCACAGTCTAAGCACGTTCGTTTTCTGTTGCGGCGTATAACCGAGGAAAACTCATAGGCTGTGCTCGTACGTACCATCCCAATACCCAATTCATATGGATGTCGCAAGGTCAAGAAACACATTGGCGTGGCTGTATAAATGTGCGCAGAATGTTAGCATTACAAGACAACCGCGGTTCTGGAAGCACACAGTAACGAGCTGGCTTCGCAGTTGAGCGCGAGGATAGAAGAAGGCGCGGAGGCGATGAGAAACGTAAGCTCTTTAAAGTGCCTAGCAACCAAGAGAAGTGAAATGACGAGCTATTCAATGACGAGACAAGACCAGCGCAGGTATGCATGAGGTGGGAACGTGCAGGGACAGGTCGAGATGCAGCGATCGAGGAAGAAGGGTGTAGGGACACGCGAAAAGGACGGGGAGCCGAGGAATCAGGGTGGACACGAACAGCGCATAATACCCATACTTACAGCTGGTGTTACATCGCAATTAGACTGGTGACCAGTCTACATGATCGCAATCACACGACGCGAATTGGCTTGGCGAATGTAGTACTGGGCCGCCTTAGTACACCGGCAGCGAGTAAGCGCTAGATAATAATCAATATCATTGCTGCGCCGTATCATTGCCGGAAGCGAGCTACAGTCGACTCCCTTGTAACCCATAAGTACTGTACCTGTTGGTATGGGTCAAAAATTTGGCCATGGGTTACAAGGAAATTACGTAATTAGGCCGACCTTACTGTCCCAGCAAATGAGTTTCTCCCCCAAATTCACCTAGTGCCACCTCCAAGGACCAACCTGCGAGCATACGGAGTGTTCATCAGCTCAACAAAGCCTTGCAACACCGAAGCCATCGGCAGTGCCTCGCTACGTGTCAACGCCAGACCCGTTTTCTGTGCTCTCAGCTGATTTTGGTGCGTTCTCGACATCTTCCTCTTCAGATTCGATCGCAGGGTTTAACAAGCTCTTCAATATTTGCTCGTGTTGATCCTGAAGCTTCTTCATGAGAATGTCGATGGGAATTTGATGGGAATCATGGTGTAGGTTCGGGTTTCAGTCACCATGGTGGGTCATGGGATTTAGGTACAAGAAGTCCAAAAATGTATCATAGCGTTAGTGCGGGTCATGGGTTACAAGGGAGTCCAAGCCTGTCACGTTTCACCCATCTACAACCTGTGGTCGAAAAGCTATTTGTTGACTTGACCTGTCAAATGTGGGGCTGAGTGTACGTCACTGAACTTATAAACAGAGACTTTGCACACGCTCAAATGTTGAACTTATCTCGACACTCAGTCAACCCCGCTCACTAGTACCACTAACCACAGGCACTCTCTAGTTGATGACGGTCCTCAAATATACGCCCATCAGGGAGATCCCAAAGGTAGGAATGAACTGCATGTTCTTATCGAGCTTTCAGTCACGCTAACCTCGGTACGCAGATCAGGGAAACCCTTCGAGCGACGTTCAAAGCAGGTGTCACCCGCCCGCTCGAATGGCGGAAACATCAGCTCTATCAACTCGCTCGGTTGGCACAAAATGAGGCCGATGCGATATGCGACGCACTCAACAAGGATCTCTCGAAACCGAGGCTGGAAGTACTCATGGCCGAAGTCGGCGCCGTCGTCGAACGAGCGACCAAGAGTGCCGAGCGATTAGATGCGTGGGCGGCGCCTGAGCATCCAGACGTACCGGACTGGCAAAAGGGATGGAAACCGACGTGAGTCCTGCTCCAGCAAAAGTTTCCCTCCAGTCCGGGAGAGATGTCAATGGCGATCTCACGTGTACTTCATATAGCCTCCACAAGGCACCCAGGGGGGCTGCACTCATAATTTCGTGCGTCTTGGCATTCGCCGCTCGACAATGATTAGGTTCGACTGATGCGGTCTTGTTGTGGCCGTCATTGACGTAGACCATGGAATTATCCCTTCATCCTCAATTCCCAACCCCTCATAGGGGCTATTGCGGCAGGCTGTTGCGCGGTTCTCAAACCTTCAGAGGTTTCACCTCACTTCTCCCAGCTCATCACGGATTTACTCCCCAAATACCTTGACCCTTCCGCCTACCAGGTTGTGAATGGTGCTGTTCCGGAAACAACCAAACTTCTTGAACTCCAATGGGACCACATTTCCTATACTGGGAATAACCGAGTCGCTCGCATCATCGCTGCCGCAGCTGCCAAACATCTCACGCCACTTACACTTGAACTCGGTGGGAAGAGTCCCGTCCTCGTGGATTCCGCTTATGACATGGACCTGGCGGCTAAGCGTATCTTGTGGGGAAAATGCAACAACGCCGGACAGGTCAGATGCCGCAAAGCCGTGGTTTAACTTTTTTGTCATTTAATCTCATTTGACGTATCAGATTTGCGTCGCACCTGATTACATTCTCGTGCCTCGGTCGAAACAAGACGAATTCGTAGAGGGCCTCAAGAAGGCATACAAGACATTCTTCCCAGATGGCGCCCTCGGCGCTTCGCACTACGGAAGCATTGTGAACGAATTGCACTTCGACCGGCTGAGCTCCCTACTCGATCGTACCAAAGGCGAGAGACTAACCGATGTTTTCGAGGGGAGGAAGGACGCCGCAAGGAAGCGATTCGAACCTGCTGTGGTCAAGAACGTTAAGGACGATGATTCCCTGCTAGAAGAGTACGGGTTTTATCTTTTAACTTGCATGGGCTTACATTGAAGATTTGATGTTTATAGAGAGCTCTTTGGTCCTATTCTCCCTATCGTCCCTGTCGATAGCTTGGATGAGGCACTTGCCTTTATCAATGCAAGGTACACCGACCGGTGTCTATACTGTACTCCAGATCGTGCTGACGAGCAAAAAGACCTCATCCTCTCGTACTCTACGCCTTCACCGAAGACCCCAGCGTAAAACAGAGGCGTGCGCTTTGCTTATCCTTGACTGTATGCTTGGTCTCACGCAAACATCTCACAGTTATCGAGGAAACGCAAAGTGGCGGACTCGTCTTCAACGATACGTTCCAACAACTTGCTGGTATGTTCCTTGATCTTTGTTCAGGCTAGCGTGGCATGACGTCATCATGATGGTGGCGATGGTCGCTCCACTGCACTGATATGCCACTGCTGCGGTGTGTGATCCTGATGAAACTTGTCTATTTCAGTGAATGAATTGCCATTAGCCGGGGTCGGCCAGTCAGGATGTAGGCGCATGATCTAGCTGATTCTGAATGTGGACGCGCGGAGCTAATTCTGACTCAGATGGATACCAAGTTATGAAATATACGTACGACACGTACACACAGCTGAGAAGCTCCATCGATATTCCAAAAGAGTGAGTCGTAGACTGCTTCCTTCCTCCTCATCATTATGGTTCGCTGACATATCTTACTGTCAGAGCGGAGCCGTTCCTACAGCTGCGGTACCCACCTCACGGGCCGGAAGCTGTCAAAGCACTCAGTAGCACTGTTCACCTACCTATACCTGAAAGCGCACCAATTGGTCATTGAGGGGTTCTTGCTGCTGGAGTTAGGAAGGCGTTCAAGCTGATATACGAACAGGATTCAACGAGCTCCAAGTTTTATCTAATTCCTGTGTACTTTGGTCTGCATAAGCGGTGCTGCTGATTGTTTCGAAGAGTACATACTGTTCGTTTCATCAAAAAGGCCATCGACAATGGACAGAACGCCACCAACCTCGTCGGGTGAGTTCGCAGGACGACAAGAATGTGGGGCGATGGCATCGCCCCCTTTATGGCAATTGAACCCCAGTACCGCTGGCATGGCAGTCGCTGTAACCCTCGTTTTTAACTCAAACGTTGTGACGTAATCAGTTATGCGAACACCGCCGCGGCAACCGATTATTTCCCCGAGGAGGTGGAGCCAGTGACACGACAACTTGACAACTGAAAATATCGGGCCAACCTTCCAGCAAAACGGGTGCATATGCCATATGGAACGGCGTTCAATATCACCCCACAATTTCCATCAGGCGGACGAGAACCTAACACTAAGGTTCAATTGGGGTGACGATAAGATTGCTGGGAAAACTCATGACAAGTTCACACATTCAGGAGCCGTGCGATCATTTGATCAATCAGACCTACTGATCTATGGAGGCAGTTCAATCCGTACTCTCTCGGCTAAAATAACCGAGAATGTGTGGCACAAAAGTGGGGCTCCAACTCGACGACGGGGGTGTCGATTATACATCGATGACGGCATACCTGCCGCACCCGTCTGGTGGTATTTAAGGCTTCGCTCCGTTCGCTCTTAGAGCCGCCTTTTCAACGGCATTATTTTAATCCTCTGTCCGCCCGTGCGCTGTCGTTTGCCCTCAACGACGATGTCGAGCGCATCAGAGATTAAGCAACATTCCCGGGCAGCTCACAGTGAGCATTCCCACAAGCATCCCAAGCTCGACCCCCAAACGAGGGCTATCGCGTGAGTCACCGTCGTTTTTTGTTTCCTTGCGCGCTGACGCTTTGCCTTATAGCAATGTCGATACCAAGTTGTCTAACCCGTTGCGGGGTATTCCTCGCGACCAACTCATGTCTGACGTTGAAGTCTTTGCAAAGGAGCGCGGCCTGACACACATTCTCCCTGACCTGCAAAAAGGCGCACTTCTCGCACAGGACCCTGAGGGTGCGTTCCCATGAACCGGCTTCTCTTGCGCATTAAACCCACCTATTACCCATAGCGTACAACAGCCTGAGCGACTTTACTGAGGAAGACAGACAGATCCTGAGCGACGAGGTCAACCACAGGTGGAAACAAACAGGAACGCTCTATTATGTCAGTGTGACATACTTTTTCTTATCGCTTGATAATAATCCCGCACGCCAGATGGTCGTCATGTCCTCCATGGCCGCCGCTGTACAAGGTATGGACGAGGCGGTGATTAATGGCGCTCAGATTATATATCCAACCCAATTTGGAATCGGCGACCCAAATAGCGGTGAGCACCCCAATTCTATATCTGATGCACATCGGGTTTCATTAGTCACTGAGCAGCTCGAGACGGATGGTTGATTGGGCTTGTGAACTCGGCACCTTATCTGTATGTTTTCAAGCCGTCGAGTTTACACGCCCTCAATTGAACGTGTGTACAGGTGCTGCGCAATCATTTCATGTTGGTTGTCTGACCCTCTCAACCAATGGCTCGGTCGCAAGAAAACCATTTTCGTCACTTGCATGATATCCTTCATCACTTGCATCTGGTCCGGTCTTACCAACACCTGGTGGCATCTCTTCATCGCTCGGTTTTTCCTCGGATTTGGCATCGGTCCCAAGTCAGCCACCGTTCCCGTGTACGCCGCAGAATGTTCCCCGGCTGCAATTCGTGGAGCCCTTGTCATGATGTGGCAGATGTGGACCGCATTTGGTATCTTTCTCGGTGACCTCGTCGACCTGACATTCTATTTCATCCCCGACACACCTGGCGTCAAGGGCTTGAATTGGAGGTTGATGCTTGGATCTGCGGGCATCCCAGGCTTGATAGTTTGTTTTCAAGTTCTGTTTGCTCCGGAATCACCACGTTGGTTAATCAGCAAGAATCGTTATGAAGATGCCTTTAAGGAACTGTGCCGTCTTCGTTTCTCTCCGGTACAAGCCGCGAGGGACCTTTACTACATTCATGTCCTGCTAGAAGCGGAGAACGAGATGAAGAAGGGAAGAAACCGTGTCGTGGAATTGTTCACCATCCCACGGAACCGGAATGCTGCACTAGCAAGTTGGGTCGTCATGTTCGGGCAGCAATTCTGTGGTGTCAATGTCATCGGCAAGTGTTTCTGTCTGAGAAGATGTTTTTACGCTGAACAAGTGAGAATAGCCTACTACTCTTCCAACATCTTCCTCAAGTCCGGTTTCACCCAAGTTGCTGCTCTGGCTTCATCCATGGGCTTTGGTGCATTGAACTTTTTATTTGCTTTCCCTGCCGTGTTTACCGTGAGCATGATGTCATTAACCCGTTTGCCCGGTGTGGTTAAGACAATAAAAATTGTAGATCGATACCTATGGTCGTCGCAATCTATTGCTATTCACATTCCCGTGCATGGCGATCTGTTTGCTCATCACAGGATTTTCCTTCTGGGATCCGTTCGAGAAGGGTCGTGTTGCCGGAGTCTCTATTGGGATATGTAAGTATCTCACTTTGCACAGTTTTCTTTCTCCTTCTGACACTCATATTTGCAGACCTCTTTGCGATCTTCTATTCACCAGGAGAAGGTCCTGTTCCATTTACCTACTCTGCCGAAGCTTTCCCACTCTATATCCGTGATATCGGCATGTCGTTTGCTACTGCGACCACCTGGTTCTGGAACTTCGTGCTCTCCATTACATATCCATCACTCCAGCTTGCCTTCAAACCACAGGGCGCCTTTGGGTGGTATGCCGCCTGGTGCATGATTCTCTGGGTCCTCATCCTCTTGTTCGTTCGGGAGACCAAGGGCAAGACACTTGAAGAGCTAGATCAAGTCTTTGCGGTGCCTCTGACTGTCCATGCTGCCTACGGCCTTCGTC
This sequence comes from Boletus subcaerulescens, assembly GCA_038090555.1. Taxonomy (NCBI): domain Eukaryota; kingdom Fungi; phylum Basidiomycota; class Agaricomycetes; order Boletales; family Boletaceae; genus Boletus; species Boletus subcaerulescens. Next base: position 91,524 of record JBBPNA010000042.1, read on the forward strand.
AGATTCCGTATGGGTTCAAAAAGTTTATCTTGTTCCAGAATCCAACCCCAGAAGAATTGTATATCCCCGAGTCAGACAGCGAGGAAAGCAGTGGCATTGATGAACAGGGCAGGAAAGAGGTTCGGGCTGATTTTGAGAAGGGAAATAATTAGTTCTTATCCCAACGCCTTTCATGACATGTTGTGAAACATTTTAATGATCTTTGTGCTTTCTTGCGTGTACGATAACGTGCGCGTATCTTTGTATCTATGTTTATGTGCTTTTGACATACCCAGTGTTACTTTGACTCTCAGATGGTATGAAACTGCTTAGTGAATGTTGGATACAAATGTGCCAAGCTTCAAGCTTGTCTTCGGCCATTAGACGTCGCCGCCTACAAAGCGTTCAAGCAAGAACTAGACCATCTTGGACATTCAAGTTGCCACCTGAAATAGACAGTACCAGCGGCGAGACAAAATGTTTCCCGTAACCGCATACATCTAACCTGATCGATTTCATGATCACCCGCTAGCTAGGCATGTACCCAGGACCCGCCTCATTCCAGGATCGTGGACCATATCGGCACCTGTTACTACGTGTCTACGGCAGGTTGCACTAGTGTACGACCAGTATGGCCACTGGCATATCCATGCCATACTACGTGCCCATCCGATAGAGATTAACTCGAAGCGACTAACGTGCCATCACAGGTTTACGACTCTACCGTAGGCGTTAACATGCGTCTCAATCCTGAGGCGCACCCGCTACAGCTTAGAGCTAGGCCACGGTTAGCCAAGTTATTAAAGTAGTGCATCTATCGCTGATCATTGCACTATCCTGACGGCCACTACCCAGTCGGGACATCGTCATGTCAACGACCCAACCGGGCGTTCGCGTTCCTGCCGTCACAAGTCCCACCATGTTCATCCGACTCACGACACCATTGGCTGAACGTGGCAAGTTTTCAGGTTGACGTGCGTGGTCGGTCGAGGCGCAGGTCATTGTCAATTCCGACAGCGGATCGTCGTCGCGCATGAACGGCGTGTTTCGCTGGTTGTACATCATCTTCCTAACACCCAGTGCTTGGTGACTCAACACAGTTGGTCTCCTCCAATTTTGAGGGTATAAGTATCTCCAAACCAGTCACCTCGTAAGCATTAAAGCCCACTTTAGTGCTTTGGCTACTAGCACGACCACGGGCAACCATCTTCCCGCCAACGCTTTTCGGTTAACCGACTGTGCAAGCTTCGACTAGCACCAGACAATCCACTACCATGCTGTTTGGGCAACCTCAGCCCGCAGCCACGAGAACTTCCCGGACTGTTCATTGAATCTATCACCCAACCATCGGCCACAGGAGCCCTCTTTGGTAGCCCCGACATTAGGGGCAGGTTGGGCACGGGGTTAATCCTGGGAGCATCCACATCGTGACCATCACGATCAACTTTTGTTGCCGCCCAGACACAGATTTTAAATTTATTCTCTTTTGGACTCGAACCAAAATTAGGAACCTTAAAGTCCTGGTGCATGATCCTCTGGGTCCTCATCCTCTTGTTTGTTCGGGAGACCAAGGGCAAGACGCTTGAAGAGCTGGATTACGTCTTTCATGTGCGTACGATTGACCATGCTGCCTACGGACTTCGTCAGATTCCGTATGGGTTTTAAAAGTTTGTCTTGTTCCAGAACCCACCTTCGTTATAATTGGATCTCCCAAGTCGGAAAGCAGTGGCGTCGATGAACAGGGAAGACAACAGATCTAGGACGACGTAGAGAAGGGGAGGAACTAGCTCTTATTCTCATGTCATTCATGACATGTTGTGAGACATTTTTACGATCTTTTTGTACTTTGAGCTCTGGTTCAACCAACGTTTCACATTGTAGACATTTGTTAACACACTTCTACTATTTACGACCCGCAATGAGTTCGACCACCCTTCTCTAATACACCCTAAACAGGATGGACGCCCATAAATGCAAGAGCATCAGGACTCAGCACCATAGCGGCCACGCTTGATCTGCGCGGTGTGAGACCCGACGATACATCTCACCATCAGATCCTCTAAGTAGAACCGTCGTATTGTTGCTGGTAAGGCGAGCATATTCAAATCACGTTCCAAGATTAGGGGGTGATGGGTATTTTTGGCGCCGCTCGAGTTTGGGATGGTTTGCCCAATTCCCAACGCATTATATCCCTGATGATGTCAAAGTCAAGATGGAGAATGAAGCCTTGACGGTGACGTTTTCAAAATGACCTGACTCGACATTTTACATATAGCGCTTTATGTTCGAGGCGATACGTACAGCCTGAGAGAATGATAATACGCAACCATCGGAGATCATGAGAACAGGTGACATATGTACTTGACCGAATTGAAGTTCCCGCGATTCACGTAGCGACACGAGATGAATATCGACTTTGAATCATTCCACAAGGGTGACATTCTCGCGTGGCATGGTCATTAGGCGACTCGGAGGTTTATTATGCCACAGGGCGCGTAATGAAGGGTCCTCCGGGGTGCGATTGGGTCAAGTACAAATGGTCTCGGATACTTCGGTCGGTTGCCCAGAGGTACATAGTGAGACGCTTGTGCACGAGCTCTGCCTGCCCTGAATTCAAGAAGTTTTACGGTCTAGCGCCGGATGTGTTCGCAACTCTGCAGCGTTTTTCCATGTATCAGGTGAGAGATCAGTTTTTCACTTTAGAGCTTCGGATTATCGAGGATGAGACCATTATTTATTCAGTTATCCCTGTCTTAATTTCCATGTCGAAACTGTCTGGTTTACTCTGACTGCACCTTTTTCTTTCTTTCTTTCTGCGTATCGAGGTCCAACCACTCACAATACTGGCATCTTTGCAGGACCGCGCCATGTTTACGCAGAGTATGACTAGTAATGCACACCTCGAGGATAGAAAACGATCTTGTCAGGCCTGTAGACTCTTGGTCACGAATATTACTGAAATGCTGTTTTTCACTTCGTTCTGCTGATCCGCAACGTGGGACACTGCACTCCTCGGCTCATGCGCTCAGCATTGGATGAGCAGTCCACGAGCGCACTATACTTCACGCTGTACGCTGTCTACACTATGCAGCCATCACGAACGCGGCAGAGCCCACAGGTCCCAGCGTGAACCCACCATACACTGTTTCCACATCCCCGCTCGCAAACACCGTCATCACATTGACCCCTTTAAGATCCAGTGCTTTCCAGCTGATAACCTGCTTCACATAGTTGGTGTTGGTCGCAAGTACGAGTGTTTGCGCTTCTCCCTTCCACGTTGCCACAAAGGCTCCCTCAACGACGTACGCTGTGCGCACCGACTTGGGATTAAACAAGTATGGTGTGATCTTGGGTAGGCTCATTGCGAACGCTGACGCGGAGGATTTGATGTTCGGCGAGGTCGGGTCGTTCCACGGAACGACACCCAATGCACCCTGGTTGATACCCATGATGCTTTGCACGATCCACTCTTCGCCCGTCGGCGTCTTCAACCAGTATCTAATGCAACCAAGTCCAAGTCAGCAAGAAGCCACGGCAACGGGAACAGCATAGGCTGCCTCATAGATTGACCACTCACTCGCCATTCCCGAATGCTTGGGGAACGGTCCACACGGCCTTGGTACGCTCCCAACCCATCACTTCCAACCGATTCTTGAAGCTCGCTACACGGTCGCTCACGTCAAAGTACGTCCCAATTCCGCTGTTCGCAGGGACATATTCGGCACCATAGTACGTCGTATTGGGCGGCACGGCTGCTGTATCCCCTTCAGGGATGCTCAAGCAATTGTCGCAACCACAGTCACCGTAATCGGGTGTGCAGGACGTGTTCCATTGGTTGGAATGAGTGACATTGTTTCCGATCATGTACACATCTTGCATGACGACGTCCGTGCCAGCTGTGTACGCAGACCAGTAGTAGTCCTGGCAGTTGAGGACTAGACTGACGGGATGATATCCATCCAGGCTGTAGATCAGATCATAGGTGATCGTGGTCGCGTTGAGGGGATCTGACGTGCCATCCGGTTCGTCTCCGGTGTACCAAAGGAGGAGGTTAGGGCGATTTTTGATCGTGTTGACTTGTTCGGTGACCGAGGTGGAGTTCATGTAGGTAAAACGCATGTCGTACATGAGGTACAGCCCGACTTCTTGCATCCTATCGATGACTCGGTTCAACATGGTCAAGTTGTCAAATGTAGGAGTTGGGTGGATCTACTATCCGCGTCAGTAGTGATATCCTCTTGGCAACGTGTACACGTACAATCGTGAAACTGTAAGCATGCGTAAGCGTTGATACGCAAGAATCATATGGAATGGACATTACCCTTGCTCTTTCAGTTCGTCGATCACAGACAAGTTCGACGCCAGATATCCATCAAAGTTGGTGTAGAATCCGATGGGGAACACAGGCTCGTAGGACCCCCCAAGTCCAGTAGCAGGCTTAGCCAACAACGCGCCCGTGCGAAGGTCCATCTTTGTCACCGAGCTGTTCGTTGGGTTCGGTAGCACAGACAGCGCCGTCGTCGCGGAGAACTTTTGTGACGCATACGTTGCATAGCAAGAGAGGCTGTATGCCGCTTTTTGTGGCATGATGCCCTCCAGGCTGAACGGCAACTCGTACGCAGTCGCGTTCAGTGGCACGGACCCGGTCGCGAGGGTCCGTCCGTCCAAACTGACTGTCACGTCGAGCATGGTGTCATAGCCAGAGAGTGCGATCGATTTGGCGTTGGCGATCTCGTAGTATACGACCGGTGCGTCGATGAGGATGGCTGCAGGCGACGAGACGTCTTCTGCGAGGTAGGGTCGGATGGCAGGTGCACATCGGAGGGCGAGGAGAGGATCTAGAGACGGGGAAGGAAGTGGGAAGTTGCCTCCGGGCGCGGCGACGCTCTGCGAGGACATGTAGTGCTTCCCACACCTGATATCACAACGACGAACAGTCCAGCGTCAACGTCATGGAATTCATCATGGAAGATGATCGTACCATGTTTGTGCGAGGGCTCCGATGAGAAGGTAGGGACTAAGAAAACTGGCGAGAGCGACTCGGCGCATGAGAACGACCACAGAGGGACGAGGGCTTTGACACCACTATGGGGAAGCCTGGAGGTAAAAGTCGACGAAATAGTTTGCTTAAAAGGGTGGCCACTGGCCATGTGGCCCTTAAGTTTTGCTCGTTTGAACTGTTATATGAACACGCTTCCGTCCGCTTAGTCTTCGCATCACGATGGAAGAGGATCTGTCTTCGCTTGGCACTGTGGAAGCGAACTAAGTCAGTGGATCAATGACTGTAAACCAACATGATCAAGATCAGGTAACGTGGACCAAGTCGGACTCGTCAACTCAATTCCATGTCAATGGTGACCACGGCGTGAGCTCACGCTGTGAGCACTGCACGGGTTAAAACTCAACCCAAGGGCAAATTTTAGCGCCGCCATGCTTGTCACTTATCCCTGCGTTGGCGGTGTAACCCTATGCAGACTCGGAAACATGCGGAATATGGGGGTCGTGTCAAGTGAGATACTATCACGCAAAAATATATTGTGTCCTCCAAGTTCGGGATACGGATTCAGAAATTTAGACAGCAGGAACGCTTCACTGCACTTCAATGCTCTTTACATACTGGATACGGAAGGGGTTGGCATCCGTTTCTTTTCCGCGGTTGTGTGCGATCCACTTGGGTTCGTCCTGTATGCACGGCTTATCAGTCTCAGAATGTAGACGTGGCGAAGGAACGGCCCGACCTTGAACAACCTCATGGTCCGTACGCGGTTCGTCATGTCGAGGCTAAACCGGTGGTAGATGCCAGCAGGGAGCACCAGGAGGTCACCCGCGCTCATGTGACAGCGAATCCAAGATTCAGTGGCGTGCTCTAATTCAAGGAGGGGGAGGGTCAACTTCGTCCCGTGGGCCTAAGTATTGAGTAGAATCCCTACCGCGCACGTCAAAGTAGCCACTCCCCTCGAGGATGTACCTGATTTCCTCGTCCTCGTGCATGTGCCTAGAATTGCAAAGCGTGTCGAGTCAGATCTGATGGAGGTTGGTGATGCATTAGAAATATCGATGCCTTACTCGTGATAAAAGTTCTTGATCTTTGACTCGAATTCGTCTCCGAAGGATTCCTTGTTCATCATTATAACGTCGTGGTTTTTGTACTCTCTTTCCTTGGCGACCTTCAGTACTTCGTCCTTGTAAGCCCCCGCCCCGTCGATGGGGATGTGCCAGTGCAAGACCCCGATGGACCTGAGCACGTCATCCGATATCTCTCTGCCGGAGTCGTGTGGGAGACGCTGATCCCCAGGAATGTCATCCATAAAGTAGGCGCGCATGATGATCTGTGGATGGTAAGCAGGTCAAAGAACGGTCAAAGACAATCGGTGCTTTCGACTCTTTATAGTACAACAAGGACGGCCGCCGGCCTATCCGTCGCATTCCGTATACCACACTAGTATCATGAATGTTCTCGGAGAAAATGAATTTAGTGATTACACGAGGTCCCCATGACTAGTCACCGGATCTGAGTTCGGACCATAATTGCAAGTGAAGCGAGTGTCACATGGAAAACATTGATGGGTCCCAGCCCAGAACGGCATCAGAGCGAAGCCAAGAACTCCTGAACATGGCTTTGAATCCATGTCGTGCGTACGTGATGCAGGTAGTGTCAATTGATCTGAGGCTCACTGTGACTGTCAGTGGACGCCCGCCTTGGATGAAACAATAAAAATACCAATGTGAGAAAGAAGCATGCTCGAAATACCTGTCACGACGCGTTTTGCGCTGCCAGATTCACCATATGCGGGTCAGGGTCGCCGCGCAGGCTGTGCGAGCCCCGTACGACTTTCTGAAACATTGAGAACGATCTAATTCTTGTCAGGATATGACGGCGACGCTGAGTGACCTACCGAGTCACTGACTGTATTGTGAGCCTTGTCTTCAATAATTTGAAGCACCACGTACTCGGAATTGTCGGAACAGGGTTTTCGGGGTGTGTGGCAAGGGGAGAAATCAGTGCACGTGACGACGTGTTGTTGTCGCGACGTTTGGTCCTCTCTTTCCCCTTAGAGATGGCTTCGACGTCGACTCGAAAGCAACCGCTCAAGCCCGCCTCCAGCGACGCCAAGAAGCGCAAGTCTACCGACCGCAACGACGCGGATGACAACGATAAACCTCCCGGACACCAATTCAAACAGCACAAGATCGATGGCTACTTCACGCCGCGCGTCTCGCTGAGCACCACTTGTGGCACCGACAAGACGACGTCTGTCGCTAAGCTCAGCGAGGAGCAGCTTGCCGTGCTCCAGCTCGTCATGGAAGAAGGCAAAAGTGTGTTCTTTACGGGATCCGCAGGTGTGTCTTCACTAGTCACATCTATGCAATCTATAACTTGAACTGCGACCGACACGTTGCATATTGGTGTGCATACAGGGACAGGAAAATCATTGCTGTTGAGAGCAATTATAGCGGCGTTGAGATGCAAGTACTCCAAGAGACCAGATTATATCGCTGTCACTGCAAGCACTGGCATGGCGGCGTCCAACATTGGAGGTGAGTTTGGTGGCACTCTCGAAAGTGAAAATGCGTAACCGGATATTTAGGAATGACACTTCATTCTTGGGGTGCAGTAACTCCTGGTAGCAACGACATCGACTCCCAGATAAGATGTATACGGACATGTAAACCTGCACTCCAACGATGGAAGAACGTCAAGGTGATGATTATCGATGAAGGTAAGCTGTGTGCGAGATAGACTCACCTCGCTGGTGCTGAACGTGGGGGTGTTGCAGTGTCTATGCTTGATGGACACTTGTTCAACACGCTAGCTGCGTTAGCAGACCGCCTTCGGAAGAAGACGAATAAACCGTTTGGAGAAATTCAGGTGCGTGTATGCGAGTTGATTGAACGTGGATGCCAGCTCAGCAGCTTTAGCTCGTGGTCACTGGAGATTTCTTCCAACTGCCACCTGTATGCAAAGGAGAGGTCTTCTTCGCCTTTGAAAGCGAAGCTTGGATGTCGTGCATAGCGCACACTATCACGCTGAGTAAAGTATTCCGTCAAAAAGATGACCGTAAGTTTTGTCATCTGGATAATGCATGTCTGTACTCATGACTTGTTAGACTTTGTATCCCTTTTAAACGAGATGCGACATGGAACAATTTCTGTGGATGCATGCAAAATATTCAAGTCTCTCTCTCGACCACTCCCGCCTCCACCACCATCGATGCCAAATATCTTGCCTACCGAGCTGTTCCCAATGAGGCATGAAGTATCGAGCGCAAACTCCACTCGTCTAAGGGCCTTACCACATGCTCTTCATACATTCCACTCGCACGATACATTTCCCAACGCCTCAGGCATATCAGCAACCAAAAAGCCCTCTTCGACCATTCCCGCCAAACCAGCAGCAGGTTCAAGTCACGCACCTTACAAACCCATGAGTGTACCTTCAAGCAATGATAAACGTGAACGTCTTCTCTCGGGTATCCTCGCAGAAAAGACCCTTGAACTCAAGAAAGGCGCTCAAGTGATGCTCGTCAAGAATGTTGACGAAATGCTCGTGAATGGATGCGTAGGGCAAGTAGTTGGTTTTTATAGGTACCGGGAGGTCATGGGTGCGATTCACGGAGAGACGGACACCAAGCGGCCTGCAAAATCCACGGGGTTCGTTCGCAACGTCAAGGTCGACCCAGACGGTGGCTTGCGCAGTGATACAAACAGCACAGCCGAGAAAGAGAACGTTGATGGTGGGGAGTCGAAGGCAAAGAGTAAGCCTGTGTCACAGAAAGAAGAGGAGGCATTCCCAGTCGTGGAATTTCCGACGCCCGAGGGAGGGAAGGAGGCGGTGTTAGTGATGAGGGAGGAGTTCAGGGTGGAGGATTTCGAAGGCAAACTAATTGCGCGACGGATGCAGGTGCGTTGTTGTCTATATCGCTCGGCCAGCATACCTTATATTTCCCTCCCCCAGATACCACTGATCCTCGCCTGGGCCATGTCAATCCACAAAAGCCAGGGCCAGACCATCCAGCGGGTGAAGGTCGACCTCGGGAAAGTGTTTGAGAAAGGTAAGATGAATTTGTGGGAGGTTCCGAAGTCCTAATACCGAAAGGGATATAGGCCAGAGTTACGTCGCTCTTTCGCGTGCGGCATCCTTGGATGGGTTGCAAGTCTTGCGGTTTGATCCCAAGAAGGTGTGTCAAGTCCCCTCTTCGGTGGGAGTTGTCGTGAAGTGAAAACACGACAGGTCATGGCACATCCAAAAGTCATCGAATGGAGCAAATCGCTTCAGACAAATGTCGGTGGAAATGGTTCAACGTCTTCCTGAAGTCAACTCGTAGACAGCTCAGATCGTATATTATTGGTATGTATTTGGAGCAAATGGTGGTACACTGTGCGAGATCCTGCGTTCGCTACGGTCATGTTCGTGGACGTCTTGGGGAATTGATGCGGGTAAATGTTGTCCCGGTGTAGTGCGTCCAACATGGGAGGTGAGTGTGACACCGTTGTACGAGGATCCGTAATCGGATCACGAGGAACGACTGTTCAAACGTTCACTCCCGGAGTGAGCTGACGTCCGGCCCGGGAGAACAAGAACGCTGACACAGATATAATACATGAAAACGTATCAGGTCATGGCAGATCGGAAAGCCATCGGATGGGATAAATTATTTCAGACATCTGAGAGGGGTAAGTGGTTCAAGGTGAAGATGTTTGTACATAGCATTGATATGCTCTAACTCGACAGGGGCTCAGTTTACAGCAATGCTCTTCAGGTATTCCACCCTGTATGAGTTGGTGTCCGTGGCTTCGCTCCTGTTGTGAGGCGTCCACTTGGGCTCATCCTGGGGAGATGAGGTGAGCACGGGATAGCTCAAGTGTCATATCGATAGAGAACTTGCCTTGAACAACCTCATGGCCTTGATCATATTCTTCTCGTCAAGAGTGAAACGGTGGTAGATTCCGGCGGGAAGCACTAAGAGGTCACCAGCATCGAGTGCGCATCGGATCCACTTATCGGTGGGGCACTCTATCGCAAAGGGTCAAGGTAAGAAGGGAGTGCGTACGCTGACAGTGGCATACGGAGCTTACCACGAACGTCGAAGAAGCCACTTCCCTCGAGGATATACCTGATCTCTTCGTCTTCGTGCATATGTCTATAGAACGTGATCTGTGATCAGTCCGAGAACTGAGGACGTTGGGCCCCAGCAGAAACGCACTCCTCATAGAAGCTCTTGAGCTTTGTTTCGTAGAGATCGCCAAGACCTTCTTTGGTGATAGTGATGACATCCCTGTTCTTGTATCCGCGCTCGCGGGCGACGGTGTCGACTTCGGGGTAGTCGCCTGTCGTGGGGACTGGAACCGGGATGTGCCAGTGGCGGACGCCGATGGAATTGAGGATGTCATCGTCGACAGGTATGCCGGAGTCGTGGAGGAGGCGTTGATCGCCAGAAATGTTGTCAAAGTAGTAGACGCGCATGTTCGAGTCAACGTCGATAGATGTGATATCGATTGTTCAAGACATGGTGGGAAAGTAGAGTGGCACGGATGGCTTGCCTCATGGAAATGGCCTCTCCGCACAATGTCGGTACTGAGTTTCGCAGTGAGTTCCGCAGCCAGTAACGTTCCATTCCCTGATCATTTTTACTTCCAATTTTCGATTTAGTGTCGAGGGAGAGACCGAGTCCACCTTGCAAGCATCGCGAACACAGTCAAACGCACAATTCAACTCCAGCTGGCGTTGGTATGTCTCCAGGCTGTATGGCCGATCGCTTCCATTCTGGCCTGGCCACCTGGTCACCACATGGCAACTGCGTTGCAAGGAGGACGAGCGCCAGTTCGGACCAATTGATTCATTGACCCGGCGCATCCCGGATTGAGAAGCGAACTCGTGCTTTCCTCGTTGCACACCGCAGTGTATCGATCGCACTGGTCAGCTTGCCCTACCTTCCACCGCCCCACCATTCGTTGAATCAGCACACCGACCCTGTTATATTTCGAGGAGGCTAGTTTCATACAGCAGCTACCCGTGGTTTTGCAATGGCGACCCAAGAGGGCTCGACTCGGACCTCTCGAACATTCAAATGCCCGCAACACACATCTACAAGCTCGCGAAACCTCGTAGTGTGCATTGACGGCACGTCGAATCAGTTTGGTATCAAGGTGGCGTTGACCAACTTGAGATTTCTTGACTCACTTCACGAACCCGCTTCCGTTTTATAGAATACGAACATCGTCGAGCTCTACAGCCATATCACGAAGAGCGATAAGCAGCTCACGTATTACAGCAGTGGACTCGGTACGATCGCCAAGGTCGCTAGAGGTTCCTTGCCGCATCAATTATCTAACAACCTGGACATAACCATTGGCCGGTACGTCATTACGCTAGGCATTCTAGAAAATGGATTCATTCTAGGATAGGAATCTACACAAGGTCATCATGGCTTCCTACAGGTGGCTCTCAGATAACTACCAAGATGGGGATAGGATATTTTTATTCGGTGAGATGTTTCGTGTTCCGCTAATGACACTACGTATTTCTCATTTACGCTCCAGGCTATTCGCGTGGTGCTTACCAAGTCCGAGCGCTGGCGGGTATGATAGCTCGAGTGTGTCTATTTCCCAGTCAGCCAATAGCAACTGCTGAATTGTATAGGTCGGGCTACTTCTTCCGGGTAACAACGAGCAAATACCATTGTAAGATCTCTCGTTCCTCTCGTTTCTATACATCTGACGCATTCACAGTGCTTTCGAGTTATACTCAAAAACGGACGATGACGACCCAAGTTTGGCACGACCTGCCAGTATCATCAGCCAGCCTGTAACAAAGGAGTCCAAGAAGAAGGCCAAGTACGCCGAACTAGCGAGAACGTTCCAGAGGACGTTCTGTCGAAGTAATGTTCATGTACATTTCGTTGGGGTGTGGTGAGTTTTTTTCTCAGATCCCGTTGTCTTGACGCAAACTTTGCCTTACTTTTCAAGGGACACTGTGTCATCTGTCGGGCTTGGGAGGAGCAGAACGTTGTCCTGCACGACGACTTCCTGTGAACATATTTGCTACTTCCGTCATGCCTTGGCCTTGGACGAGCGACGTGTCAAGTTCTTGCCCGAGTATGTATACGGCGGGCGATCTAGTTGTAGCGACGACGGGCGTATCAAAGAGGTCTGGTTTGCGGGCTGTCATGCTGACGTGTAGGTCTGTTGATTAGTTGATCGAGGTCATCATTCTGACCCGTAGGTCACAAGTGGCGGTGGCAACAGACGTAACGAGAAGCTCCAGTCTGGGGATATTCCGTTGCTGTGGATGCGGAGTCAGGCTATCGCTGCTGGCTTGGAGATGCAGCCTGCAGACGTGATGTGGAAGATCGATGACTTGAACAAGCGGATCACGAGGTCGCTACACCCCGGATGGTGGCTGTTGGAACTGTTGCCTCTCAAACGTTTGCTATACTACAACTCAGATAGGCATACTGTCAGGTAAAGTATACAATACTTTCGCTGAGGCGTCATCCATCTCACTGCCACCAGGCCTCACCTCGGGGGTCCTCGGAGAATCCTGCCAGGACAAAAAGTGCACGTGTCCGCGCTTTTCAAGAACAACTACAAGCCTTACGCCCATTTCTACAACAACCCCGAAGGGTGGCCAGAGCCGATGTTTTGGAATGATGCAAATAGTCATCGGCGACTTCAGAATTTATCAGATTTGTGGGAGAAGGACATCTTCGATGAACGTTCCATTCAGACACTGCTTGACGACCTCAAACGCGGCCAACCTAACTTGGATGCGCTGGATCGTCTAGCTTTCATGGCAAGCTTCGGTGGGTCCGCCCTTGCATTCCTCTTGGTGCTGATGACGATGCGTACCTAGACGCCTGCAAAGCTGCCATTAGTGGCTTTAAGGATGCAAAACAAATTTTGTCTACCTTTTTGAAGAGCAAGGATAGATTGATACGACTTAGCACCGCGGTAATCTACTGCGAGTTAGGGTGGGATTGGCCTTTGCAGACGACCGACGGCGAACTTGTTCAACAAATCACGGAAGATGTTTCTGAGCTTTTACATGGGGACACAGATCATCGTCGTGCTTGCATATATATGCCGTCACTTTGCAAGCAGTCGGACTTGAAGGCAGGGCTGATCAGTAAAGACAACTTGAAGAAGCTCGTCAAATTTTGTGACGGCGCGCGTATCGTCAAAGACGAGGAGGGGACATCTACCGTTGCTTTTCATAGTGCACAAGCGTTGTCTATGTTGATGAAGTGTGCGTGACACTACCCAGCTTTGTCTCCGTTTGTCTTGACGATATTTCTACTAGTGGACGTCGGACTTGCTTATAGACTCATCGATATCGATGCAGTGACCGATATTACCGAGGCGCTGCGTTCAAATTGCAAGTGACATATTCCAAGCGATGGCATGTGAAGCTTACCTCGATCTCTGCAGGCAGCCCTGCGCTGGTCTCAGTGTTGAGCGTCGTGGATGCATTGGCGAAGCATGGTGCGTATGTTCCTGTAATCTAGAGACCCTCGCTGACACATCCTAGAAAGTGCCAGGGGGACCATGGGGCCCACCGTTGCGACCCTTCTCAAACTGGTCAAGCAATTTGACGATTTCGTTGCACCGGCAGCTACTCGCGTCCTTTGCTCCCTTCTCCCAGAAGGTTTGTTCATGACAGCAATCAAGACAATAGCGTGTCGTTAATATGGTGTCACAGATGACCTACGGCAGACGATGCTCCACTTCGGAGCTCTTTCCACCTTCCTTGATACGCTTGATCGGTGCTCTGATGAGACCAAGCAAGTAACATGTCGTGCACTGGTAGAATTCGCGCAATATGGTAAGGTTGCGTGTTCCCCCTCCATTCTCATGACTGATTTCGACCCAGACGACGTCCGACACATGTTGTCTCAAGATGGCTACCTACGAAAACTCGCAAAACGAATTCAGAGTCACGTCCCCAGCAAGTGTGACGGGGCTATCATTGCCTTAGTGGCCCTCGGGTATACACAAGGTAAGAGGGTCATAACGTCGTTTCTGTTGGTTAGAAACTAAAGGCCACAACATTAGCGAGACCGTCTGTGATGGAGGCCATCCAGGCAGCGGAAACGATTGAGGTCCTCGTCGCTCGGCTCAACCAGAAATCGACCGCACTTTCTGCTGCATTAGCGCTCGGACGCCTGGCGAGAATTGGTAAGTCAACCTGGTGAACTGTGACCACATTAGTCTATTTATCCGCTCGGTCAGATGATGTGGCTATAATGCTATCCGACGATACAACAGGTGCTTGTGCGGGCATCGTGGGCATGCTTCAGCGTCGCTGGTTCGACGGCCTACGCGGGGAAGATGGCCTCCAAGTCCTATCCATACTACTCGAGTGTGGTCAGTTACATACACTTTGGTTGAATTCGGGTACCTTGACAAACTATCCGGGTTTGCAGAGCGGTTCAAATCCGCCGTCCTGAAAGCTGGGGCCGTCGACGTACTGCACACGATGATCGGTTCTGGACATTACGGGAGTACCTACGCAGGTTTGCACTACCTGCGGATCATCGCTAGATTTGGTCGGTTTCATGTCGTGTCTTCTAGTCTGCCACTAACTCCTCTGCAGATGAAGGCGGAAGTGCGCTCCCAAGTCGCGAAACACTGATGTTGGTCCCACAAGTGGTGAGCGCATTGCGTGTTCCGTACCGGAGGGTACAACGGATCGCGATGGAGACATTACGACTCCTGTTTGCACAAGGTACAGTCAGCTCGGAAATTTGTAGCCTTTCGTTTGATAAAACTGAGCGTCCACGTAGAGGATTTACATGTTCCGATCGTCGATGGTTTGTTGGCTTTACTCAAGGATCGACACGCTGGGGTGCTTTTCGCCACGAGCACAGTGTTGGGATTCCTGGCCTCCGAGAGTACGTCGTCGCTTCTTCTTTCCCTGCGTCGTATGAGGACATTCTCTCATCACGGACGGATCGTGGTACAGGGTCTGTGCGCGACAGGGTTCTGACGGAAGAAACGTTTTGGAATTTGAGCCACGAGTATTACGACGGGTTATCGCTCGAGTATGATGAAAAGGGCAGAGGTCCGCGCACGGGTGCGTCCCTTGCATTGCTACATTTCGCACTCTGTTGGGGCTTCGGAGGTGTCACGTTTCAATAGGCTGATGGTGTCTTTGTGCAGGTGAAGTGTACGAATCTGTCGGCCGCATGATCAAGCTGATGCAAGTGCCTGACCGCGACGAGTCGGGAGCTTTGAAAGTCGAAGACCACGGGGAGGAAGAGAAGAGGTGGCCAATACGTGTGTCGTATGAGCTCGAGAAGGAGAATAGGCCGGGTGTGTACTGGATTGGGACACTGTTGTGTTGTCCGGCGTTGTTGCTCTGTGGAGTGGGGCAGCGGATCTACCGCGAAGTATGGCAGGAGGGGTGACAAGTATCGCGGGGAGAGGCTGCGTGACTGTTGAATCGGTGGTAGGACTCTTGTCGACGTGCCATCCGAGGAGACTCAGGGGAATGGCCAACATGGTATATTTTTAAGACGAGTTGTCTTGGCTTTGATGTTCGCTTGGAAGTAATCTTATATAGGACTCTCATCCTCGTTCTGACCTAGCTAGTAAGCCAGTAGTGCAGTAGCTGCCTGACGAGAAGTTGCCTTACTACAGTTGACAGCTGCGCCGCAATCGGCTTCGTGACCTCGGTCTACGTTGTTTTGCAAACACCTACGACTCAGCGGATCGCCTGAAGGATCCTGACTCCATGCGCTCAGGATGTTTACACTTTAGCTGTGCTTCTTGTCATCGTCTACGTGTATCGAACCGGTCAATAAATTCTAAGCCAATCAGCCACGTTTCTGTAGAACCGCCTGTTGTCTTGCTTGCCCAACACCGAGTGTAATCAGAGCTTTCTCCGATGAGATAGCTTGAAAATAAGTCCCAATATGATCTTGACATTTTTTTCTGCTGCAGCTCTTGGGAATGATCGATTGATCCTCGATGGGACGGATGGCAGGCGTGATTCGCCGCGTGAATTATCATATATCATCGTTGACGTTGCCATACGACTTTGGTTAGTACGTATCTTTTGCACATCGTTCATTGAAACTTGCTACGCGGATAACGGCTAATATTTACCCCCAGGTTCCGGTGCGCATTGGAGGGTTTTTCACCTCCGCCGGTCTGACATATGGAGAATTAATAGGCGATAAATCGAAGGCCTCTCGTTCACCATGATGCTCCATTTACTAGGCTGATAAAGACTGACACGCTCTTGGCGGCTGCCTGCTCTCAGATCGCTTCTGGGCCGCCCCTTTCTGTCATATTCATATGGGGTTCAAATCGGTATCTGTCCAGATTGAGTCCGGCTTCTAAGAGTCATCATAATCGTTGTGTACCTCGAAACCTTGTAACTTGTGTAAACTTACCACACTATCAAGCTCCACAATTGGTCTAGGCGACCCGCGTTACTACCACGTTGTGCAGCAGGATCATTGTCGTCTTTCCACAAGTAGACTTAGTAGGTGCCGAGCTGGGAGTTGAAGCCTCGAAAAAGGGAGGTGAGCGACGTGGTACTGAGGATAGGTCGCGTAAGGCAGGTACAGAAGAAGACTCCCTGCAGAATCGGGAGGGTACTATGTGTCAAGATTCCGTCCATTCCGATTTCCTGTGCGTCGGATTGAGGGTCTCATTACGAGTGAAGACACTGGCATGCGGGGCTTGAACGCCGTTGTGACACATTCTTGTCTTATCACAAAGGTGAGGTGTGCCGTCGCTGTTGTCGATGATCGATAACTCAAAGTTGGTGGGTCGATTGATCAGGTGGAGGTATTTTGCAACTGATGCTCATCGTCGTTTAATTTCCGCTGGTGGCCTGGTCGGACGTAACATGGTTGTCGTGTGCAAACACCGTCGATCTCAGATTCAGCTTTCCGGTGTTGCGATGATCAGATTTGAAGATAATCGTGTCAAAATCGACAAGTCCAAAGGTTTCTGCCACAGGGGTCCTGCGACCCCGCCCAGATATGCACACCCCTTATCTCGACGTCTGTGTATCGTACAATTGATTCTTCGTAGCACAAGAAGATACATTCGACAACTAAGGGGCCCCAGCTTCGTACGCGCTGCGTCGCTACGCTTCAGAATTGGAGGAATGGTCGTTCCGATCAATCATATCAGATGCTATATCTCTGACGATGGCCAAGAATGTCGGGTGTTTAAGGAATTTTGTAACCGAGCTGAAAATACCCTGCTCAACGTTGGGAGGAAGACCATGAGAGTATATGCCTGACCCGGACATGGCGTCGGGTGGAAGCGCAGAGAAGATCAGCTTTCCAAGCATGGGTAGCAAGGCCGGGACAAGCGAGGTAAGGAGGGGGCCGATGAAGCGCTGGACATCTGGAGAGGCCTGAGGGTTTATTCCTGACATGTAGTAGTTTTGCACTGGCGGATTGAAGTTGACGAAATTCTGGACACCGGGTTGCCCGTCATTATCCTGGTTAATGGCGTTGGCGAGAATTGCAGAGAACTGGGGGTCTAGCACAGCAGCAGCGACCGAATCATAAAGGTCGTCTTCGTAATTGTGGTCGACCAAGGGAGTGGTTCCTGTGATCTTGCCCTCCATAACATCGAATTCCAGCTTCAGATCTCCAAGAGCACTGGGGTTCTGCTTCACCTTCTCCTGCAAGGCGCTGACGGTGTCCTTGACAGCTTTGGCACCTGACTCATCGATAAGTATCATGGAAGCATGAGAACTGCCCCACCCAAACTCACCCATTACATCCCCCCATAACTCACAAATATGCTCCTGGTAATGGAATCGCATCTGCGAAACTGTGGGGCTGAGGAGAACTCGAGATGAGACTTCAAGAGGGATGTCGAGAACATTGAGGGCGTGGAGAATCCCGGTATCTTCATCGGCTCCCACCGCAGCTTTGCCGGGGTAAATGAGAGTGAGCCAAGCTTTGTCCCTGTTTGAAAGACCTTTGGGAACGACGAGTTCTCCTGAAGCCAGGTAATCGCCAGGGATGAAAAACCTAATGGCGGAATAAGAAGAGAAGCCTCAAGGGAATATCTAACGAACCTCATGATGGATTTCTCGTCCGGCTCCTCGAAGTTCGACGTGCCTTGTGGCCCAGTCTCTGGGAACAGTGCAATGTGCTGCTCGAGAATAGGATTTCTGTGGTTATGCTTAACCTGCACCCAATCTACCTGCCACTCGTGGGCGAGGCCAAAAGTATGCCCAAGTTGATGAAGAATGAGGTTGTAGATTAGCTCACGGTCGGGAGCAGTCTGAGGCCCCGAGTCGCCAAAGTCAACGGAGAGGAAGCCCAGATTCATGGTAGCCACGCCTTTGGCTATTTTGAGAGCATCGGCTCCAATGGCGCTCCAAGCACCACCGTCGCGATTGAACGAGATTCGGATATCCGCAGACTCGTCTTTGTCTTTTGGCGTGCGGATTAGATTGACGTTGGCGTAGCGAGTATACTCAGTGATAGCCCTTTGTACTAGCTCTAGTTGCCAGTTCAAAGGTTTACCATCAAAGAAGGTGTACGAAATGCTCTGAATCATAGGTAGACGGAGTTCATGTCAATGAAGACGGTAGAAACGAAACTGGAAGGCCCACTGACAGAATGGCTAGGCCACGCCTTTGAATCCTGAGGGATGTAATGTTCTGGTGAGACAGCGCTATCTTTCGCAGGGTCCTTCGGAGGGACAAACACCCCAAGGCCTGAGACGATAGGCAAGGGGCCACAGAGCATATAAGTCGACAGCACCGGAGGCGCCATAGCACAAGTACCGGCGTAAGTAGAAGTGCGGAGAGTTCGGGTGCGGCTGCCAAAGATCGTGAAAGGCACGCAGTAGGTTTAAATTCTATGCTTCAATCCAATCTCAACAAGAGAATATCAGTTACCACGGATGATGCATGTGCATGATGCCGCGCCTTAGTCATAGTTGTCGAGGATGTACTGGCAAGGTGAGATCACAGGGGTCGCGACACGCAAGAGAATGTGTGTTAACAAACCACCGTAACAGGTTATTCTAACGGGCCGACGGAACCTTGGGTTGGACATATAGTGATCCCGATATAGCGAAGATTGGGCGTACCCTCTGTATCGCTGTCGTCGCCTACCTCACATCTATCGATGTTAGATCCCTACAGAGTGCCTCGTTCATTTGAGCCCCACTATACGAGGCTGAGAAAAGATTGAGTTTCGCTCGTACGCGGAGAGAAAGAGACCCACTTTTTGGGAAATGTTTCAAGGTTACCTTTGACAAGAGAATTGGACTAATTGATAACTGACAGAATGGTTGAAGCGGCGACCCCAGATTGAATCCTGTTCGCCTTACGTGTGACAGTGCCAGCGGATTCTTTCCGTGATAAGTCTGAGCTCTGAATATATATCCCCCATGCATACCGCGGGGAGGTGAACGAGCAATATATACCACATAGTTGTCTTTCCGAACATGACGAAAAGCGTTTGACAGCGTGAATTGTGGAGTTGGAGTCCAACTGCCTCATTGCTCTTCCAATAGTAAATGCTCACCATTCGACGCACAGTGACACCGACCTAGGTCTGGTGCAACATGTGCGCGATTTAATTTAATTTACAGGTTTAGTGAATGGGTGGCACGTGCCCGGGTTTGTTGGCTCCGCTTTCTCTTCCAAGCCTCGACTATCATATCCGTTCTCATGGGTCCATCTCAGATGTTTCGGAAGACATCTCAGTTTGGAGAATCTCAATACCATGAATGATACCCAGCGCTTTGACAGTGACAGGTTGGAGTGTGAGTGGCCAAGAATCTACCATTGACGACATGCATCTCTGAGTACGTGTTACCCCCATAACAGGTTATACTAAACCCGACGGTGACTTTGGGGTATCGAGAGCATCATGGATCTCTCTCAATATAGCAAAATATTGGGTGTACCCATATCCTCAAATCACTCTGAGTTCCAATTCAGGGGCACCGTTCCAATACACGTCAATTCATCACGGGCACCTGCAGGGAACGGAACGGCCGATGCTAGATCTCCACAGAGTGCCTCCTAAGGTATTTACGGGACCCATTCAACGAAGTCAGACCTTTTACGACGATTCAAGGGAACTCTGACACGAGGAACAGACTGAACAATGGATGATGAAAGCGCGACCCCAAGATTGTCCCCTGATCGTTCCATTGGTGGGTACACAGTTTGCAAACCATGATTATATCATCTGATTGACGAACACGAGGCTCATGTCAATCTTGGATGACGTTCTGTGCGAACGCACCTCCCACCCCGGATACGAGCCAGATCCAACGCATAGGCATCCAGAACGGTACAATGCGTCATCCCAGCACGCAGGCCACAAATACATAACGCCTCCGACCCTCACCGCCTTCCTCTCCCAGCCCCCAGCTGTCTCCGTCCACACCCTACTCCAATCTAAGCATGCCCAAACCCGCGACCAAGGCTCCTCCGGGTGCTTGCGCCGTACCACCCCCTTCATATTATACGGATCCGAAGGCTGCAGCGGACAAGGGTTTCGCTATCATGTCTATCGACACGTGGAAGATACAATCTCAATTCCTCAATCAAGAGAACCAGCGGGTCGGCTGCTATATTTGTCATTGCTCCGCAAATTCTCATATCTTTCTCTAGGAAATCAGATTTTGTTTCCTCCAGACTCTCGGGTGGAGTTCAAAGAAAGAAAACGCTGTTAAGAGTGTCATCCTGAGCGAGCATGTGGAGGAGAAGTTCGAAACTTGGGAACATTTTGCCAACATCAAGTTCACGTCCGTCAGGAAGGAGGACTCCATGATTCGCATCGGTTTCGTGCCTGGATCGTCCTGGAGCGCCGTCGGAGCAAGTGCCTCGAAGATCGAGATCAACAACCCTACTCTCAACTTGGGCTGGCTGAAAGACGACGATGAGGCGGATGAGGACGATCGTTCAACTATCCTTCACGAGTTCGGTCATGCCCTTGGAATGATGCATGAACATCAGAGCCCTGCCAGAGGAGAATACATCCATCTCAAAGAGCTCGAGGTCTACAGGTACTACCAGCCACTCCTTGGTAGCAGAGCGACGGTCAAGTCCCAAATCATCGACACATACAACGACGAAAGGATAATGAACATGAGCAAGTTCGACATGAAATCCATCATGATGTAAGCGACGTCTTCTAGGATTTGAATCTGGATCATCTGACTGCCACTTTCGCTAGGTATTTCATGCCTGGTTACCTCAACGAAGAGGGCATCGATGTTCCTGTGAACAAAAAGCTGTCCAAACTAGATAAGGCGATCATCACACTCTCCTATCCACCCAACTTGCATGATGCCGAAAGTCTGTCTCGTTTCACGCAAGCCATGATTGACGCTGGGGTTACGGACAAAGCAGCGGGCGAAATTCTTGGCCAATTTGGGGAGGAAATGGACGGACCCTCCCTCGCTGGTTATTTTGAGGGGATGCGAACGCGCTTTTCGGAATACAACAAAGCCGCGACAAGTCTCCGCAGCGGTAAGTGTGACAAGATCAGAAAAGCCATCGATTCTGACTGGCGACCACACAGCGAACGCCCAGTTGTTGAATTCCATTGATCCCGACTCTTTGACGCAATTCGGTATCAGGGACTTCCTCGGAAACGTAATCAACAACAAACTCTTCCAGAGCATTGTGAAGAGCGTCGTCAAGAACGCTTTGACGCAGCGGGGCATTCCGCTGAAGCAGTCGATTCCTGGAGCGTCACCCCCCGAGGTGTCACGTATGGTTGGAGGGCTTGCTGTGCATCCGGAGGTCGCACACGTTGTCATGGCGTATAAAGACTTGTTGAGAGTCAAACAGACAGGTAAGAAAAGCAATGACGGTACAGGGGATATAGAGAATTTCGTGGGAGGTACTGCCTAGGCGATAGAGGCCCAATATTCCTGGTTTCGTGATCTTGATAATCCATTGTAGGATAGCACTTGCGTCTGGCGTCGTACGTATGCATCATTCGGTTGAACAGTGGTTCGGATGTCAGATCTTGAATGCGGGCGAGGCAAATATTGCCACTTCAGACCTAATCGTTCCCATGGTCATGGTATTCATTTCTGGCCCACTGCGTGTAGTATAAGAGGTGAGGTACTGAACCGTCGGTGCGCATTTCACTCCCGGCCAAGCATGACAGACCCATTCGCATTAGAGAAGAAGGCGTATACACATGAAGTGCAAGCAGAAGCACAGTTCTTTACAACCGATCGCGGCAGTCGTCCGTCCATCCGTCTCATGCTTCCATCTATCGGATTGGAATTCTCGGATGGTCATTTTATCGGACCTGGTGTGTACTATCCTGTCGAATGTGATCGACATACGAGTCTACTCAGCTGCTTGAATCGTGCAGATCCTCCGGGAGTCTTCTGCTACAACAATTTCTCGGACTTCCCTAGAGACATCTGGACTCGGTATAAGGTTGGAACCAGGAACCAGAACGACAAGGTGCTCTTGAATATTAAATTCTATGCAAGAAATGGAAAGGACGTTTTCGCAGAGGCGTGTCGTTTATCATATCTTATTTGTACATTCGTTGACAAACACTGGCTCTAGTTCTTTGCCCTCGATAACGTCAGTCATCCGATTGACCTGTATTCCATCGACTGATGTATCTCCTGCAGGACAATGTCGCAGAGAAATCCGGTATCCTGGGAAAGGTCAGGGATGGCAGATGGACCGAAACTGGGTTTGGTTCGGCCGTTGCACACGTCAAGAAGGCCAAGGGAGAAAGCACGGTAACGATCACCATGCAATCGATCTCGCAAAAGGCCATGTTTGATGTGGACGATGAGATGAAGTCGCGAGCAGTCAGTGAGCACTCTCCATATTTGCTCCATGCTGCCGTATGACACAGGCTGGGATGACAGACGTGACCGGTCACCTGCGCTTCAAATCTCAGGAGAACATCAACCTTGGGGTCTGGGTGCGATGGGACTCTGACCACCTCATCTTCTATGAAAGCGAAAGGAACAGCAGAGATTATACTGCTTATGTGTGTGTCTCGTAGCTTGGTCTCGCTGTACGCTGACACCGCTATGTTATATGACTGGCGTAGTTCATCCGTAAGTTCCCCTTCATTAAATAAACTCAAGCAGTAACTCAGCAGCTTCTACTAGCCATGCATGACCCGGATGCCAACTTGAACGTGACAACCCTGGGTGATGTAGACAAGGTGTTCCGAAATGTTGGGTGGTCATCAACTCGTTTTTGACCTTCCGGAGCATATCATTATGGGCAGTGTACCAACAAGCATCGTAGACCTGTTTTACGATCATGAGACCGGGGTAGCAGACTAGCAGAATCTCGACGCCGCTCGCAAACGCCCGGGTGGCACTTGTCACTAAGAACATAGGAAATTACGTGGAATTGCATTTGTGTTCGGAGTTAGTCGAGCAGGATTGATCGAACGAGGGTGACTGACCGTATGCCGTATAGACGGTCCCAGACTAGACTGACCGCGTGACTGACCGTGTACGGCCGCAATCACGCAATCAGCTCCACGCTGGCTGCAAGTTGGCCTTCGATATGGTACTGTCAACCCCACAAGGTGAGACTGTTATTCCGTGGGAGGCTGCACCGCGTGGCTACCCTTGGGCCTCACAAACCCCCAAAGGCAGGCTGCACTGTCATACTTGCTGCGATAGAGCTCGCGTAAAAGTCATGACAGTTTGAATGGAAGCATTCGATACCCCCATCATGATCCTAATCGATCTCTGCCACAGGCTTACCCTGAATTTCTTCCCTTAGATGCACTCGTCGTCGATAGCGTGATCAAGGAGCAAAATATTCTGTGTGAATGCCACATCGAACAAGATGAGATCTGTTCCAAGTTTTCGGCAGCGATATGCTAATGGGCAAGGTGTGAACCT
This sequence comes from Boletus subcaerulescens, assembly GCA_038090555.1. Lineage (NCBI taxonomy): Eukaryota > Fungi > Basidiomycota > Agaricomycetes > Boletales > Boletaceae > Boletus > Boletus subcaerulescens. The sequence continues at coordinate 115,362 of JBBPNA010000042.1, forward strand.
GGTTTCCGTAGGCTGTTTCCGAGGCCCCGTCTCCTGAGTTGGTCCAAGGCACTGAGCCAATACTAGTATGGATGATTATCGTTAACACGATCCAACCACTCACTCCTCTCTGAGATCGTAGGCAGCTTGCAATATCTGTGTCTAATCCTCTATGGCAACTTGTCAAACTGCGTATTGCCGTGGGTCAACAACTATAGCTAGTGGCTTGCGTGCTGCTGGCAGTGGTCCGACAGAAGCCGCATGGCCTTTTGACTCGCTCGTTCAAACCAATGGCAACGGACCTTGGACGCTCGTAAGCCGTTGATCTTGTCACTTTCCGACAGCACCATTACAATACCGGATGTCTTCAGGAAATCAAAGTTAGATTCCTTGATGCCAAAGCCGGCTATAAGTTGGGCATGAAAGAGGCCGTCTTAAACAGCATCAAGAAAGAGCGCGCGGAGAAACTTAAAGATAAACGGGAGACTTGGGAGCATTGGGCCAACATCTCCTTCAAGGTGGTAGAAGACGGTGAAGCCGACATTCGAGTCGGCTTTAGTGAGCGTGATGGATCTTGGAGTCGTATTGGGCGGAACGCAAACAACTACAAAGGGGAGGTGACTCTCAACCTGGGTGGCATTGATGCTCGTAAAGAACCAAACGACAACGATTTTGGAACCATTCTTCACGAGTTCGGCCATGCTCTTGGGCTATTGCATGAGCATCAAAGCCCGCTCCGAGGTTCGGACGTCTCCAGGAAGATACAGAGACAAGCCGGGGCCTACTCGCGAAGGGCCGGGAGCGAACAGTTGGTGGAGGACCAGATGACGAGCGAAGTGAGCCAAGGGTCGATATCACTTTTAAGTTCTTTTGATCCATACTCCGTTATGATGTGAGTGATTTCCTTGTCTATATGATCAGAGCGCATATGACACTTTGTTTAGGTATCAGATTGACGGCGTAACGGAAAGACCAAATAACAAGCTGTCGAGGCTCGACAAGGCTTTCATCACGCTCTACTATCCACCAGACTTGACAGATTACAAGGATGACGCGGAGACAACGAAGAAAATGTTATCCCGTTTCAAGACTGCGATACGTGACGCTGGTCTTGAGAGCGCGGGGGGGAAGATTCTGGAAGCTTTTCAAAACCCAGGCTCTGTTCTCAAGTTGCCAAACGGAGGAAGCCCGACCATGGCTAATCGTCTCCAAGCGGTGAGAAACCGCTTCATGGACTATGACAGAGCGATGTACCTTCGTAGATGTAAGTGCATCACCGAACGAAAGACACGAGTGTTAATTTGCATTGAACCCTGCAGCCCCAGTAAACATATCGAATTCTGTGGATGCCTCTGCAATGAAGCAGTATTCTCTCTATTTTGGAGGCCCACCGTTTGGTCTCACAGATCCCATGCTGGCGAGACAATACGGTCTCACGGATCCCCTCAGAGACGTGGCGAAGAACAAACTTTTCCAGAGTCTTGTGAAGAACATCGTCAAGAACGCCGTGAAGCAACATGGAATTCCAATGGGACAGTCGATTGCAAGAGTATCTCCAACCGAGGTCGCAACAATGATAGCGGCCATTTCCTCGCACGAAAGGATCGTGCAGTATGTCGAGGCATATAAAGATGACTTTCAAGGCAGCAAGCCGGCTAAAGAATCTGACGCTCAGGACGAAAGGAGTGAAAAGGATGCAGAGGGTGAACAGAGTTGAACGCGCTGAATCTTCTCTGCCTTACCGATTTCGCTTTGGAGCACTTGTAAGACAGCATCATATGAACGTTCACACAGCGAGTGTCCCTGGTTATGCATTGCGGTCACCACCGTCGTCGTACATGTTGTGTATTTAGCATTGTGTCCAAAGTCCCAGTGCCGTTCATAGCTTCGAACACTTTATCGCGGATCAAGTGAGTCTGAAGGAAGTCGCCGCTCGGAGAACGCCGACGGCGAGTCCCACGGATCAAAATTTCCACGTGCTTCAACTTCGTTTACATGTACATAGTAATGGCATACGTTCGATAACCATGTCAGCCTATCAGGATGCTGTTGCAGCCCAAGAAGACCTCCACCTTGATTCTACAGAATTCCCGACCTCTATTACTCTTGTTTCTGTCTCTAATTGAATTCTTCCAACTTTAGGTCCATCTTACGCCAACCACCGTACCCACGGTCCGGCCTTCTCGAACAGTCAAGGTTAACATCTGAAATGTTTGCAGGGAGCACCCTGGAAATGCCATCGTTCGGCTGATTCTTCCACCATTTTGGAAGGCGATTCCCGTTCCGTTTCTGTCTACAACATCTGATCTCATATTCTTCGCAGTTTCAATATTTAATGACCCCAGATCTCTGCACCAACCACGATCAGGTAAGATATCATTATAACTATGTATTCCCAGAGATGTTATCTGAACATTCATAGGTCTGTTATCGTTGAATCGGCGGGAAGCATCCCTTCGGTACATGAACAACTCCGTGTCCCTGGACCCTGGGCCTCCTGTTTATGGTCAATCATGAGGACTTGGGCACGCGCAAGTGCACGGCGTGGTGTCAGGGTGAACTTTATTCATTTTTGACCCATGTTACATTTCTGTCCTGCATGGCTAAACATTGAATTATTGTCGGATTGAAGCACCTTTCCTCGAGTGGAGTATCCATTAACCGTATAGTCTCCCAATTCTTGGCTACAGGCTTGGCCATCGACATTTGAATCCCGAATCTACACGATCGGCGGACACCTCTGAGTATTGATACTATTGGTTCCTTTATCCCCCTCTCGAAACCGCAATTCGTTCGGGTTTCCGAGAATGACCACCAACTGTGATCAACGCCAATTAGTCCGTCTTCACATCTACAGCGAGCACCTCGTTGAAAATTCTGAAAACAAATACATCATCACCGAAGAGTCGAGACTATGGTCCAACCAGACGGTCAGTGATTTTAGTTCTTTACTCTTCCTGTTCAAGTTCACCGGCGAATATAGGTTATTTCGTACTTATTCGACGCTGCAGGGCAAGACAGTCACGATAAGAGGGAATCCTTCGTGATCGCAGCGATGAAAGAGTATACCAAGTATACTAATATCAAATTTGTCCCTTCCAAGGACCGTTCGTCTGCAAGCATACGGATTACCTTCTCTCCCAAAGACAAGCATTGGGTTGCGATCGGCACCGACGCCTTAATGATCGACCCAGAGAAGGCAACGATGAACCTGGCGTGGATTGACCCAGACGAGCTGTCTGTGACCAACTCTGTAATCGCACTCCATGCTATTGGACACGTGCTTGGTCTCGTGCACGAAAACTTCAATCCCCCAATGTCAAACTTCCCCGAATACGACAAAGACTCTATCATGAGGTAAAAGGAACTCTGTCATCCGTAAAAAAAATTCGCTCATCGTATCTCCCAGGTACTCCGATACTACAACCATCGATACCACTGTTAAACGTGGGATCGTGCCTCAACTTTCCAATCGCGACAAAGCCTGGCTTACCCTCAACTATCCCAGGGCTCCACCCAGCAAGGAGAGAGAAACGGAGAACACAGACACCCTTGAACATATGCTGGAAGTTCTAAAGGTCGACGGCGATTCATCATCGAAGATCCTCAAGACGAGCGATATATCAGAGAGACGCTTCCTTTACTCCCAATTCATGTCACGTAGTAATGCACGCGGTGTAGATAAAGGTATGTCGACTTCGAAATGTTTGACAATGATGGCCCTCAATCATCATTCAGCGACCGACCAGAATACTTTGGGAGAATTGACACGGAAGCTTCCAGATTATCCCGACGTCTTGTTGAAACTCCAATCTCAGTTGGGACCGAAAGCTGTACCAGGTCGGAACCTCCCTGGCGCACCTCCACGCCCCGCCGACGTCAAGAGATACATCCTTGATCTCCTCCATATTCTTAGATCCTCAGGCGGATCTTCGTCTCCCACCGAAACACAAGGGTCTGAGCGATTCAACGAGATCATCCCAGCTCTGTTGCAGTTCATGGAAATGGTTGGGTCTGGCGACCCCTCAGAAGGGCCTGTTGAAGAGCCGATAAGCCAAGAAGAGCTAGATGATCTGCAGCGACAGCTATCAACAATACTGGAGAGCAGTCCCAACAATGAACCTATCAACGTCGAGCACGGTATCCTCACCGAACTACCTGGTATCCGGAATATCCTCGATTGGTTTTCCCGCACGGTATCAGAAAGCCGCACTGATGTGCGCAAAATTTCTTCCAGCGTCGCCCACAAAATGCTGGATATGTTACGAAAGAGCCCCCCGCAAAACATTTTCCAAGAAGTCTATCACCTATGCTTCGCTTCGTATTATGTGCACGATGTGAACGGCACTCAGAAGGACCTTCAAGTGAAGCACCAGCAATTGTTGGAGTCTATCCTCCCGAGAATCAGCAGTCGCGCAGAGACGGGGGCAACAGCGACCGTACCGAGCAATGGGTGGGAGCTTGTGTGGGGCCCAGTCATATGGAAGGTGAAGCCTAAAGATGATTCCGGCGGCCCCGATCTCGCCTGGTATATTGCCTATAATGGTTCGTTCGTATGCGGGGATGACGACGAACCCAAACCGACCTACGTCATCGCGATCGCCGGGACCCAATCAAGGTCCGTTCATACGTGGCTCAACTCGAACTTCGACGTCACCTTTCCAGTCGACTTCAAAAGCTGGATATCCAACCTCCGTTCCGACCCCTACCATGCCCAGTTACCGAAAGCAGACGTTAAATGGGGGAGTCCATACATAGCAAGGGGAACGGCGCGGACGGTGTGGCAATTGCTTACTGAAGCAGCCCCCCCGGGAGCCAAGGCCGAAGGGCAGCCGCTTCTTGATTTCCTCAAATCCAAATCCGAGTCCAACCCTGATCTACGAGTCATCACCACTGGCCATAGTCTTGGCGGTACCCTTTGCCCCACCCTCGCTATCGTTCTAGTTGAAGTCGACGTGGTCCTGCGTGACCGCATCCTGACTTACCCCATCGCGGGGCCCAGTCCTGGAAATGACGCGTTCGCCAAGTATTTTGCCGAGACACTACAGCCTATTCCTGCTAACAAGGACGATCTGAAGATCCGTAATTACCAAGTCTGGAACCTGAACATCGTCAACGCATACGACCCAGTTCCCCAAGCCTGGTGCTCTGATGAACAAGCGTGCCCAAAGCAGAACCTGCTAAACATCAAAAATATCATCCCTGGATCGTACATCAAGTCCGTCTTCTCCGCCATCATCTCCAACGTCCTGAGCGACCTTTTGGGAGCGAAATTGCGTTACATTCCCCTCCAGAGCCAGATCTTTTCTCCACGTCCATCTGAATCATTCAAGGAAGTCAGGCCCCAGCACACGGAGGCGTATCACGAGTACGTTGGTATCAACCCGCCCCATCTACTGGATGCGCTTTCCTAGGGCGAAGGTCGCCTCAGGGGAATTGTTCTGGAAGGAACAGCCTAGGAAAGTTGGGGAAAGCTGAAAGGCGCGAGGAATTATCAGACAAAGAGTAGTTTGGTTTCTGTTGGCTGGACTCATTGTAACGACATGTCATTCCGAGCCGTATAAGAAGCATCTTTTCTGTTGTTCTGGTCACATGAGATAAATGTGAGACGCTGCGTGGGATTGGGATTGGGATGAGGAGCTGAGTCGTGATAGGTTAGTTTTTGCATTAAAAGCGAAGTAGAGTTTCGCCTTTTGTTCTCCCTTCAAGGCTTCCGTTGCCAACGTACTACTTCAAAGAAAAGTCGTCGTGTTCATCGGGACTTCATCGATCACCTCGTAGTAGATCTAGTAGTTTGATCGTATCCTACAAAACATGCCCCCAGTGGTACAAAAATCGCGCACGTAATCGAACCATACACCTGGAACCTGGAACGTACGTTCCTGTCATCATCCCGACCAGGATACTAAGCCAGCAGCTCAGTTGTGGTCGTCGCGGTCTATACGTGCGGTGTAAAATATCGATAAGCTTGGATGATCTGCGTGAGATGAGGCCAGATTGCATACCTCCGAGTCTCCATTATCATCCTCTCCAGAGAACGCTACTCTATGCTCCTTGACGAGTTGCCCCAGTTTGTCGTGGACCGAAAGCGCGGCAATCAACTTGGTGACTTCGGTCTGCGTTGCTCCTGGAATGGAATCATTCGTCGGTATCCCACGCTGCACCATCGTGCGGTAAACAATATTCTTCATGATACTCTTGAATAACTTGTTCTTCGTCACCTCTCCTGCAAACTGATTGATACCTGATCGTTTCAGCGATGCTGGGTCAACGTAACTCAAGACGTCCACACTCGCTGCGTGATTTCGACTGAGAATCTGAGGTGTGGTACTTATTGAACATCACCTACGATTATAGAATGAATGCCACCCGGTGTTCTCCTGTAGTTTTCCCTTCAACGTCTTCCATTTACTGAAACGGTCTCGCAACTTTCCAAGACGAGCAGCCACGGTACGCTTTGAGTTCCCTTCAAAGTCGGCTATCATCTGGCCTGCGGTCGTCTCGTTAACGCCAGCTGTAATCAGAGCTTTCTTGAACGGTTCATGGTTCTCCGGTTTCGTTAGATCAGGTGGATACATGAGTTTGATGGACGCTTGATCAACGTTGGATAGCTTGTTGATCCACCCAATCTCGTACTTTGTTGCTTGCTCTTGCCACTCTTCTTTGAGGCGGTATCTAACAGCGTCAAGATTAGGGTAACCTGAACACTGAATGCATTACCACTTACATCATGATCGATGTTATGTCGAAGTTCGTATAGTTCCATAGTTCTCTGTCTTCGACCTCCTCTAGAACTTGGCCACGGGTGCTCTCTCCGTAATACTTTTCAACTAATGCCTTGTTCAGCTGCAGCCGTTGTCGCGCGGCGGGACCCTGATGCTCATGGTCCAGTCCAAGAGCATGGCCGAACTCGTGAAGGATAGTGCCACGATCATATTCAGTTGGGGGATACCTATCTTCAAGCGGTCCAAGCTGCATAGAATGATGTGCGAAGTCTTTGTGTTGGGCGTCTGTTCCGACCGCGCTGGAGAACTTCTTTCCCGTAAATATGATTCGTATATCCGACTCCTTCATGTCCTCGACTATCTGGAATTTGATGTTGGCGTGATCCTCCCATGTCTCGAAGTCAAAGGGGTTGTCCGAGCCGCGGGCACGGTATTCATCTCTTGCTTTGTCCCTTTCGCTTTTCATGATGGTGGTGCAAACTGCGTCCCTCTTGTTTTTCGTGTAACCTTCTTCCCAAACTGCGCCCTTCTTGTTTTTCGTGTGTCTGTCTTCCCAGAAGTATACTTTCAGCACCTGGCAAAGAAGACCTGTGACGATCGCCACATCAATACGACTTGTGCAACCTCACCGTCTTAGCGCCACTCGGGTACTGGTTAATGGGCCACAATTTATTCATGATGACACCGTGCTGGACATCAGGAAGGGTATTACCCTGCTGGGACTGACTAGAAGGTGACGACGCTGCAGAAAGATCGGGCATTGCAAACGCTGTGAGGTGAACTGGGTTGAAAGTGATGAGGAGGGCTAAGGAGAACGAATTACTACTTACTAGCTGTAAGCGCACACCTTTATGGTGGATGGTAGTGGCGCAAAGAAGTCAGGACAACCGTGATAGGCTACATAATCGAGTCATCCCGAGCGAATGGTAGATTTGGATTCTGTAGCGACTCTGTTCATGGGAATCTCCGGGGCACCATAGCCTTAGTTCCGAAGAAGTCGCCGATCCGATATCTCCTACAATTGTACATCTGGATTTGGAGTCAAGTAGGAAGAACAAGTCAGACCGCATCTGTCAATAATGAAAAGTCTGCCAACATTGCATATTTGGATCAGGGCAAATTTCTATTCCATCTGTACCTTTTTAGTTCGAAAACCCCAAGATGCTGGTGTAACTCCCTTTCGTCACCAGCTTAGCAGGCGTGCATGGCATTACTATACTGCATTTCTCTAGGGTCCATTTTGATTTGTCCTCATTGACGTGGTGGGTTCGGGTTGGTAATTGGGTTGGAAGGCGTCATTGGAAGGCGGTTTGGGTGGCCAGGTACGTCATTCGCGCGTTCGTACCGCCCGCGTGACATGCCTGGTAATGCCTCCGTTTCGAGTTGTTTGAACTTGTGTCATGCTGCGCTCGTTGTGCCATTCATTTTACATCGTCTTCCATCCATCAGTTTCGACGGCGTCGCCATCGCTTTGGCGCTATGAGTCATCTTCGATGCCTCCCGACTTGTTCCACTGGCCTCTTGTTCTTGGCACGGAAATTCGGGCAGGGTTATTCGCAAAATTATTGAAACATCTGACGTTCTTAAAACGTTCCCGGAGGTGTAATAGCTTCTGATATGATTGGGCTGCCCGATGAATCCGAATCTGAAAACTCGTAAAGCAAGCAAATGTTGCATGTATGTTGAACTATGCATGAGATCATTGGCTATCTATGTAAATCCCTTTTCTGCCACGTCAGTCGACGATCGACTAGTACACCGTGAAAAGGGGATTCACCTGGCACGGCCAAAGGCATCAGGTATTAAACATCCTTGACTTGTTCCTCCAAGTATTCCCATAGCTTCTTTCCAACCTCAGAGTCCTGCGTATCGGGGCGTGGATTGCCGATGCGTGCCCATGGAATGAGGTACTGCAGAATGACATCGCCATTATCGAGGACAGGTACATCATGAAGCCTACGTACCTTGCCATTCAGAGACTTACCATCGGGAATCGTTCCTGCATACAGTTGTGTGATCGCTCCGTATGACACATCATAGAGGTAGTATGGCTATGATGCGAGCGCGTCAACAAACAAAATGCCAAGTTTCCCAGCTGCTCGAAAGACGCATACCGAGATCCAATGGAAGAAACTCCCCATATGCCGCTGCAAGTCGGTTTTGATACCTCCTTGAGATGAGCAGTTATTAATAAGTTCTCAGCCTAGCCGGAGCTCAGGTGGATGTGCACCGACCTGGGTTCAATGAAGTGGAGATGATGCCTTGGTCTCCGTACCGCCGCGACAGCTCGGAAGCGAAGATGATGTTGCCCTATCAACAGCATTAGTGGGCCTGAACCTAGCGACACAACGAGAGTGAGCTCACGCTCTTACTCTGTCCATACAGTTGCCAAGGACTTGCCCTTCTACGCTCCGGGCCGTCTTTCATGGTATCGTGGTTCAGACCGGCGAACCAGTGGCCGTTTGACGAGGTGTTGACGATCCTAGCAATACCGTCTGACGATGATTTTGCAGTGGAAAGTAGGGCAGGAAGCACGTGTTTGGTAAAGTAGAAATGGCCGAGGACGTTGGTCCCGAATTGAAGGTCATAGCCATCATCGGTGAGCATGTCGATTGGTGGAACCATCACACCGCTAATGAATGCGATATGGTGTGTCAGAAAGTTGTGAGAAACGAACTCCAGGAACTCGAGCTCACGCGTTGTTGAACAGAACATTCAGCTGCATCACCTTACTTTTCAAGTGTCAACTTTCCTGACAACAATCAAAGGGATACGAAGTCTTTACGAATTGAATTCTTCTGCCGCTCCTTTGATGCTCTTGAGGTTTGCGAGGTTCACGATAATGAGGTTGGCATCTTTTCCGGTGACGTTCTTAAGTTCTTTGAGGGTTGCCTCGCCTTTGGATTGATCACGGGAAGTGATCCAAACTTTGGCGTTCTTGGTTAGCAATACCTAAAAGACAATTAGTTAGACAAGATTGAAAGATATCATAAGAGACGCGACCCGGATGTGTTGAGAGACACCAACTCAAAAGTCTCAGGCGTTGGCACTCACTCTAGCAGTCTCCTTTCCGATACCGGCCGTGCCACCAGTGACTAGGACGACTTTGCCTGTCATGTCCGGTATGTCCGCAGCTTTGAATGCAGGATGACCGGGTAAGATACTCTCGTTTATGAGGGACCACAAAGCTCCCATGCTGTGTACAATGCGAAGAGATGGTAAGGAGAATTGGGAAGGAAGGGAGGTGGTGCATTCTGACTGAGACCAAATTTTGCTGAAGCGGCGTGTCTCAGATCGTCAGGGATGACTCGTCTGACTAAGCCTAGTGCCAACTAGTAGGTCACCTGTGTCTCAGATGAAGAACCATCTCTCTTAGTAGCAATGGGCCACTTGTGTCGGATCCTTCCTATGTTATTTCTTGGTCTAAGTTACGATACTAACGACCGTCCCCGTAAAGGCTCTTATTTTCCGATTATTGACATGCACGAGCACCGGAACCACATGGGATATGGAACTTCGAGATGATGCTATTGGATTAACGCAGGCTCATCGCGCACAGTCAACCCGTGCTCACACCGTACCCAAAGTTACTGCGCTGTTACAGGTTGACTACAAAAGCGGCAAACATCGACTCCTGGCCCTCAAGTTGGGTCCAGCGCCGTTCTCTTCTTCCGTGAAAGTTCTAGATGAATTGCCCATCGATTTCAGTTCGTGTCACTCCCGCTGACTCCAGCAACACAGAGATCATCGGCGTTTTGGTGCAAAAGTACGAGTTCGCATGTTGCCCCGAGCTGTTCACTCTCTTGACTAACTTGGTGGAGGTTGCGACGACCAGGTCTGCTCAGAAGAGCGCCAAATCAATCCTTCTCCAAGCCAAAATGGCCAAGAGGATCGGCGTCGTTGACCCTACTGAACCGTTGATGGTGGAGCGGCCAGCCTCTGGCTTAGGCTGAAAGAGTTCATACCTTGCACACACTACTAATGCACTACAGGGATGACTACTACTCTTCATTGCAAATTCTTCCGCAACTGGTCCTGACATTGCTCTTCCTTACCCTGACTCTGTCCGAGCAATCCTACGGCTGCTCCAACCAACTAGGTCCCCTGTCCCAGTGCTAATCGTTTCAAGCATTACGTCCCCTCTGTCGCAAAGCAGTACGTGACAGGCGGAAACATCTAGGGGCGCTTCCATGGTCCACCGACGATTTGGCATCGAATTCATTCTGTCTCGTAACCGGGGTGTCGAAACAATTATGAACATTTGGTTGGACGCCTGAATCGTTCTTGCAACCCTGTCGGAGGTTGTTCGGTCGGCATACTCCGCGTCGGTTAGAAGATCGAAGACAGCCCAAGTCACACCTCTGCTCGCCGCTACCCACCCTCAAATCTCTGACAGTTCTTACGTCCACTAGACTTGAATGGCATTCCTGCAATGGTGTGTTCAGTCTTCTCACCAATGTATAAGTCCCGCGGACACGTAAAGCGAACAGGAGACAATCTCTGGGCAGTCGTGCTTCCGTTTTGTCACTCGAACCATCCATTACTCCTGTCAATCAAAGTATGAGGAAGATTGGAGCGATCTGCTGCTCCGCATAATAGCCGCAACTCAATCTTATCTCAGCCTCGTGGTGCGGGGCCCTATAAACATGAGTCTGGACTCTGCGGTGATCTAGTATCAGTGATTTATCGGTAATGAGTTCGACCTTCCTATTCCTGATATCGGCTAATGTGAGTGAGAATCCGATTTGTGCCCACCACTGACCCCGAGACCAAGGTACAGGTATACCCGATTTCGTCGCTATATCGAGACCACTCGGGTTTGAGATGCCATTGGAGTCGATACTGTACGTGTATGCGCGCCGCTATTGCGTGGGTGTTTGCTGGCACCTCAGTAGGTCACATCTGTCACTGACTACAACTGCGCTGTGCTGAATTTCTCGGAGAAGGACAAGGTTTCAGCGTATATAGGCAAGGCACTTCGTCCCCTCGGGAATTTCCAGTTGAAACCAATTGCACTCTGAGTCGCATTTCCGCTATGACTTCTGACGTCGTCTGTGGCCCTTTACCTATCGTCGCATCTCTTGGGGTGTTCGTCTTTCCCCAGGATACTTCCAACCCAAAGGCGCACTTCATCTCTCAGGAACCAAAGGAGTGGCCTAGCCATTCTGTCAGTGAGCTTTATAATTTCGTGCTATAATCTTCATTGACATGAACCCTCGTCTACCGTCACTCAGACTATCACGTACACCTTCCTCGACGACAGAGAGCAAATTTACCCTTGGCGGGTGCAGCTGGTTGAAGACGCCATCAACGAATATACTCGCTACGCCAATGTCAATTTAACCCGCACGTCCGAGGATAAAGACGAGTCTGCGGATATCCGAATCTCATTCAAATCTGAGGGCGGTGCTTGGAGCGCCATCGGGACGGATGCGCTCAAGATAACCACAGGGGCGACCATGAATCTGGGCTTCCTCTCCAAGTTCGAGCAGGCAGGGCCTACCACCATTGAGGCGCGTACGGATCTATACAACTACACTCTCCATGAATTTGGGCATGCGTTTGGCCTCGTCCACGAGTGGGTGGCGCCGTTGGCCCCTCTTCTTGGCAGAAACGAATCTGTTCAACAATACAAGAACGCTATCAAGCAGCACACCGAAGCGTATAAGGACGAACCCATGATGTCGAACTTCATGCGTGAGGAACCGGATAAGAATTCGATCATGATGTACGTTCAATGTCACTTCGAGACTTGCGAGACTTTTCTTATGTTACGGTTAGGTTCTTCCACCGCAAATACTCTGCGGAACCCGCGGCTATCACTCTCAAAGGAGGCCTATCCGAGAACGACAAAGCTTGGCTCACTCTTATGTATCCCGGCAAGGTTAACGCGGTTGAAGACAACGGGGTTCTCCGGTCACTCACCGTTCTCGGAGCCCCCGTCGCGGTATCATCTCGAATTCTCCTCAGCTCCACGGTGTCGGAGATACGATACCATTATCACAAGTACCATTCGGAAACCTTTGGGCAAGACCCACTCAGTAAGTCGAGGTAGATCTCTCGTGCTCCAACTCTTAACGACAAGCCAGCTTCCCTGGCTGTCAAGGACATCCTCGAGTCGGACTCAGAGGAATTTACTGCCTTGCCGCCCAAGCCACATGCCTTGAAGGGCAAGGTTACGGGAATCACGCCGTTGATAGACCACAATAGTGAAGATGATCTGTACGACACTGTTGCTGCGGCGGTGCTAGACCCTCAGTTCTCTCAAGTCCTCGCCAACGTCGTGGGCCAAGACG
>JBBPNA010000043.1:0-126926 GCA_038090555.1 Boletus subcaerulescens
AACTTATTGCAGAGCGTGGCAAGGTGATTGAATATGTGCACCGGGTCTAGTATTTGTAAAAACCGAGTGTAAGCGCAACCTAGCGCGATGTAGTCATCGGGAGTGTTGAAGGTGGTGATGCGCGAGCAGTTGAACCTGAGCCGCAGTTAGCTCAAGTGAGTTGCTAGGTGACACACTGGCAGCTAGATGTTTACGTCTATTTTGCTATCTACGCTGAAACAACTTGAACTAATTACAGCTGCGATTAATCCAAGGTATACATCAAGAAGGGTAGTAGAACTAGTAGCGGATAATATCAATCTCTGTCTGCATGCTATCGTCTCTGATGTCACTGCTTGTATTGGCCGGCTTTGATACCCTCCATCACCAACACCGCCCGAACCTGGGAGCGTGCATTTGGCTTCTTGGTGCTCAGGCCAGAACTGCCTTTGACATCGTCCATAAGTCGGTCGAGGGCAGACTGCATTTCGCCGGGTTGGATGGATCCCACCGAGTCTCGCTTCCACTTAGATCGAAGCTTGTCTCGAGCATACCAAAACTTGACTGTGGCTGTGGTGTAGACTATGATGACTGTGATCGAAGCGGCTCCGCTATTGATGGTCGGGTAGGTAGTGAATCGTCATCTGCGATTGCAGGACATGCATCGTGTCCTCTTCATTATGTTCGACATCTTCTTGTCCGTCAGCATTGACAGTAGCGGAACATATCGTGCACTTCTCGACGGTCTGGATGATCGCAAGATCGGCACTGATATCAACAATTCCAGACGTCGTGTCCAAGCGTCACTCGTCCTCCCTGTTCGATCCTCCGACATCCGACATTACTCTGTCCATCGGTTATCCTTCCGTCCACTTTCTCAGCTGCGAGTGGCTCCGCATGGGGTACGGGGGAACCAGGGGCAGGTGATCCCAACGGGCTTTCCATGCTCCTTTTCCGCATCAACCTCATATGAACATCCTCTCTGCTAATTCTCGTCCCTGGAATACACTCGCTATGCAATTCTTGCGCGCTTGCAACCTGGCGCAGGGGAGACCCTGTCCGCATGGATGGGGATACGGATCTGAGGGCGGGAGAGCCAGTGAGTCTGGATGAGATGTTGAGCAGGGAATCAGATAGTCGAGGCACCGCCTCTGAAGGAGACATTGTGCGTGACGTGATGCTAGGAGTAGGGGCAGGGACAGGGACATGGAATGAACCGGAGGTGGAGAAAGAGTGAGGGTTAGGAAGGGGAGGAGTATTCGTAGCGAACGACGCAATGGCCCATCTCCCAGTCCTTCTGCACTTGCACTTTCGACAAGGACATCTCCAACTGACCGATAGACAAATTTGTAGGGTCTAGAGGATCGTCGAATGAAGTAAAGGACAGCTCGCCAACCTCTTCCTTCATGTTTGATATAGAGAAAGGGTCCGCAATAGAAAAGGCTACATCATAATCATCAGCGTCAGAAATGGAAAGGGACGTCTATATAAACCCACTGCTATGACGAATCTTGGGGGAGCTTTCATCTCTCGGCAATTGTAATTCGAAGCGTGGAATGAGAGAATCTCGATTGGAGTGCTCGCTGTGTGCAGGTTTCTTTGCCGGGCTCGGTGACGATGGCGTCATATTGACGTCCGCTTCAACTTCATCCACTTGGTGCTCTTGGCGTGCACGCTCGACATGTGTAGACCTCTCAAGAGGAATGTCTAAGCCAGAAGATATATCCATCGAGGAATCCACTGTTAGGGGTGTCGAAGGAGAGTCATGCACGAGTCGGCTAGAATGGTGCAAGGGGAAGCCTGGGGCAGACATTGCGGGAGATGATACATTGGCTCGACGTCGCGCGCGCTCTGTGTAATGGCTGCGTCCGTACGGGACCCCATCTTCTGTCTCCATATCTGCGGGCAGAGAGGGAGTGGCGACTGGGAGTTGAGGGCATGCCTAGTCCTGGAAGAGAGGTAGGTTGCATCACACCGCCGACAATGCCGTTGCTGCTTTGGTCTGCATCAACAAGCTGAACGGTCCCAGAACCACACTGTTCTGCACATCATTGTCCACGGCATCGTCGCGATCTTGCGAGTGATGCGTCTCCAGTTCCTTGTGGTGTTCAGGTTCACCGTAATCATCCTCATCAGAGGATCTCTTCTTCTTCCTCGTCTTGATCAAACTCCAGTACATCGCAACATTCATCGAACGTTACCGTTTTCCATCTCTGTCGTTTACCATCCAATGCAGGTTGGTCCACGGCTCGAGGCCCATGGAGACGTTTCAACACGAGCGAAGAGTGAGATGGAGTGATTGGTCGGGAAGGGGGTGCAGAAAGGGTGATGGTGGTGCGAGTGGCGGGGCTAGAGCTGGCATAAATGTCACTTTGGGAGGAATGGGCGGTGGATGCTCTGGTACTGACTACTGTTTGGAAGGGCTCTTCGTGACAGGTTCTTTGTCAATGAGCCCTTGATAAGCTTTGGACTGGCGCCTTTCGCGCTTGAACGCCAAAGGTCTCTCATTCTCGGCTTGTTCATGCATAGAATCGGGGCAAGGTCGCTTCTTGCCACTGAGCTGGCAAGCGCCTTGCTGAATGGATGAAGTATTGCTAGATGCGGAAGCAGATGTAGAGGTCTGGAAGGACTGGGGGTTTGGGTTTTGAATGGCGATTTCGAAACAAGATTACTGTCGTACTTGTAACTGGATGAGGATCGTTGGGTGATCAGAGGAAAGGGCGGTTTGCCTTCTCATTTTGCAATCCTGAGTGGGGTCTTCCCGGAATTTAAACTTGGGGACAACAACTTGCCCCATCCTTTGGCCGAGTCATGAAGGATTAATGACTGGACTGGATCAGGAGAGTTTGAAAGCAGTCTATCCCTCAATTGGGACGCCGTTGATGATCAATGTGTGCTGGAAGAGGCCGAGGAATGCGACACGATAACGAACATGGTGATTTATGATATCCTAGTATGAGTGGGCGGCCCGGGAACCTCAACATCACGTCGGGTGGCACGCGCACAGTGAGTGGAAGGCGACAGGTGAAGTAACGGGGGTGGGTCGAGTTTGGAGGAAGACAAGGGTTGTGGACTCAAAATACAAGGCAATGAATAAAAGGCGATCCACGATATCTGCAAGCGGAACCTCAACAATCACATTGGGTGGTATGCGAACGCTGAATGCGAGGTGACAGGTGAAGTAACGTGGTGGGTGGGTGACAAGCAATGGGGCCTTGTGACAACAGTGATGAGCGAGGCGATTCACGATATTTGCAAGCGTAACCTCAACATCACCCCAAGCTTTACCGGGTGTGCGAGCAATGAATGCGAGGCGACGGGCGAAGTAATGGGGGTGGGTCGAGTTGGGGGGGACAAGCTCAGATGGGCCACTAACAGTAATACAGCTCGCGACTCCTGACAATGCTCTGTAGTATCATTCCGTATCACTGCGACAAAGAGACAGCATAGTAGAACTCTTTGTCAAAGTAACTATTCAACCAGAATGACTGAGAAAAATGTGAACTACTGCTACTCGTAAGACGTGGATCAGTGACTCTGCCAAAGCGAGGAACAAGATGGACATAAGATCAGATTTGATCGAGAGGAAAAACGTCGCCCAACAATACACCCGAGGTTCGTATTGCCTGTTTCAATACACATAGCCCTGTTGCCGGATCAACCTGTGATCGCTGTTGAGGGACCACATCAAATCGTCGGGCGTAAACGAGAAAACGGTCGTCCCACAATATTTTGCGTCCTCTAGGGGAAAGAGGACACATAATGAGGCAAACCTCAACGACAGCATGACCTGTTAGACAAGACTCAAAGAAGTGTTTGTTAGATTTACATATCACATACCTGTAAGACTACTAGAGGGCCATTCATGGCGTTCATCTATGTTTAATATTGCTGTGTCGCAATGGCCATATTTCCATGTGCGGTCGGCAGGGTGAGCGTTGATTGTAAATATCTGGCCAACAGAGGTGCGATCGTGGTATAGCTTCTGCTGGAGACGAACTTTGTACCAGACTTGAATCTCACTGAATGGTAGGTGAGCATCTGCCCCCGCACGTCGCTGCCCCCCAAACGAATGGAAATTCTGCGCAAGTCCCTCACGACCCAGGTAATCAGCGATGGCTGGGTGAAGGTCTGGAATGTTGAACATTTCAGCGGCTTGGTCAATTGCAATGCGCTTAATAGAAGGGTCATAGTTGAGACGGAAAGTAGTGGACCCAGATGTGAACGTGCGGATCGGGTATGGAATAGATCCCGGGACAGTGGCCAAGAGCGTCTCGGCAATGGCAAAAAGGTTGGGGACAGGACACTTCGGAGCCCAGATATCATTGAGTAGCACTGTGGGATGTTCCTCTGAAAACTCATCCCCTGCACTTGGATCGTCCACGACATCCGCTGCTGAATCAACCTCTGAGTCTGGAATGTCTTGAGTATTATCTGGGCTAATATGAAGGACGGAACTGAGTCGAGTGGCTGTCTCAAAGGCCCGGCATTTCTCAACGCGATCCAGGTAGCGGCAGATCTGGGAGTTGAAATTGTGATAGTTCGTCAAGGCTGCTGGGTCTTTGACCACCTTGATGTGCGCGTGTTCGGTCGTGTCCGCTGACCATTGCACCGGTGCACCAAGCTGGCTTATGCTAGGTGCAACGCTCTGCATTAATTCGAGTTTGGGAATCTGCCAGTGTTCTAGAGCGGCCCCACTTGTCGGTCCCCTTCGTAGCCCCTCGTCGGTGATGGCAGATTTATGTTCGTGGAACTCCGCAAGAGCATCCCTGATCTTGTCACGGGTTGAAGAAGTGATGGCATGGGCCTGGGCAAGGTATCGAAAGTCCATCAAGGTGCGGATGGCTATCACAACATTTGTTGGTGCAGCACCAGCAATGACAGTTATGATGTATTGCTGGACTTCGCGTTTTGCATGACCCGTAACCTGCTTCAGTGAGGTAATGCCGTCCTTGAAATGGCGTAAGCCGACAATCGGGTGTAAAATGGAATAGCGGAAGTCGAGTTCTTGGGACCCGAGAGCATTTTTGCACCACTGGACATCGTGATCCCAGAACTCCCCATACCAATGGTGCAACGCCTCTGGGGAAAAGAAGTTGGCAGGATCGGATAATGGCCAGTCACGGAAAAATGGTTCGGAAACTCCACTGAGCCTGCAGAGTTCGCATTGAATAAAGTACCTCTCCACATCGTTCGGGTCACATGTAATGCGAGCAAGTTGTGCGAGCGTAATTGCCCGGGTACGCGGTTCATGCTGAAAAGCATCACCAAACTCCTTGTAGGACGCCATTGTCATCGGTGAGGTCTTGCCATGCACACACGCCAGCATGCAAGCCTCTGGTGTATCAACAATGTATGCAGCGAGAGGGGTGAAGCAATATCGAACATTGCCGACAGGATCAGACATCATACGCCCGATACGTGCAGTGGTCTTGAGGGGATCGACAATGATGTCGAGGCATTGATGAAAGAGGCGTGCATGGAGGACAGAACACATTCTCTTATTGGGGTGAAGGAACTCGGTAATTGGCATGAGCGCAGCCAGTAGGAATGCATGTGAAGAAGCCTTATTCCGCATGGCCATCCTAATATTGGCCAAACTGATTAACAGGGGATGGGCGACCTTCCCACCGCAGATATTGGTTATATGCGTCTTATCTGAGGATAGGATAACCCCACATAACGTCGCGCCTTCCGGAAGCTTGGACTGTATCGATCAAAGAAAGTACACAAAGACTTTGAATGCGACTTACTTGCATCTGCCACGCGACTTCACCACTCATCCATTCAGTATATTCCCGGACCATCCTCTCCGCTGTAGTAAAAAGACGGAATGGGGTGTAGTCTATATGCGACGCGAAGTATGGATGGTTGAATAGTGACTCGATACACTCCAGAGAATCACGGTAGTACAGAACCACGGGATTCTTGGTTGGATGCGACGTAGACACAACTCTGAAATTCCAATGCGGTCCAGGTGGGAGGAGTTCAGCATGACCTCGTAACTCCTTCGCAGTATGAAATGAAAGGGGAAGGGTCCGTATCTGCTGGAGGCAACGATTATTGAATGAGCGGCGCAAAGTACGGTAACCGAGAAAAGAAGTACCAAATTCAATTTGAGATATTCATCGATTTTCGCCATGCTTAGGTGGGACTGGAGAAGATAATTGGCCATCTGCCAATCGTCGTGAGTCGCAAATGGGTAATAGATATTACTCATGCGACGGGACGAATATGCGTCCATCGTGAAGCGGTCGAGAAATGTCTGGCCGACATTATAGACTCTGCTTGCATTACGAAAGAACTGAACTTGACGGCCAAGTCCTAGCGAGGTCAGGAAGGCTGCAGATGCGGCCGTAGAGGGCTGAGAATCCCCTTGTTCGCCGTCTGGCTGGTCCTCGGTGAAAATGTTCATTGCATCAGGAGGATCAGGGAGAAAGGCCATGTCGAAGTCACCGTCATCGGGAACAGGAGGGAAATCCGAAAGGCGCGATGATGGCGAAGATGATAAGGAGGAAGTGTACTCAGTGGAGCTGTATTCCTCTGTAGCGTCCCAGACAGGAAGTGCGACAGGACCTCACTCCCATGAATTGCACTTGGAGGTCTTTTGTGCAAGATGCGCGGCAACGCCCCGATCTGTCGGAAAGTGCTTGAGACACTGCGGGCAGTTCGGCATCGGTGAGCTCAAAGAAAACTAGTAGAGTGCAGGCGGGTGATGATGGGGTTTGAGTCGAGCCTGAAGCGAGACAGGACAAACTCACCGGCAAGCCTGCTGCGTCGCATAGCTGTGCACATGGTCCGTGTGTGGTTTGTACGAGCTGACCGTGGAGAACCGAGTTGACCGTGGAGCATCAATGACAATCAATCGGGTGTTGTGACTTCGCGATCGGCTCTGGTTGGGAGGAATATGGATCGAAGAGTAAATTTTGACTATCTTCGATTAGCCCATAGTTCCGCCCGATGACACAAAGGACGTTGAGACTGCACATGAGGTAGGTGGAAGTTGCGTGCTGCCAGAAGCGGTTTGATCCTTATTTACTTAATCATCAAGTCCTTGGCGACGCTTACTCTTTACGCTTCGTATAAGTGTCATTTTTTGCTCAAAGGTACGTCCTTCCACTCCAAAATCTGCGCTAGCAAATCCATGGCTGACTCGTCTATGGTCACTTTGGTGACCGATGCCACTGCGCAAGCCGCCTCCAACCAGGACTTGAACGGTCAGGTCTCGCCAACCGACTCGCCGTCACAGTCTGAGCCTGAGGTGGCCAGCGTACTTGACGAGACAGAATCGGCGAAGTTGGACGATCCTGTTACCAGTTCACTCGCTCTGGACCGTTGCTTTGCTGTTCCTGAAACGCCCGGGGTTTCGCTAACTTCAAGTACTTCCACTCTATCTATCAGCGACTTTAACCCTCGATTTGGTGCTACTAGTATCAGTGATGCTGTCCCTGCCAAAGGGACTCCTTCAGCCATCGGGGCGCTGAAGTTCCATAGGCATCCTGCCGCCTTGTTTCACTCCGTCGCCACCCCATTCCGAAATCAAAATCCCGGTCTCGATTCCCCTCGAGCTCTACACCGTTTGGATATGGTCCTGGTGAGTAATATCGAAGCTGTTTGCTGATAAGTTGCACCGTTGAATTAACACACGCAGGACTCCGAGATGGACGGTGATGCTGAAGAACGTGAACATGAGGAAGCACAACTTGTGCTAGCGGTTGCGCGCGCTCAGCGCAATGTTTATAACCTTGAACACCAGCTCGTCAGCGCACGGGTTGAGGAGTCAGAATTGTTGGGGAATTTGTACCGCTTCAGAATGCAGGACACGCAACGTAGGGTTGAGGGTGCCAATTTTGATATTGGACTGATCCGTCGTGACATATCCAAGAGCGGTGTTCCATTGCACAATCGGCACAAGCGTCGCCGAACTTCGAGTTCTCTTCATGAATCCTTCACTGCTGGTACGTACCCTCCTATTGTCAATTCTATTAGCCTAATCTATTCTCCAATAGCTGCTTCTGGCTTCCCCGACTCGGAAGCCTGAGTTTTCACTGTATTGGAACACGTCCTGTTGTAGTCTTGTAAATGTGAATTGTTATGTTATGTTCGGGAAATTTATGTGTTACGTCTCCGAGTCTGCCGCTTTCAAGTTGTAGTATCTTCCTTCTGATCATTTATGTAACACCTCGTGTGGTTTACTTTCCCAACACCATAATCCTCACCACGTTCCTTCAACGCCTAACCTACTTGCCGATTCAACGAGGACCGCACCGCTAGACTTGCAAGTACATGGTTCAAAGCACAACTTGAAGATGGCATTCGAGCTGTCTCTCACTGCTCGATCTGATCCTCATCACCCGCGATATGCTGATTATCATCGACGCTCCTCCGCTGAGGTAGAGATCTCAGGCTCGACTCCTGCCGTCTACTTTATCCCGGTTGCGACACCTTTCGCATCTGCAGAAGAGTACGGCCCACATTGCATCCTCCATTCAATCCCCTGCGGTACTATGCCTTTGTTTGCTCCACCATAAAGAAAATTCTGACTCCCCCTTCCACTTCCCAGGCCATGTCGTTCCACTTGCCGCCACAAGATCATTGAAAAGACTTTGCCCTGCCTCAAACCAGCCTGTCCTTTCTGCCACGAACAATTCACCAGTGACGATGTTCGTCTTATCTGTATTGACTTCTTTGCAAGTGGATATGCCACCCCACTGGCAAGGCAGCGGGGTGGTGCACACGAGGCCTCACATACTTCCCTCAACCAAGCACCTCACTTCCCGATTGTTGAGCCCAGCTTCTCCTGCACACGTGCCGTCAAGTTTCCTCTCACAATGTCATTGGATCCATCCCCTGCGTTTCTGCAGTGCGTCCATTCCTCTCTGCCAACCAAGTCGCAATGCTGAGACACAGCGTTCAGACGACATGCCCAACAAGACCGCACCTATGGAGGACAAGGCGCAGGAGCCCACTGTCAGCCACACTCGATATGCGCACCCAAGGCATCAAGTGTCTCTACGGCCGTTGGCTGATCGAGGGTGCGTCCCGCGTGCTCTTGTTTGATATTGGCAGCGCGTTCCACCGACTCGACAAGTGGAAGGCTGATTTGTGGAGTTTGGTTAGTATCCCTTCCCCACCTCACGACACCGAGACCAACGACACGATCATCTTTGGATATCTCATCGCGTGGTTCCTTGGAGAGGTGCGTGATCCATCGTCTCCCGTATCGCTCCACTGACCGGTTCTGTCCGACGATCGTCTAGTACAACAGCTCCACAAGGCCGTCATCACCCACTTTCACAAATGGCAGGCTGGTGTTGCCATCCCGCTCTGTCGAAAGAGATATATTACAACAATCTCCAATACTTTGACGAAGCGGGCAAGCGAGGCATATACCACCGCTATTGTATCGAGCGTGCAGCCGCACGTTGCTCTGATGTGTTTATGATGGTATCGCGGAACGTATGCACCATGGACAATAACCATCCACTGCGATTATCGTAGTACGGGCAGCTGCCAGATCATCTTTCTTCAATCTTCCTTGGTATGTTAGCAAACATGGCCACGGCGTTCAGTATCATTTATGTTAGTTTCCTTCTCTACATTGCCATGGATGTATGTACACTATTCTGCTGAATACAAACTGTGGTAGTAGAATGCTTCGCCAGCACTCTGTGGACTCTGTGCTGGCATGTATGTCATGTGCCTGAATGTGCGCCTGTGCGGCTGTCGGCTGTCATGTTGTCATGCTGTCACACTGCTGTAAGTCATTGTAACCGATGTGGTAACTGTCCCGAAAAGGGTGATTTACAGATGCTCGATGATTCTAATCAATACCCAAAGATCCATCGTACTTTAATGTCCTACACTTTCCCATGTATTCCCCTCATACTCCAAGACCCCGTGGGGTGACTGTCTAGCCATATTTTGCCCGACAGACGTATATAGGGTCATGTATGACATTTGTAATTTTTGTGATGGATTCTGTCTTTTTATATTCTGAGGTATGCATATACAACTAAGGAGCTCTGCTTATGCTTGTCTTATTTTCTCGTTTCCGCAGTGAATGTCTCTCCACGCCGTGCCATCAACATGATTTTAGTGTACTGTGTCAGACATAATATGCAGGTAAGCAGACATCTCAGCTTCGAGCCTGATCAGTTCCTCACAATCTGACCACTAGGTCGGCACACCGTTACATTGGCCACTTTGACGTTCCCCTCAAGAATCGTGTTGCAGCACTTCGTGAACATGCTTCCTATGCGCTCCATCAGGAATCAACTGATTGCGGTGCTTGGATCAACCTCGACAACTACACACAAACGAATGAACCCTTTGGACTGTTACCCTTCGACAACCAGACACGCGAACGTGTGTCTATGCTACCATTCGACCCTACAGTGTCAACACAGAGTCCTGACTTGAAGCTTGAAGATCCGCCACCAGTTTCTCAGCACCATGCAAGGAACTCGGTTCGCTGTCCTTCCGGTCCACACTCGCCAGGAACATGCACTCTTCCAATCTCTCACCTGCTCGTCCCCACTCTTCGCAAGCCCCCAACTGCCAGACTTCATTGCAATCGCATCGGTATTCAATAGTCACGCAAACGGCGTGGATGTTTTCTACAAGGTCCGCCAGTCACAACCCATTGCTTAGTACGCTCTCGAGCTGACACATGCCTGACCCAGCTTCCTGAGCACGTCAGGGCCTATTACAAGACTTGGATGGACAGGGTCAATGAGAAGGCCTCCATCTCCCTCAGTATTGACCTCACGAAGCGAGTCCGTGATCTCCTGGTGGTTCAAACTGGCTCTCCGCCCACCATCCTAACTGCACATCCTCGGACTCTCACGGACACCATCTCCGCACCAACTCAACCAGTAAACCAGCTGCCTACTACGATCAGTACAGCATGGCAGCTTGACCTCCAAGCTCGACGTGGGAGCCTGGCACCTCAGCTGCAATACCATGTCATCAATGAACAAGGCAGTACTAGCGCTGCCGCCACGACCACGACCGCCACAGCTGTGTCATCGACGACCCCGACGACTAAGCGACCTGCTGACGACGCTGCGGATGCTGAGCGGAACACCAAGAAAAGCAAACGAACATGCACCTACTACTTCAGGACGGAGTGCAAAGGGCGGGGTGGACAGAGATCTGCCCCAAAAAGGGCTCAGATGACCAGGTATGTGATCATGCACTGGCGTCTTAGGTCGACAGCTCGTAGTTTGTCCTTTAATCTTTCTGTTCCCTACCCTTGTCAGTGCTGGCAGTACACAATTGATTCAACGTGTTTTCAACCGTATCAGAGTGACTCGCAGCGTTCTCTTTTTTTCCCTCTCGCGCTCCGCGCGATTAATTAATTAATTAATTAAAATTTCGTCGCACCCCACCAGGTACAGTCAGAGTGCCATCGAATGTCGTGTCATGTTGTTCACATGTCGTACATCATGCATCATGCATCATGTCGGTGTTCTTGATGGCACCATATTGTCATTGTTATCGTGGCATTGGCCCATTCGGCTCAGAACGTAGCGAGATAAGCAAGATAAATCGGAGTCTGATGAAAATGCGACGCGACTTCTCACGACAGCGACGTTGCTTCACCACCACCTCATCCGCCTCACAATGAAAGCTTGAATGACGATGCCAGTGACGACTTTGACATGCCTTAACCCTCCCCAGTCCCCCTTGGGACGAACGGTCTCGCATTGGGTCGGGAATGCTGCCGGCGGTGCCGCAGTGCCAAGGGGGACATTGAACACGATGTCAATGACTGAGTACTGAGTACTTGACCTGCCAGTGTGTTGAATAGACACAAGGATAAAAAATCTTGGCTGTATCGATACTACCAACGAGCCGAGTAATAGCCGAGCTGTTTCACATGATGCAGTCCCCGTCTCAGAGTGACATACATACATAAGGGTCCGCATCATATCTCGCCCATTCATATCATTCCCCGCCATCACCATGTCCGACCTCAATTTCAAGGTATCCCCCACTTCTTTGACCGCCTCTTTCGAAACGACCGTGCTCATCTTGGGGGGGGGGAGTGCTTCTAGGCATCCGGGATCTTGGCTCAGCTCAACGAGACCTTTGGCAGTCTCTCGGACAGCGAGCGCGCAGCCCAAATCAAGAAGGTGACTCTCCCCGCGTCACTCCCGACTCTTCCCGCTAACTCATGGTCATGACTCATTCTAACCGACCGTCTCCCCGCCCCTACCGCCCAGACCGCCGCCATCTTTGAGCTCCATATCAAAAACGCCGACAAGCAAGAAGCCGTGTGGACGCTCGACTTGAAGGATACGGGGACGATCTACGCCGGGCCTGTCAAGGCGCCTGCAAAGCCGGGCGTGACGCTCATGATGAGCGACGAGACGTTTGAACAGGTCGCGT
Organism: Boletus subcaerulescens; assembly: GCA_038090555.1. Lineage (NCBI taxonomy): Eukaryota > Fungi > Basidiomycota > Agaricomycetes > Boletales > Boletaceae > Boletus > Boletus subcaerulescens. Next base: position 12,376 of record JBBPNA010000043.1, read on the forward strand.
CTGGCAAGGTGCGTTTGTTCAAGCGCTGGCGGGCACACGTCCGTTTGAATCGTCGTCTGACTCATACGGCGACTTTTCAAACAGATGGACGGTCAAAAGGCGCTCATGACAGGAAAACTCAAGTCCAAAGGCAACCTCATGTTGGCGACCAAACTCGCCGGGGTACTCGGGGTGAGTCGGACGGCGTGTCAAGTGGTGCACGGTTGACGTGGTTTGGACATAGACTACCAAGCCCAAGGCCAAGCTCTAGGTGTTCCTCGCGCACCCGGTTAGGTGCATCCTATATATCTACCCACCGCCAGTCCAGTCCATCTAGAGTGGCGATTGTATACAACGCAAATCTCGTACCGTCTCCACAATAAGCAAGCTTGAGCTGGGAGAAATAAGAAATTACGACAATATACCAGAAAACGAGTGTGGTCCGAATGTGAGACATCCAGAAAGGCAGAAAATATAACACAAACAAAACTAAAACACCCCTCCGAATAACCCGCGCTGACGTCTTGGAGTTGGCTTGGAATCAGGTCGGAGCGTTGACAGGCTATTGAGTTGCTTCATCACCTCTTCAAGCTTGTCTTTTCGCTCTTGAAGTTCTAGATGGCGTCGTATCACCGGGTTCTCGCGCGCAAACTGGACAATTTCATTGCGGTCCAAGTCATAGATCAGCCGCGAGTCAATCTCTCTTGGAAACTAGCAACGCGTTCAGAGGTAGGGTCTCTCATACGTGACTAGGGACTGACCTGATAGAAGAAATGGTCGAGAAACTCGATGTTGATGAACATTGTCGACGTGTAAGCCAGCTTATCCGCCACGACGTCGAGGAAGACTTCGGGACAGAACACGTCATTCTCAGGACCACCTTTACAGCGTTTCGACTTGAGGGCTGCTAAACGAAGTTTTAATATGGACACCCTGTCGCTGTACATCATCGCATGCCGTGCTGTCAACACGTCAGGCTGGGTTCACCAGAGTCCAATGAGCGTCTCACCATCCAGGATCTGTGCAGGGGGGTATCGATACGACTCGGGCTCCTCGGCAGGTCCTTCGTCCTCTCCAGCAATCCGCTTGTTCTTCCTCTCTTGTTCCTGCTCCTCTAGCTCTTTCACATAACCCATCAACCCATTCAGTCGTCTGCTCCCTCCGACCTTCTTCCTGATCTCCTTGACCTTGGTCTCGCACATAGCAGCCTCCTTCTCAAACAAGGTCACTGCGCGTCCACGCCCCTGCTCCCACTCCCGCTCGTCGACATCCACCTCATACTTGAATGGCTTGATGCAGTTCTCCACCTGGTCCGAAGTCAACCCAATCCGGTCCCTCAAGATCTTGTGCGAGAACTGCACGAGTCGTTCCGCTGCACGAGGATGGTGGTTGAACGGCTCTCCCACAGTAATCGAGTCAATCAGCGCTCTCAGCCCGTCCGCGACGAGAAGTGTCGAATCCCGCCCGATACCCGACTTCGTGAGGAGTGACGAGGCAGCCTCGAGCTTGTGTCGCCAATACGCATCGACATCGCCGGGTTTCAACTTGGGATCAGCGCTGAGACCGCCGAGCTCAGATGCGCGCTTGTCGAGCCAATACAATTGTTCGAGGACGTCCATAACTTTGTCGTCGAGCATGGCTTTGAGCTTGGCCCGCACTTCGGGTTTGCGGAATTGCACAGAGAGGTCCTTGAAGCGTGCTTTGAGGGCATCCACGGTCTCCGCGACGTAGGACTCGGCCGTTATACGCCTGTCATTGTACTGGACTTTGAATTGATAGGTGGCTTCCTCGAGCTCGAGTTGAACTGCATTGGTAATCCCGTGGAGGGACGATGCCATACTCGACTCGAGTACCTCCATAAGACGACGCCGGAGGGTGTCGGTGCCTACCATCAAGGACGAGGACACGCCAAAGTATTCTCTGTGATGACTGAAATAGTCTTCTTCGTTCCGTTTGATAAGGGCACCGTTGGAAAGAGATGGCTTTTTTCCGGCAGATTTGGCGACGACACCGACGTAACCGAGATGTAGAGGATAACGGTTGCCTTCGAGGATGGCGGCGCCTTGCTCGGGAGTGACAAGGTCCATCTTTGTGACGACGCCGATAGTACGCAAACCCAAGGGGTCGACTTTGCGACTGGCGCGGAGAGCGGGGGAGTTTGCGAGATCCACATCTGCAGCGCAAACGGCGAGAACGATGTTGGGTTCACGGATGTACTTTTCACATAGACCAGCGATCTTATCTTTGAGAGAGTCGGGCTGGTCCAGGGATGCGATTTGAATGTAACCGGGCAAGTCGATGAGGGTGAGGTCTGGGACATGAGGACTGTATATACGGAGGTCGATTGGCTCGTTTGAAACGGCCTCGGAAGAGGGTACGGCGAGATTCAAGTCAGTGAGGGTCTGTTGTATCTGGGCAAAGTTTGTGATTTTACCGAGGGCGAGCGCTGGGAACTCGCCATATTCCTCGGGTACTTGACCATTTCCCTTTGGGGGAGTATGTATGAGAGTGAGTTCGATGGGACGCCTTGTCACCATGTTGTTGCCCCTGTGGCCAATGGTGAGCGGTAGTGACGTGGACAAGGAGATCACAGACTTTGGTAGGAACTCGTGACCGACGATAGCCTCGAGAACGGAGCTCTTACCCGAGCTCTGGCTGCCAATGACGACAATGCTAGGCAGCTTGAGACTGTCGCTTTGATCGATGCTGAGGAGCATCGTCCTGATTTCGATGAGCTTCTTGGTGAGATGCATGAGACCGTTTTGCATGGCGTCGAGACCGCTGTCATTCGCCTTGGTTGAATCAGAGGGGGCAGACAGTGTTGCGGCAACGAGGGCTGCGATGGCGGCATTTTCCTCTGGAGATCTATTGCGCGGGTTTCCCGAGTCTTGAGAGGAAGAATCTCGGCCGTGATGCGAGGTGTCGTCCGAGGCAAAGAGGTCCTTGAGGAACTGGGGCGTCTCGATATCGGGTAGCTTGACGGCGGACACACGGGCAGAGACGGACTTGATACCGTCGGACGCCGAGTCGACAAAGTCGCTTGCTGCGTCTTGGACGGTGGAGAGCCATCCTGCGGTCTGTTTGCGCAGCTCTGGGGCGGGGATTTGGATTTGTCGGGAGAGAATGCAAGGTGGAATGGACGCACCTTCGAACTTGTAATTAGCGTATCCAAACCCGCCCGCGCCGATGGTCACGCCGGCGATGGGTACACGAAAAGCGCGGGCTACAAAGCGGGGGATGGAGGCGTAGGAGAGCGGGCGTACGTGGAGACGGCGAAGGGGGCTCTGTGGGGGAACATGACGGTGTCGTAGTCTTGAGAATGTCCTCGCACGGGTGATGGACATGGTGGTCACTTGACACGAACACGGAACTCCGCTATACATATATCTTGCCTCTCTCCCATCATGTATCCCGAGTACAAGTCATGTCCCTCCCTCCCCCCAAAGGCATCTACGTCCCTGCCGTGCTCTTCTTCGACCAGAACGAAGACCTCGATGTCCCAGCCGTAAAGGCTCACGTCCTCCGTCTCGCAAAGGTGCGCTAGGTTTTAACTAACCCCGTAGTGCTCTTATCACGCACCTCTCTAGGGTGGTGTCACCGGCATCGTCGTACAAGGCAGCAACGGCGAGGCCCAGCACCTCTCTCATGACGAACGCAAGCAAGCCATCTCTCTCACTCGTCAGACGCTTGACGAGCATGGCTTCCAAAACATCATCATCATCGCTGGCTGCGGCGCCCAATCTGCCAGGGAATCCAAGAAACTCTGTGTAGATGCCAAAGAGGCTGGGGCTGCCTATGTCCTTGTTTTGACCCCCTCCGTCTGGCCACCTCAGATGACCAGGGACGCCATTCTCGCATTCCATCGCGACGTATGTACTTGGTCACTTCCTCTATCCCGTCACTTAAACCCGTTCTAGGTGGCCACTCACTCCCCCCTCCCATATCTCATCTACAACTTCCCCACCGTCACAGCAGGGCTCGATCTCGATTCAGACATTATCCTCGAGTTGTCCAACCACCCAAACATCGTCGGCACAAAGCTCTCCTGCGGCAGCATCGGGAAACTCCACCGTATCACCTCCACCAAACCTTCTTCAGAGTTTGCCACCCTCGCGGGTGTCTCAGAGGTCCTTCTCCAAGGTCTCCTGTCGGGAAGTGCAGGTGCTATCGCTGCTCTTCCAAACATTGTTCCCAAGCTCCACGCAAAGTTGTATCAACTCTACCAGGATGGCAACATCAAAGAGGCCATGGAGTTGCAGGGTTTATTGGGACATGGCGATTATGCAGTCAAAAAAATAGGTGGAATCGGCGCAGTCAAGGCTTTGGTCGCTAAGCATTGGGGCTACGGGTCGCCCTTTGTCAGGCGTCCCCTCCAAGCCGCATCTGCGCAGCAATTGAGTGGCCCCCACTTTGAAAGGCTAGAGCAGTTGATTGCAATGGAAACGGCCCTGTAGTTTGTATTTGCTCTCAATACCAACGGATGAAATATTCCCCGTGACTACCGCTGTTATCCCCCACCTGACCTACGTGAGTCGAAATTTATCCACGAATCAAAACTACCACAATCACCGTTGTAGTAATGTGTGAAACACGCACCCATACGATGCCGCTGTCAGCAAGTCTTCATCCCAGAAGCTCGGATGACGTAGACGTGGAATTTACAGGGTCAGTTGCAAAATGTTCTTTATTTAGCTGTACGCTAAGATTAGCATCTAGTAACTGCAAGCGCGCGCCGCAGAAATCGTGACCACTCTGCGGCATTCAGTTCTTCCATATGCTAGCAGATATGACAGCCCGTCCGGACCGCCCATCGCTCACTTCAGTATCAGCTCCTAAATTCCATTGAATCGCGGCGAAATCTCGCAGATTTATCGGCTTCTATGAGAGTCTAAAACACACCCAACTTCCAGAACGCCATAAAAGCCTCGGATTCGAGGTGTATTTGTGGCTACACGTCTTTTCACATTCTGTAATCCCTCATTACATCGATATGAAGCTATACGCTAGTTTTGTTCCCCTGCTCGCGGCCGCAGTGTCGGTGAGACTCATTGTTTCTTCAAGTTCATAACATTATTCACTCTTTTCTTGAAAGCTTGCCACTGGACTGTCCACTGCTTTCGTCAAGACTGATGGTCAATGTTTCACACTCAACGGAGCGCCTTACACGGTTTTTGGGTCAGTCGTATGGCTTCTTTGTGAGAGCCATCTCACACGTTTCCTAGCTCGAACTCCTACTGGGTCGGTCTCAAGGGCCTTACTACCAACGAAATGAATGTTACCTTTCAAAACATTGCGGCCACGGGAGCCACAACTGTCCGCACCTGGTGGGTATTCTCTCGTGAAGACAGGTCCAATCATTTGACACGCAAAATATGGCAGGGGCTTCAACGAGGTCACCACTGCGAGTGGAGACTATTACCAGCTCTGGAACGGGAGCACGCCCACCATCAACTATGGTCCAACTGGTCTCAAGAACTTTGGTCAGGCTATCCCGTACTCTTGCGTTGCTTAGGTTCCTCACGTCATCCTCCAAGACAATGCCATTGCTGCTGCGAAAGCAAATAATATTCGCCTCATCGTCACGTTGACCAACAATTGGAATGACTATGGAGGAATGGATGTCTATGTCGACCAGATTCTAGGTCAAGGCCAGCCTCATGACTATTTCTACACCGACCCCAAAGTCATTGTATGTTTTTTGTTTCTTCTGCTCGTGCCTCCTATTGTTAATCGCATCTGTCCATGTTTAGGCTGCATATAAAAAGTACGTCGGAGTTTGGATGGAGAGGTATATCGATGAACCAACCATCTTCGGGTGGGAACTTGGTATGAACTTTTTATTGAGATCTTTCCTCCATTGACACACTCGTATAGCCAACGAACCCCGCTGCACGGGCTCTACCAAGTAAGAAGTATTCTTAGTATTCAATGACCAGCAGATCGACCTATCTGGCAGTGCAACATCCGGAACATGCACGACGACGACGATCACCAACTGGGTAAAAACCATGTCTGCCTACATCAAATCTTTCGACTGCAACCATCTCGTCGGACTTGGTGACGAAGGCTGGTTCAACTGGACGAATAGCATTGATGCTTCCTATAGGTCGGTCTTTCTTCTGGATGTAGTAGAGCTGGTATGTGACTGAGACCTTGACGTAGTGGTTCGCAAGGCATAGACTTTGATGCGAACTTGGCCATTGACACGATTGATTTTGGTACTTTCCATGTATGTGGTGTTCTCTTGATCTCAACGGGCCTGTTGATTGACCTGACATAGCTCTACCCGGTACGCTCCCCGTTATCTCGAGTGCTGACAGCCAGCGATCTCATTCTAAATGCACAGTACTCTTGGGATGAGGAAACGCCTAGGTAAACATGCTTTTCTAATGTGTCATGGCCGTACTCAAAGACCCCACCTCCATAACAAGCGCGATGAGCTGGGGCCAAACATGGATCAAGAACCACCGGAATGCACAAGCAATGTACAACAAGCCAGTGCTGATGGAAGAGTTTGGTGTCCTCGCATCTCAGGACCAAATTGCCACGTACAAGAACTGGTACACGACTGTCATTGACAGTGGGCTCACAGGTGTCCTCATCTGGCAGGCTGGTTCGAATTTGACGAGTGGGCCGACACCCGATGACGGCTACGCGGTATGTTGTGTACGTACGTGTGGGGTTGGAACTTTGACTGATATACGTGGGTTCGGTTAGATTTATCCTGGCACGACGATTTATGAGATGGAGTCGATGTATGCTGCGCAACTGAAGGATAGGGACCCACAGGGGCTTCACTCGTATGCTATGTGATAGCTTGCCTCCATGCCCACTCTGTCGCATCTGGGCTGCGGACACGAATGGAGACACTAGAGTCAATGATCGACAGGCGCCCGCCTTCTGTAGGAATGATGACGTCCTGCGGCTTGAGGTCCATGTGGGCGACGTTATGCTCGTGTGCCCCGACGAGCTGTAGGGCCACAGACCACAGTTGTGCGTTGGGATTATCCAACGATGTCAGCCAACTGCCAGCAACAGGCATCGATATCACAATATTAACCTCGACCTCGTTCTCTCGTTCCACGAACTTGAGGTATCCGTGCTCGTCGTCGGATGCGTTTACACTGACGGCAAGTCAAAACGTGAACTCGCACCCCCCCCTGGGATGTATTCAATTTTTTAACTCATCTGATGCAAGACGTTTTGGATATCCTCAGCCTAGAAAGCGCCCAGATCCAGATCGTCCTCGTCCTGTGGCCCTTGGGACCCCGGGCCTGTGGTTCCCTCCGTGATAGAGTCCATGGTAGCACTGCCTGGAAAGTCATAGACGTTATGGCGGGAAACCCCATTTGCCAACTTGCTAACCAATGTTGACGTGGATCCTGTAGACCAAGTCATACAGGCGTGCTCAGAGGAGAATAAGAAAGACGTCGTCCTGGTGCAAACCATCCGTGACCATCTCCGCGCTACCCCTATTCACAATCATCATACCACTACATCCAGGATGGAGTCCCGCCGACTCGTACAGTATTTCGTTCCCGGATACTATCTTGATCGGCTCTCCATTCTCGCAGACGATCAATCCTTGAACACCTTCATCTTGCGGCTCGCCCCGACGTGCCAGTGGGCCCTCACTCACAGGTCGCCTATCTCTCCAAGGTGCTGTACATGCACATCAAACAACCCTCCTGGTGTGTTGAACACGCATTTTAGGATGTCGCCCTGGAATTTTACCCACTGGCCGACTTGGATGATCGATTCACTGCTATCATATCACGCCTTGAGTACCCGAGCGAGAGCGACAAAATCTTCTCTCTCGACCTTTGTGATGAAGCAGACAATATCAAAATCCAGTTCTTTGTCAAGTTTATTCAGGTTTGTCAACCTCCCTGCCAACTCAATTTACATTGACGATTTGGCAGATCAGCCACAGTTCATGCCATGCGGAGAGAAACGAGGCAAGTATCCAGTGGACAACTCATGACTGCACTGACATTTTCTCCAAGACCATTCACGAATAATCCAACTCGCTTCTTCCAGCGAATGGAATCGCTCATACATCCCCGAGTCCCCTTTGGCTGTTGCAGATTTCTATCAAACGTGGCCTCCTCTTCATAATGGACGTCCTACGGACTTCAGAGCCCCAAGAGCCCCAGATCCAATCATCATCCACGAGGGCATATTTTCCAATATTGTGGATGATCTCTCCCATCTCTCCGACCGTGTCGTCGACGGGGACATCCTGGCCAGGATTGGTGTACTTTCCTCTGAGACGCTTTCGATATATAACTCTGCTTCTGGACGAGCGAAGATTGTAGGTTCGCTTGTCGAAGCTCTCCTTGGCTGGGGTGTGAATTTAACAGACAATGTTTACCCCTCTGAACCCCTTCTGTCCGTTAGCAGCAATGCCTTTGTCCAGGAAAATCGTGCAATTTATTTTGCACGTCGACTGTAGGAATGAGCTGGGGCTGGGTGGCATCCCAGACTTTCAAGGACCACTTGCATTGCTTAAGCATATTGCGGATCCCGAGGTAAGTCGTGCCGCAGTACTCGTAGAAGGTTAGGTATTGACATATTCATGTTCAGTAGTACGCTGCAATCAGAAACAACACTTCAATGTTGTCCCTGCATTCACGTATTCATTACGGGACCATACACATCATTCGGTGGCTCCATTCTCACCGACAGGTACAGCTATCAACCATTTACTGACTACATATATCTTGGTGCCCTCCCGTTGACAAATCATCTCTACAACACCGCAAGGATTTTTTGATGTCTTCCAAAAAATGCATTGCACAAGATACGCGTCAAGTACATGGAATTGCAGTGTTTTGAGATAAGCAAGGACCCCTCACGTCTTTTCCCACATCCTGCCTATCTGCCCCACACATCCATCCCCAACCTTGTTTTTGAAAGACGTTTCATCCCCAGTTACAGAAAGCTCGGAAGAGCCACGGTACCTCCTTCTCGTGCCTTATTCCATGCACAGTAAAATGGTTTAGCGCCTCGTGCGCACTTTTTATACGCGGCTGCGGGGAGGCATGCATATGGTGATCATGGACCGCATCGATGGATCTGATGCACTAGCCCAGTTTGACGGCGACTATCTCTCCGAGAGTGTTGTCAAAGCAGGTCGAAGCTGCGCTTGCTGTGCTCCATAGCAAGAATCTGGTACACGGTGCTATCCGCCGCTACAATGTCCTTGTCAAGATGGAACCCAACATGAACTTCGAGGCCGGTGAGACGGCCGTCGGAGATAAGCAATGGCGCGCATATCCTATCGGTTTCGAACGGGTTGGCGAGGCAAACAAGGATCGGTACGATATCAAGTCAAGCATGGGTAGGTACGAGTATGGGTCAACTGGTCCATGATAAACGGATGTATCTTCATTTTGCGAGCTCTTGGTACTAGGCACGACATGTACTCAAATAGGATGGTGGAACATTGGTATCAAGCCGGCAGGACATCTCATGACTGCCCGACACCAACACATGTAGCTCGAGGAGAGAGAATGACTTGCCAGTCGAACCCACTCAATGTTTGCCTCAGGGCGTCTCAGCTGAAAAGTGGTGATGACAAGAAGACGTCGTGCAGAAAAAGCCATCATTGAAAGAGACCAGTGGGTCGACATCGCCAAGTTATAGGGACATATTTTACAGTAGCCTCTTACACCGCGCCGTCCAAGTTTTCGCAAAGGAATCCCATGTCCGGAAATTGCGTGGAACCTTTCGTCAGACAGGTCTTCCGGCCCAGGACAAGGCCGGGTGTGAGCTGGACCTGCGCCGGCTGCCGGAGCGGTGAAGTCCGACCCGATGCATGCACCCTGGGTGGAAAAAGGGTGCACGAGCGACGTACTATTCATGAGGGAGTTTGGCATCCCAGTAATAAACTGCCACATACGACAACTGGTACACGATCGTCGGGCTTGCGGGCGCCGTCACCCGGATCCGGCAGGGCTGTCTCGGATTTGACGAGCGGGGGGTCGGGTACAAATTGTGTGTGTGCATGTGATGTTTGAAACGGTGATGGATACAAGTACATATGACATGGGATTGACGTGTGTGTTGCAGCTGAAGGCGAGCGGAGCTGGTGGACATGGTCAAGGGTTCGCTGCCTATATCTGTCGGGTATGAGGGGAGTTCCTGCCTATGACCGCCGGCTCTGCATGAGAAGTTCCCCGCGGGACCATCGCACGGTATTGTACGTCAAATAATCGAGTATCAGTGGGGAGTCTTCGAACGATATGACAGTCAGAGATCCCTCACAGATCATTCGAGTATATAGTCTGCATTCAAACGTGGTCGTCCACGAACGTTTCATTGTAGAGCCACAATTTGAGCCCGAAACGGGACTCGCTTTCCACTCCGACCCTTTGTCAACGTCGTCGTCCCTCTCCAACTCTTGGAACGACCTACTCGACGATGAAGTACATAGAGTTCCCTGAACTAACTCGTCTTGCTCAGGCCCTCACGCACGAGGGCCCAGAGTGCTCCGTGCACACCCGCATCGAAGCGTACAGCTGCAAGAACATCAAACGCGACAAGAAGCTCTTCAAGTCCCTCGAACACGCCTACAACGACGAGCTATCCCATTCACCGCCTTTCCCTTCATGGCTCGATCGTGAGCCTGAAGAGACTCCGTTTGGCCCCATGGACAAGCACGCCTCCCGCAAGACCCTCTACCTCCTCATAGCGACGCTCAACATCGCCTTTCCTGACCATGAATTCTCTGACGTGCGTCCCGCACACTTTCACAAAGAGAAGAGCGGCGCCAGCGTGCTCAATTCGCTGAGCACCACCCTCTTATCGCCCAACCGTGGCGGTATCAGAGCACCACGCACCTACTCGGCTTATCCGCCGACGTCGCCCAACTTCTTCCCGTCCTCCGTCCCAACCTCCTCTTCATCATTACCCCTGATGCAGACTCTATCGAGCCCATATGCGCCACCCCAAATACAGTCGGGCACTCACCCGACCCTTTACCGCATATTAGACGAGGTCGTTGGTCTGTCCGACTGTCAGGTGTTCTCCTACTCACCTGACATCGATTCCGACCCCCACGCCAATGACTACTCCGATGACGAGGACGATGTCGCTTCTGTCGGTGATGAATACTCCTCAGACGACATTGACGACGAAGCCACATTCGAGTTTGACGAGTATGACGTAGACAGGTCCTCTTCCTCTCGACACCGCACGAGTTCCCGCAGCGTGGGGGATGACCGACGGCCCCCGGTCCTCTTCCGCAACCATAGTAGCGGTAGTAGCAATGAGAACTCTCCGCTGGACTTTCCTCATGTCCGTTTAAAGCGCAGAGACGGCGCCTTGCTCTGGTCTTCCCATTGGTTCTTCTTGAACCCAAAGTTGAAGAGGATACTCTTTATCACCGTATGGGCGCGCACGAGACGTGCGGTCGGCGGATGGGATGACGAGGACGAGCTACTGGGCTTCGAAAATGATGTTGGATACAGCGCAACCAGCGAGCGGTTTCTGGGATGGGAAGGCGGTGTCGGCGCTGGTGCACGTGCATTGGGCCTCAGCGCGTCCGCCTAGGTGGCGTAAGTCTTGTTGCTTGGCCTCACCACCTCTGCTCAGCGCTTAACCTAGCTAGCATGTGGCCGTCACGAATTGCGGGCGATTCCCCTAATAACAATCTTCCCTTGTCGTTTTTTTTACGGACGCGTTGCTTGCGTTCTCCAAGTCGCCCACTTTGCATCTGCTTATATGGATCGATATCATATCAGTCAAGGACTACCTTATGCCATTCACATACTTGGACGTACCTTGTGACCTGTCGCAGGAGCGTCCCTAGTGATACAATTTAACTAGGTATCATACTGAACCGAGTCATTCTTGCCGCGTGTGCTGAGTCATGTTGGGGTGACTCGACTCGACGATTTCTGGTGGCTACATTTGTCTGTGGCTGCCACCGATCGAGATACGCGAGGTCATTGGTGGTTCTAGTCCGTGTCAGCGCATCGCCCTGGGGAACGCGTCGCCATGATGGTGTACGATCGTCTATGCGACGTCGGTGGGCGTTTGTGGGCACGAAACAAGACGGTTCCCGAGAGCACCCGATCTTGATTCAGACCTCGCCGACTCCGGCGGGTCGAGCACACGTCCAGCGAGGAGAGTGGGAGGGTTGGATGGAGCGCATCGGATGTATGGGTACCTTTGGGTCCATGTCCATGCGTCCCAGCGTCGCTCAGCGCCTGTTCAAAGAAGAAGAAAAAAAGAAATTACTCCATGGAGGAGCGGAACCAAACGATATCGATCAACGATCTTATATATAGGTCCTGTTGCTTATTAGGGCGACCGCAAGCAAGAACTATCTCGGACCCAAGTCACAGAGCCTCGATCTTAGTATTGCCCAGTTATATTTCATCCATCGTACAAGAACATACGTTAGGTATAATACAAAGGTACCCACAATCATGTCTACCAGCCGGGTCCCTTCAATGAAACATCCAGGTGAACTCGAGATTAGAGTGACTCCGTTTTCTGGAAGAACTGCACGTTAGTCTCCTGACGCACGATCAAGCATGTCCGGACGTACTCCATTCATGTTTTCACACTGTCGTCGCAACCATCGCATCTTCGTTGGCGTGCGCGGTAGCACGCGGAACAGAAATGGCCATCGCACCTGCTGCAACGTTGGAGGTGTATACACGAACTGCAAAATGTATTGCCGCAGCCCACACATCGCGTGTCTTCCAAGCACGTGCCACAAATTTTCCCCCTACAATGGCCGGAATCGCACTCGCCTTCCAGCGTCACCTCCTCTGTCGCGTCTGATTCTACATCCTCCATCGATTCTTCTTCAGCACAGTCGTCGCAAAGCGTCGTCCGACCGCACTCGGTGCAGAAATGGATGTAATCGCACTCGTAGATGCAGTACATCCGTTTGCACCGCGGACAATCTTTGAAACAGTTGTCCGTCGGCGACGTCTTGCAGTCGTCGCATATCCAGCACTGCTCGCATGTGCACCAGAGCCCACCTCCCGGAGAGCACGACCCGCAGACGCTGGTATATCCGCCCACTCTCGACCAACACTTTCCGTTGGAGCAATGAGGCCGGTCTTGACCTCCCGTGCAAGAAGAGCACCCGATCGGCTTAATAGAGTGCTCCCGGGCACTATTTGGTAGGCGGTGGAAATAGGTCCGCGGTGGCCTATTTGAATTATCTTTTGGTCGACCCAGGCACCATGTCAACTCAAATTGACAGAACCAGAGATTGCATTCGGGACATTGGCCGAGCGACGGTACGCTATTGGCAGTACCCAGGCACGGGAGACAAGCGGCCGTGGAAACATGCTGGGAACACGACTGGAAAGGCACGAGTTGAGAAGCAGCACATTCTCTGTTCAAGCACATGATAACGTGACACGAGGTGCACGGTGCCGTTGGCATCTCGCACAAGGGGCATCGTCTGTGGACCTGAGGGGAATCGGTTTCTGACCATGATTCGGGAAGAGAGATCCCATGAGTTTCGAGACGTTCAAGGAAATCCTGGCGCTCGTCAACAAGATATCCAGTACGAAAGCATATACGCTCACCTTCCAAGCATAACTTTCCTGCAATTGGCGTGCCTTTTCTCTCGCCCTTTTCCTCCTCCACACGTCTTGCAAATAAGGCTTGATCTCCTCCTGAGCATACTCGATCTGCTCCGGTTCGATGGGAAGATTAGGATGGCCCTCGCACTCCGCGGTCTTTGTTTGAAAGTTAATAACCACTTGTTGGATTTGCATCGTGGGCGAGTTTTGGTGCAGGACAGCTTTGACGGGGAAAGGTTCGACGTCGTTGTTCCCGATGGGGTAAAGTATGCTTGCATAGCGGGTCTTGAAGCCGGGTGAGACGTTGGATGCGGCGGAACCAGCATGCTGGTCGGCAAGCGCAAAGGCGCGATCAGCGAGTTCGGCTAGGCATCGAAACGGGCTGTCCATGCGGGCGGGAGCGACGATGTCGACAAAGAACGCACCCAACGGCTGTTCAGATTGAGACATGATGAGGACAATATCACACCCTTTGTTACACCGTAGTCTACCGGAACACGTGATCATGTGAGGTCATCATAGATAAAATACGGGGTCACGTGATACATATTACCGAGTCAACTGGGCATATCATCGTCGTCCTTCACAACAATAGCTCCCTCATCATCGTACCCAACTCGGAACTGCGATCCGTCCACCCACCGTTTCCATGCCGCGATGAAACCTTTCTCCAGATTCCCAACCCATCGCCGGGTGTCGAACAGAGGCATGGTTTCACGAGTGAAGAAAAGATACTGACGGAGATTTTGAAGTTCCGAGCCTTCCGCAACGATCGCTGCCTCTCCGCCGTTCAACCCAAGGGAAAGGCTTTCAACGGTGAAGGCCCAGTGCGCAGATGCCAGCGCGACTGCACGTTCTTCATATTCTTCTCGGCTGTGAACTACCATCTGCTTACCCAGCCCAGTAGCGTATGCCAGACTGGCTGACACACGAGAAGCCATTTTGTGTCTATGACTTGGCCATAGGCAAGCTATGATCGGAGTGCCAGACCAGAGCACGCTGTGCCTGGCGTCAGATATGTTTTCTCAATTCACAAGCGAGAAACATACTCAGAAGCAATAGTGTGTGCGCTGCACTATTGGACCATGGCGGGAAAGACCTTTATTAGAATGACCAAGTCAGAAAAGAAAGTCAAGCACTACCTCGGCGGTGTCAAGAACAAGATCAGCTACACAACATCGATTGACATGGACCTCCTTGGGAGCAACGTCTGTAAACCTGATTCGAGAGGTGACTTCGGGTCCTGCCCATGCGGTCGCAATCTGCAAAAGATTGGCCTCTCCCGCTGCAGGAAAACGAAGCAACCAAAGTATACTGCGTTGAATTCGAGAGAGGATCCGTAACCATGTCCAGAATATTACCTGGTGGGATGCATAAGCTAATTTGTTCAGTAAGCGATGGCTACTAAACTCACAGGGTCGAGCTTGTAGAGCTAAGTGTCGTCCGTCAGTTTCACAGGATGCCAAGATCAATCATCAGTACCTGGTTGAAGTTGGCAAATATGAAGACGTCTCTACACATCGTCGTCAAGCTACGGGCGAATGGACCTTGGCACAATGACTCACTTTGGCAAGTCAGGGAATATCGTTGCTCTGAGCTGGTCTCGACGCTGCAGCTCATCTAGCCAGCAAGTCGACGTCATTCTGGAACTGTGGGAGCTATAAGCCTGCTTATGGTCTGTCGCGAAGTACGTGTGCTACGTCATCCGCGTCAGCGCCACGCTGACAGACAATAATGCAATAATGACTCCCACTCACCGGCATATAAATTGGACATTCCGTACTAGAATCTCAAAATCATCAGCTTGGGTATGGTTCATTCGCTTTGAATACGCACTAGATCCATTCATTGTCAAGGGATGCTGGGTCACTCCCTTCGTTGACTGGAACGCCAACGTCGGGTGTCGTCTCGTTGGATAATCCGGCATCGGGCGATCGTCTACGAGCAGCACAAACTTGAACAAATAGATCTGGGGGGCAGACGATCGGATCGCACACGAGGTAATCGCACCAGCCTATACCTGTGTCAAACCATGACGGTGCACGACGAAAACGCAGACGGACCCGCTGCCAGTGTGCCCGCAAACCCCATCAAGGATACTTGAACAGGAGACGGTCTCGCAGCAAAGATCTCGTTTTTCGAGCCTTTGGTGTAACCGCCCAGATTCACGACTGCAAAAATCGAGTTAAGTAGAATCGTTGGGGGAATGTCAAGTCACTTACGAATGTGTATCTGATCCTGCATGATTCTCTCTGTTATTCTACTGATTGACCAAGACGAGACATCATTGAAATGAAAATCGGTTTGACGTTCATAATACTCTCGATAGGAAGACCCGTCGGTAGGGCTTGTAGCGTAGAGATAGACATTAAACCGTTTCTTGTCGTGCATCGTGAAAACGGATTTCATGAGATGTGTCAACGGGTGGTCGCTATCGAAGTCAATGTTGTTTCAAAGAAAAACAAGTAGAAAACACCCACGTAAAATCGCTCGACACATAGCCAACATTAATTCTTCCATGAAACGGTGGGGGAGGTGCCGGGTGCACAGACAAGTGCTTTCCGAGGTGAGCAAATGCAGTGAAGGAGGTGTGGAGTGCATTCATATGCGCGATTAGTCGAGTAGTTCGAGCCGTCAACGGGAGAGTAAACTGCCAATATCTCGTACACCAGAATCCTCCGAGTGAATCGATGGACTTACTGTATGGAAGGGTAAGATTACTGGTAGCTTGGAACCTTTGATGGCCGAAATGAGGCCAGAATTTGGTATTGTCATTTGTTCATACGAGCGTGCCATGTTTGCATGGTGAGTGTGGTAAACACGACCGTAGGCCTTGAGGTACAACGAGTGTTGAATTCGAGTTTGGTACCACTCGATCAGGCGTATCAAAAAGCCAGCCTCTTCGCGAGACCGTAGTCGACTGGAATCCGCTTGAAGGAAATACCCAAAGCGCGCTTTCCATGCATTCTCTTCGAGGGGGGAAAGTTGTCCAGAGCGGGCGTTCCGCACCACAGCCATCCAATCGTCACGTGACTGTGTGCTGAGCAAACTCGTAGTCGTGGTCTGATCTTGGAAATCCAAGAGCTGTTTCTCGCAGAGTTCTATTGCTTTTTGCATCCAAGTGCCTAGTGGGAGTTCAGTTGTTCCTTCGTCTGATAGGCATATTTAACATACCTCGCCCATTCCAATAACAGACCGCATTCGTCGCTTGGCACAGTCCGCAGTATGCATCCGCAAAACCAGGATTCACTGAAATTGCCCGCTCGTAGTATGGGATTGCCTCAGCGTATCGACCCTGGGGAACATTAGGACCCGGAAACAGCACTGAGAACGAAATCGACACCAACCATGTCCCTCAAGGTATTAGCCATGTTCACCAGGGCAATATCAAGTTCAGGGTGGTACGCAAGAGCATGATTGAAAATCCTTCCATTGAGCTGCATCAGTGAAATGCCAACAACCATCGAAGCTGGAGCGCGCACCCAATCGCTCCGGTCATGTGTCCGGCATCCTTCAGGAGAGACCCGAGATTTGAAAGCAAATGAGGGTGCGATGGGTCGAGTTGCAAACCTTTTTCATAGTACAGTCGTGCGACTTCGCGGGCACTCGTTTGTTCACCGTGGAGATTTGTAACCACTCCCCCCGAACCAAGACCGCACAAAATGACGCCGATATCGTTCAAGGTGGAGGCATTGGGAAATAACGACGCTGCGAGATAATGCATGATGAGAGACAACGCTTCAACCGTGCAAAATGGTTTGTCAGAGAGGTTGAAGAGTTCGGTAACATGAGACGTCTGGAATCTGCGGGCGAGACATACAAGTACAGATGCTATTGCCATCTTGCTCTCTTGACAGCATTGGTCGTCAGAGAGTTCGGCGGGTAACGGCGTGGTTCCGATTCCAGGCAGAGAACCTTTCTGCGAGGAGAATATGAAAGCCGATAATTGATGTATTTGGTCTGGGAACAAGATGACATTGGGCAAGGTGCCCGTTGTTGGATCGATCAGCAGTCGTATCAAGCCGTCGCCAGCGCTGTGAACTGCTTGAAGGGTGTCGAAGTTTGGATCACCAATGCGTGTGAGAATATTTACGGGGACAGTGAGCGTTAGCGTTTGGGTTGTGAAAGGGGAGATGGATGGTGGGTGGCCAAAAGACAGGGTCATTGCAGTCGTCCAGGCCGCGACAATGACATCGCGAAAGACAAGTTTGGTGGCACTGGGGGAATAGTATGACTCTGGCTTTTGAATCACAATTTCGATCGCGTGCACGTAACATTGCGTTGTGGCTGGAATGGCGCTGTCAATTTTGTGCATGAGGTTTCCGATGTTCACTAAAACGTTAAAGAGACGACGGATGCTGCGCGAATCGACGGCGGCTATAAGGGGAGTGTCATCGGACAAAAGTTGGCTGCAAGTGTGCCGACATATATCAAGGGTCTTCTGCGGGATGGACGGGGAAATCAACAAGGTATTGAGGACTGTGTCCTACGACAGATGAGTCAACACGCGACCTCCCGTAAAGAGCCAAGGCTTGAAGCGAACCAAAAAGTCCCAGTCAGGGGTGTCATGTGTCAATGATTCTAGACCGTTAGTTAGCTCAGTTAACAAAGACATAGGTGGGGGTATGAGACTGAAACATCGAAAGAGAGAGAAGGGTTGAAGCAAACATGAAAATGGACTGCCGTTCCGTAAGCAACACTCGTTCCTGTGTAAGATTGATTGTGAGCATACAACTATGGAAGACGGTGAGAAACTGTGGAGATGGAGGCGCTCGGCAATTCGGCGGCCATGTGCAGGGTCTCTACCTTCGAAAAAAGGGGACACCCCAAATCACTCGAGGCACCTACACAACCGAATACCGTGGGCGCACTCGCTCCACTTTCCAAATGCACGCCGTGCCTTACATTAAAAACATGTTTCGCCCTCGGGCAGAATCAGCCGACATTCATTGAATCCTCCGACCGAGATGAATCATCGTTATGATTGGGCTCGACCGCTCTCCTCGGCCGCTCGCGAAGCTTGTTTTTCAGAGATACCATCATCTCCCTGAATGCATCCTCCCCTCCAGGGTATATCTTCTCCCAAGAGCCACAGGCCGAATTAGACTCCAATGCAAGATTGAGCAACTCGATGAGATGCCCATTGATAGGATCCACGCTCAGCGCCTGACACCGATCAGAAGTGGTTCATAGGTACGATGCCAAGCCTCACCTCATGGTACTTAACAATGGCTTGATCGGTGTTTTCCAGATGGTGGTAGACCATGCCGAGGAAACCGAGTCCCTGAGGGTGTTGTGGTTCAATCTCAAGTACTCGACAATAATTGGCTTTGGCCTTTTCGTAATCTCTGCATAAACTATGAGGAAGAGACTGTTAGGGTTGAAGGTTCGAAACCTACTTGAGCTTTCGGTAACATGTCCCGAGATTTAGGTACGTGGTAGTCCACGACTTTTGCGACGATTGCGTGACCTGAGCGAGGTCAAGGGATCGCTGGAATAGATCTGCTGCACGTTGGAAACTATTCAAGTTCTTCCAACCAACGATTCCACCGCAGGGAGGGTTACTTACTCTCCGTGGGTAAATGCCATGACACCCAACTCGTTCATCAAAAGAGGGTCACTGTCGCAGGCAGCGTTCGCGGCCTTCAACGCTTCGTCGGCAAGGGGATGGTTTGATAACACTATCTGCTCCATGCCAACGAAGAGGAGCGGCAAATGAGATCTGCTGAGAATTGATAACATGTTCCATGCGAGTTGGGTTATTTACGAACCCCACGAACATCCGTGTGCATGTTGAATATGCGGTCACCGCATGATCATGTTCACCTTCCAAGGCAAATGTATGAGCAAAGGCAATCCACGCTGGTCCAAAACGGGGGTCCATTAGTGACGTTTTACTACAGTCAATCAGCGAAGGAGCCTTTCGTTGCACTACAAGTGCGAACCTGAAATATTGCCGTGCTTGCGCCCATTTGTTCGAACTGAGATAGTATACGCCAACGGCATACCAACTTATGGGGTTTTCGGGTTCCTTTTCAACAAGTTCATGGGCCAAGACGAAAAGCTTGGAGTGCAGATATGGTAGGTGATACATGCATGCAATGTGCAATGGCATTGTAGCGTCATGAAATGCGACAAGATCAAGGATTCTGTGTCAAAGGTGATCACACCTTGACATAGTGATTATCTACGGGAAAAAACATACCTGCTAGTAATTACAAAGCAATCTACCCAGCGAAGTTGAGTGAACAGTGCATCTGCAAAGCTGTACAAGACATCTGGGTTATCTGAGAGCTTGAAATCTTCAACAAGGCGTCGCCGAGTGAGAGCTTGCTCTTCAGCATGGCTATATTTGCGCAGCCGAGATGTATATATCAACTGGATGAAATCTGCGTCCTCCTCAGTCTGCTCTTTGTACGCGAGACCTTGGACGAACTCCCACTCTAGGCAAATCTCAGAACACGCAAAACATTGTCAAATTCTCGAACCAACCTTCTTCTGGAGTCATCATTTCACCACTGATAAGTTGGTTGAATGCGTCATAGCATTTAACATCCAATGTTAAAGCTTCTATAAAACACAGCTTGGCCTGATCTCCACGATTGAGTTTGAGCATCAAGATGCCTCTCAGGTGACACATCGATGCTTCGACCTAGATTATTGAATACACGTCCACTGCCAAACTACTCACACTTACCTTTATTCCACCGTCCACGTTAGGAACTGAAGCTCCACTTCTACCTGTCTAGCGTTAGCACCATAACAAGTATAGTGCGATGGACGTGAGTACCTGAGTGGCGAAAAGGGTTTGCCTCGCCAAGTATTTCAAGTGCATCTGACCAACTACCCTGTCTTACTTGGCACTGTGCTGCGAGATAACGACAAGCCACACTCATGTCAACAAGCCTGGAGACGTTTTCTTGTTGCGCTTCTGGTAACTTGATCAATCCAGCTGGACCCATGGGGAGACGAGAGGACGGTTCAAGTTGTGGCTGCGGTTCCTTGCCTTTACCCTTAGTGTTCAGGGAGAAGGGACGTCCCGCGGAGGATCCTGCCGTCGAGTGTTCGAACCCATTTAGATACGCTGGCTCCGCGGCCTGGCTTTTAGTGGGGAAAGGACGCGTTAGCAATCTCTCCGCACGGGAGTACTGATGAGTCATAAAGTATGTCTGAGCCAGCCAAAAGGCATCATTTGGATCGTCTTTAGAATGTATCGTGAGTGCAACAGAGAGATCCATTTTAAGACACGACGTACTCGTCCAAGAGAGTACCTTGTCCCCCCAGAACGCGGCAGTTTCGTACAGATGCTGCATCAGAGCATCGTGCCGCCAAAGACGCATACGATCAACCATTCCCCATTCCCCATCCCCATCATCAAAATCTTGTTCTGCTTCCGAGTCTTGGAAAACATCCATTGTATCGTTTGCAAGAGGATGTCGACTGCCGCTGTCCTTGAATCTGCGGTGCCGCCTAGCGGAGACACGTGGAGAGCTAGGAAGCATAGACCGGTTTGGATCGAGGGCGAGGGGCCGTGGAATAGATGAGGTACTGATATCACCCGCCGCGAACGAGGAGATCATGGGTTGTGGGCCAAAAGAAAAGGAAGAACTTATGGAGCTGCGATTTCTCGAGGTTGCCGCCGATGGCAGGCGCGGCGCTGCTGGGATGGCGAAGCTACCAAGCGGGGGCGGAGTGGAAGCCATATCAATGTGCTTGAACAACAACAGGATCGTAGCATCAGACCAAAGGTCGACGCGTCGCTCGGCACGTGACTGGGAAGACTCGATAATATGTATTAGACGAATGCGTCTTTGACAATAATGTACATGCAGTAGCGTAGTCCAGACAGGTCAAGCATATGCAAAGCACAAGCTTGAGACTGGCATGGTAGGGTCGTGATGGCTCTCTGGTCCTAAAGGTCTCGCGTCAAAGTCAATAAAAGATCCTCAATGCGCCGTTGTCGATCCTTCCAAAAACGATCAGCTTAGGCAGCCAGCGCCGGGACATCCACATACCTGCATCTCCTTAACCTCGTCCTGGAGGCGGCGGATTGGTAGATCCCGATACTGATCCAGCAAGCTTTGCATGCGTTGTAGATGACACTCGTCTTCATGATCTATAGCAGTCACCGGCCGTGAAGGGGAATACAACCTTGAGAGTGGTGTAGTGGTGTCCAAAGATAAAAGCTTTGCATTGCTAGAGACTTCTCGTAAAGGTGTCAAGGTGCTGACTTTCCGTTTCCGGGGTGAGCGTGGCGCCTGCTGGCTGTCTAACAGGCTGGTACGTCCACGAGATGGCGATGGCGACGAAGGACTTGCTGGGAGGACTGAAACGGTTGTTCTCGCATCCTCATCCTCAGGATCGTGGAACAGGCTGAAATCCCGAGATTCCTCGACCTCGAAAATGACATCATACAAATCAATTGACTTCGATCCCACCAAGTATTCGACCAGTGGCATGTTCTTCAGATGGCGGGGGAGGCTTTGATAAAAGGCGTATTTAGAGTCTTTTTTGAATTCTTTCATCTTCCGGTCACATGCCAACCGTCGCTCGTAAAGCGCAATGATGATAAGGATGGGAAACGACTGACGAAAAGCAATTAGCGAAGAATCGTGGACACGGAAATTACGGACAGTGAGTTTGATAAGAAAGACGTTGGCAGAGTGTAGTGCACGTGGTGATAGAACGTAACTTGCTGGCTTCAGTATAAAAAATGCGAGGATATTGAACGGAGGTTGATAACTAAATAGGGCGTCAGATTTCACTCTGAGAAACTAGTTAGAATATTTTTATTCCAAATGGATCAAGGATCTCCACCCACCCTTCAATGGTTGTTATAGCATGCTGGAACAAATACTTTTCAAGAATAAGCCATGATCACTGGATAACGCATCCTCGCACCTCTTGATTGGAATTCTTTCATGAAAACGACTCAACAAAAGCATAGGGAAGAGAAGATAACAACCTACCTCACCAATTCGTGCCGCTGTATTGGAGAGAATAGAAATAAGGACTAAGGGACGAGGGTGAGTTATGACGATACTAGCACACCCAGAACTACATACTCGTCAGCAGGAGGGTATTAGCCAACGCCGCAAAACAGGTCATGAGGATGGGCCCAAGCACGGGGTGAAAGCTCGTGGCTGTGGAGAAACTCAGACTGGTATTTCCGAACCAGATCTGCAGCATCAACCAGGCTATGCCTCTGACAGTCCACGCATCCGATGCTTGTTTCCATCAGTGCGCAGAAGATGTATCATATAGGGTAACTTACCGAGCGTGCACAAGGTCAAGAGCAAACCAGAAAAGCACGTCGCAGCAATACACACGAAGAACACGAACTCAGAAATCATCGCCCGCAAAGTACTGAAACGAATCAGCATGATTTTCGCTGTATCCTCTGTACTCACAGGACAACGACGTTGCTCGCAATGGCATAAAAGGCCAGGCTAGGAGCCAAGTGATGTTGGTCTGAGTTCTGAGTGACTCTACGTCAGGAACGCACCGCGGGATAAGAATACATGCACCACAAGCCAACAGATCGAAAGCTAGTTTTGAAGTATCATCTGTTTCCAAATAGTGAGTTCGCGAACGTCAAGCATCGTGAAATGTGAGACCTTCTCTATATATGAGTCCTTTCGTGCGAAGCCCGACATACGCCAAGAAAACCAGGACAAACGATGTATCGAACGCATTCCACACCTACAAGTCGAATGAGTCGGTAGATTGCATCCGTTACGATTTTGGGAGGCTTACGTTGGCTATGTAAACTACCAGATAGTACAGAAGTGAGCACCACAGTGTATTGATCTGGGCAAATGCTCACTGCGCCAACCATATTCTCGCGAAGCCGTGTATTCTTGCAACGTAAATGCGGTGGCAAACACAAGAAATATTGATTCCCATGTGGACACACTTTCGGTTTGTTGTGCTACTGGGTGTTAGCTCTGGTCCCAGTCCGGGAAAGTCGACATACTGCGCAAGCAGAGCACAAAGATCAGCGTGAGCATAGCGATGCTGAAAGAGTGCAAGATATTCGAGTAACGGGGAACTCTCAACCTACATAGAGGGTGAACACGAAAAAAAAGCGTCTAAAATTGAAGTCTAACCTATAGTGGTCAAGAAATGGGGCTTTCCGGACATCATACATCTCGATAGCACGTTGTTTGTAATTGTCGGCCACGAGCGATCTGTTTGCAGCGATGGTAAAAACGATTCGACCCGTGTACACATCATCCACAATAGTTTGTACAATGGTGGATGCGAGAAAAGCTTTGGCTCTCGTGGCTATTGCCATCTATATCGGCCCATCTTAGACAGGAGAGCAGTGAAGATAGATGATCGAACACCGACCTCGATCGCGCTTTGTGAACTCTCAGGGGCTTCCTCTCTGCCCATCACTTCCTTGACTTCTTCCACCACGTCCAGCGGAGCCCCGGCCAGCGGATTCCAAAGCGTGGTAAGAACTGCGACTAACTGGAGCTTGCTAGACGCAAAGTAAGTGAGGAGTTTCAGCGCCAGGATCTCACAAAGCGTGGCTCGAGAAGCCAGGACGCTTGAAAGGGCCAACTCTGTTGCAGCCTGCGAGAGAAAGTAGGACCGGGCGACCAGGCAGGCATACACAACGGCCATGTTTTGGAGTCTTGCATACTTCAATACCAGTGGTCGTACCAAAGCAAAGTTGACATCGGCAGCGGCGAGTTGACTGCAGCAAGTCGGAGTTATCAAGAATGTGTGGTCAATGGGTGCGGAAACTCACTCCCAACTCAACGGGGTGTCTGCGATGAAAGATTTAAGTCAGTGACCGCAGACAATCATATGGCCCGAACCTATGGAACTCTGCAAATCAAGTTAGAACAAGGAGAGTGAGAGAACAGAGAGGACACGACTGACAGTGACGTCTTTCTTCAGATATAGGATCAATGGAAAAACCTTGACGGTGGCCAGGAAGTCTTGCGTTGGTGCAGCCGGTTGGTCGCAGTCGAGCTGCTCCTCAAAGTCCATGTTCCAAGGAAAGAACAACGGCTTGGGGTTGAGTTTCTAGTCTACTACTACGCCTCGTGTGGGTCACGGTGACGGTGTTGCCATATTAGACACAAAGGGGGGATACCTCGGCTCGTGCCAAATCGATACGTTGTTGTTCTCAAGAAGCCAATACTTAAAACCTTGGTTCGTCTCTGTCCTTCCTTCAACTTTCCTTTCTCTCGCACGAACCATGGGATGCGCTGTTTCTCAGCCTGTAGATTTTGAGTCGGAAGTCAATCTCTTTCATTTCGAGCTCCATCGAGCGGTCGGTAAGGGTGCTTTTGGAAAGGTAAGCGGTCGTTACGACCGAGCTCCGGTGAAACGACACTTCAACTGTCACCCCCTTTACCAGGTCAGGGTAGTCGAGCACAAAAAGACGAAGCAAGTATATGCACTCAAATACATCGACAAATCGCAATGCGTTAAACAAAAGGCAGTAGCAAACACAATCCAGGAGCGTCATCTTCTGGAAGAGGTAGGTCACGCGCAGCTTGCTATCTATCTCTCTTTACACACTATTTCATCGCAGGTCGACCATCCCTTCATAGTGAATCTACGATACGCCTTCCAAGATGATGAAAATTGCTTTTTTGTTCTGGATCTTATGCTCGGAGGTGACCTTCGGTGTGAGTCATATCGTGAAGTTTCTTTATATCCCGCACTCAGACGATCCCCTCTAGTCCACCTCGAGCGCAAGGGAAATCTCTCCGAGCATATCGTACGTTTTTGGATGGCAGAACTCGCATCTGCGCTCGTGTACCTCCACAAACGGAGGATCATCCACCGGTACGCTTCGTTCCTATTTGCATTCGTATCTTTGGTGACGGATCTTCTCCTTCAGTGATATCAAGCCCGATAATATTCTCCTCGACGCTCAAGGGCATGCGCACATCACAGACTTCAATGTTGCAATTCATTACTCAGAACGACGGTTACATACCAGCGTCGCTGGCAGCATGGCTTACATGGCTCCGGAGGTAATAGGGAGGAAGGGGTATACCTGGTGTATAGACTGGTGGAGTCTCGGAATCACTGCATACGAACTTCTATTCAGTTACCGGCCATTCGATGGACGCACCGCCGAGAGGATGAGAAAGTCCATAATGAACGACACTATAAAGTTTCCCGATGATGTCAGCCGGAAATATAGTTCGCAAGGCATCAACTTTATTCAAGGGGTAAGTGCTAGACACTTTCTATTTTAAAAGCAGTCATGAGACATGGTCCGTAGCTTCTCGAACGAACTGTCAGCCAACGCCTCGGTTGTAAGCCCCGAGGCGCGGGCTTCCAAGACATCAAAGATCACCCGTGGATGTCTGGAGTGGATTGGAACCTTTTGAGCTCTAAATCAGCCCAACCCCCATTTGTACCCGACGTCAGTGCCCCGTCAGTCAGTATCGTACGTTCACTGACTTCATTGGTACAGGCGAAAAGGGCAAACTTTGATGTTAGTCATGAACTGGACGAGTTCTTGATGGTGGAAAAGCCACTCACACACTCGAAACGAAAGGCAAATCCCAACTTAGACAAGATGAAGCCCGAGTTCAGACAACTGGAGGAAGAGTGAGTATTTGTATCTCACACAATGATTTTGTACTCATTTTCTTGAAGGTTTACTGTTTACGATTTCATGTCCTCGCAACGCAGATCATATTATCCTCACAATCAACCAGTCGTTACGGTGGCTCGCAGCTCTGAGTCACCCGAACGAGATCACCTCGCCGCGACGCAATCGCAAATGAACACTACTATTCAGCCAACTGCCACGATCGCTGAACGTACGTTAGCTGAACGCTCACTTGCTGGATCACCCGCCCCCGGAGCAACACGGGACATACCTCTTGTTGCCACCTTCTCAGGGTACCCATGAATATACTCGGACCAAGCGATTAACAACGTCCTTTGTATGAAGAACACTCGTATACACCAACTGTTGCAGTCAATCATTTGTACACTTGCTTAGAACGTTCACCTTCGTGCGTATTGTGTTCAATTTCGTGTGACTCTGCTGTACTCTACATGTAACTCATTAGTCATACCCACGATGGCATCCGTTAAATAATTCACTTTCAGCATTGTAGACAATCTGGAATTCATTCTTGTTGCCTCAACACAAAGTTCATATTTGCAGTACTACGATTTGGGCGGACGTAAGAAGCCCCCATCTGGCGGATAAACGCCAGTGGCTCTCCAGAATATCATAGTAGAACAAGGAAGAGCTCACAGCGAGACGAAGACAGATTGGATGGGCTGGTCCAAGTTCAGCAATCGCGACGTTCAAGGCATCCTTGTAAGCAGCCAAATATTTTTCAATCATGATGCTCTCCTTGCGTCTGCTGTCAACCGCGAAACTCGGACAATCCGGGCCTGTGTTGGTTAGTTACATAGAGTCACTTCCCTGGATATGCAATGGAGTAATGAATCGGTGAAATTCATTGTTCATGTGCAAGATCTAACCAACAGACATTGAGCAAGGTTTAGTTGCTGACACATTGCGGTCGGCATTCACAAGCGTAATATTCCTGAAGTACTCGTTGTCGAACATATTCCTATTCATCTCATCAACTTCCACTGAGGAAAAGGTACCTTCCTCTTCACAATCTTGTGTATCGTATTCTCATAGTGGCCAAATTACTGACGCTGTACAGCGTTACTCTCACTTACCTCTTGCCACTGGAAACAGCGGTGACCTGAGTGATACAAGACGTGTGTGAGGTAAACCGGCTGACGTGTGCGATGAATGAAATATACTGCACTCCGAGCTGATCAAAGCGGATATGGATTCCGAGGTACAGCGCAATGTTGTTCGGTGAGGCGGTTCGATCGAGATGCCCTTCCGACCGAAGTTCCGAGTCAAGATCAGATACAACCTTTGGTTTTGCACTAAGGTATTGCTGCTCCTATGAATGAAAGAACTCGTGAGGATGGTCATTTACCACTTCAGCCATAGAGGAAGCCATACAAAAAAAAAATTCAATCGCTGGATTCCTGTGCGACCCGAAGACTGTGCAATCTGTGGACCATCTCGAACTCCAAGTGTTCTTGACCCAATTTTCCACCCCAAATGTCCCGCCTCGACAGATCCATCGTTCCACCGCCAAGTGCATCCTCATAATCCCAAGTGGTTTCGCCCGCACCCTTCATATTCTTCAGCACACCCTGAAGAAAATGGTCATGGAAAAGGTCATCAAGGGGCCGTATATTGTGGTCGATGATGTGATCGAGTTTGAGGACCTTCCCAGCAATGTCATCGTAGCCAGGAACGAACGGAATGACTACATGCCCGCGCTGTCCGAACGGATGGTGAGAACTGATACTGGGTATAGATGAAAAATGCAAACGTCGGGATTGACAGCAAACTTGTAGTTATCCCATGCATCATGCAAATCGCTCCGAAGTAAAATCACATTTTGAATCGAGTCGATTTTGGTAGGCCCGCCGAGCTCTGGAAGAGTCGCAGGGTCCGTAATATGACTTGGATAGCCTTTGTTGACCCACTGGATATATTTAGTGTTAGTTCATTGGGATATGACGGACGTACATCGTCCTGCGCGCATGGGAAAATGTGTGCTGCCTTGAAACGACTAAAGTCGTCCCTACTAACTGGGAGACTGGATATGAGGCAGCAAGGGTCACGGGCGCGTGTACGTTCTCGGTAGGGTGATGTCTGCAGAAAGCCATTTAATTATGTGTGCCTTGTGGGGTGCGCGACATACCCTTGAAGGGGTATTAGAGACGGTTGGATGACGGCGACGAGACAAAACGGGCGTCAAACCAACAGAGATTGGAGTACCATCTACAATCAATTATGTGAACAAACACGAATCATAAGTGGCAGTTGTTAGATACTACCTTGTCGGAGAAGGATATATGTTCCAGGGCATGGGAGTTCGCGGTTTGGGGGACAAAAAGCCCCTCGTCGCTGGGGCACACCTTCGGCGTACTCGAAAATCGCCCAATCACCTTCGGAAAAAATAACTGCGCGTACGCATCCGTAAAAGAGTTCCCAGTCAATGAGCCCGTACTGCCAAAAGCCTAGAAGAATAAAAGAGGGTAGAAGAACGTCGAAGCCTGATCCGATTCAACAGCTGACTGGACAAGGTATTGCCATCGAAATCGCGAAGGATAACGTCCCCCATGATTTCGAGAAGGATTTTGGTAAAATATCAAGGATTGAGTTGAGCGTCTCTTACAAGGACTAGTAATTTGTAAATAGCTAAAGCTATTAGTGCCATAGCGAGTTTTCTAGCACACCCCTTACTACTACTATGGAAGCCAGGACAATCGTGCTCCCTTCGGACAAAAAAATTCAGGCTCAACGAATCTCGGCACATTCGGCATACGAGCTAGGCAATCCTATTGCCTTGGTATCAGTGACACCCCCAAACACCACATCGGCCGAACGTCGAAATACATACAAACAGTAGACAGAGTGCTAATGTACATACAATGGTAGACGTGCAAGGGCTAGTCCGAGTCCGAGTCCGAGTCCGAGCTGATAGTTCTAGTGCGATACTAGCTACATTCAAATGGCATCTTCGTTATCAGAGAACGATCCGTCACCTGGGTCCGGGTTGGAGTCGTCAAGCGCATCCTCGACCTCTAACTCCGAGTCATCCAATGCATCAGGACGCTCCATTTCTGATCAACATTAGTTACATCATGATTGCTTTGAATAAACATAAGTGCACTCACGAAAACCCAATCCATTTGCTACACCACCCATGTATCCCTCATCATTCTCCTGGAGCTCTTGCAGCCCAGGCAGCAACCCTATCTCAGGCTCGTTGTCTTCTTCGAGCGGCTCATTCACATTTGAAAGAACCGCCTGAACATGGACATGTAACTGCAATGTACGAAGCAGGGTGCTGTATACTGTCCAAACAGAGTCCCGAGTGACTGGCGGACTGTCAATCCTCGTGTAGCATTCCTCGAAGACAGCCTTGAAGTTAAGTGCGCCGTAATCTTCTGGGAACTCGTGGATGAGTTCGGGAACACCTTGAGGGAGAACCTGAGCATCGAGTTAGTATGGGATGTAAGTACTTGAAATACTACGGTGCACCTTATTGCGGTCATGACGTTTGCGAGAGAGATTGATGTGATTCTTGTAGTTATCGAGCTCCTGTTGCAACCACGGGATGAAGACCCAACGGAATACCATCCTAATCATCCGGTAAGACAGTAAATTAGTTCCAGATAACACACAGATAACTTACAACTGTAATGTGTTGTCCGGATCGTACAAGCCTGCCAGAACACCCTGATTGATTAGTAACGCAAACCCTGGGGTAAACCGACGCCGCAATTGTGACCATGCGATCTTTGGCACTATGTTTTTCTTCGTTCGCCATTTCAAGGAGGAAAGGGGAAAGGGAAGGGCAGAATGCCATCAGATCCTGTGGTTTTGAGCTCGGACTCGGACTCGGACTAGCCCTTGCACGTCTACTATTGTATGTACATTAGCACTCTGTCTACCGTTTGTATGTACTTCGACGTTCGGCCGATGCTGGTGTTTGGGGGTATCACTGATACCAAGGCAATAGGATTGCCTAGCTCGTATGCCGAATGTGCCGAGATTCGTTGAGCCTGAATTTTTTTGTCCGAAGGGAGCACGGTTGTCCTGGCTTCCATACTACTGTTGTGTCAAGCGCTTACAGTAATCGTGATGCCGATACAGTTGAACGAGATTCCAACCATAGGTGCACTCTATCGAAGCACGATACTGCGTGCTCCTCGACCGCAATCCCTACGGTACTATCAACCTCGGATCAATACTCTGAACCAAGTATCACTTTAGTAAGTAAGAGCTTGTGGATTACTAGATGTTGCACTCGACCTGAACTGGTTTCCCCTCCACTGGAAGTAACGGAGACATCACCAAACTTGAGATAGATGCAATCGTAAACGCGGCAAATTCGACTCTGCTAGGTAAGCCTCGGGGAAGTATCAACGTTGACTTGGTTAATGAACTAGTACCTACTTGAAGGAGGAGGAGGAGGTACGAAATTGCTGTCATGTTTCTTCCTCTACCGTGACGGTCCGGCAATGCTCGTGTTCTGCAGTTGATGGTGCTATCCATCGCGCCGCCGGCCCCAGTCTCTTTGAAGAATGTAGGTCGAATTAGATTGGCGAGTCTGCTTCACTCCCTTCTCATGAGCGAGATTCAGGCCAGACGCTGAATGGTTGCAAAACTGGAGACGCAAAGATAACTGGAGGATATGATCTTCCTTCGTACGTCGGCACCACTCCTTTATCCGAAGTCACCTGCACTATCGTCTGTGGGACAGAAAACATGTCATCCATACTGTCGGCCCGGTCTATTCCCCTGACCATGCCACACACTGCGAGAATTTACTCGAGTCTTGCTATAAAACGAGTTTGCACATTGCAGTCGCCAATCGCTGCGAGACCATTGTAAGTATGGAGGCTTCGCTCGTATGGACTCGGGAGTTGTGGTTAAATGAAATACAGGCCTTCCCTTGTATCTCGACAGGCGTGTACGGCTATCCCATCAGAGATGCTACCCATGTGGCACTGAAAACCGTCCGGGAAACATTGGAGAAGGAGGACGGCGAGAAGGTAATATAACCGTATGTCATCAATCGTGGCAAAGTCGACTTACTGTAAGCAGCTCAAGCGTGTAGTCTTTGTAATTTTCAACTACATTGACAGGCTTACCTATGAGTAAGTGGATTTGTTTGAACCTCGTCCTATTGAGTAAAGGTGCCCCCAGGCAACTCATTCCCCTCTACTTCCCACCCACGGAAGTGGAAAATGTCGAATGAGAGAAGGATGAAAGGAGTTACATAACATAGGTTGTGACCGAATACCTTCAATGTAACTTTAACTGGTAACGTATCTTGGAGGCTTCCGTTGGGTTTTCAGGCGAGAGTTTGATGATGATCCGAGGGACGCAAGACTTACCTTTGCGCGTAGATTGTCCCGGCGGGTTTGCTTTGATATGTATCCAGTTCTTACCCTACAGCCCGGTATGTGGGATTAAGTTTCAGCCATTGGAAAAGCTTACCCGCTAGCAGCATTGGTTACTCGAAATGAACCGGGACAACGAAGCTGGTGAAGTTGTCTACAAGCTTCATGGTATCGATGCTCCAGAAGCCAAAACTGCAGCGGATAAGGAGTCTACTGAGATGCGTGATCAAATGAAGGCCGATGCATGGTGAGAACTGATACTGGGTATAGATGAAAAATGCAAACGTCAGGATTGACAGCAAACTTGTAGTTATCCCATGCATCATGCAAATCGCTCCGAAGTAAAATCACATTTTGAATCGAGTCGATTTTGGTAGGCCCGCCGAGCTCTGGAAGAATCGCAGGATCCGTAATACGACTTGGATAGCCTTTGTTGACCCACTGGATATATTTAGTGTTAGTTCATTGGGATATGACGGACGTACATGCGCGCGTGGGAAAATGTGTGCTCCCTTGAACGACTAAAGTCGTCCCTACTAACTGGGAGACTGGATATGAGGCAGCAAGGGTCACGGGCGCGTGTACGTTCTCGGTAGGGCGATGTCTGCAGAAAGCCATTTAATTATGTGCACCTTGTGGGAGCGCGCGACATACCCAGCTTAAAGGGGTAGTATTAGAGACGGTTGGATGACGACGACGAGACAAAACGGGCGTCAAACCAACAGAGATTGGAGTACCATCTACAATCAATTATATGAACAAACACGAATCATAAGTGGCAGTTGTTAGATACCTTGTCGGAGGAGGACATATGTTCCAGGGCATGGGAGTTCGCGGTTTGGGGGACAAAGAGCCCCTCGTCGCTGGGGCACACCTTCGGCGTACTCGAAAATCGCCCAATCACCCTCGGAAAAAATAACTGCGCGCACGCATCCGTAAAAAAGTTCCCAATCAACGAGCCCGTACTACCAAAAGCCTAGAAGAATAGAAGAGGTTAGAAAAACGTCGAAGCCTGATCCGATTCAACAGCTGACTGGACAAGGTATTGCCATCGAAATCGCGAAGGATAACGTCCCCCATGATTTCGAGAAAAGATTTTGGTAAAATAACAAGGATTGAGTTGAGCGTCTCTTACAAGGAGTAATATACAGAAAATAATTTGTAAATAGCTAAAGCCTACTACTGCCATAGCGAGTTTTCTAGCACACCCCTTCCTTCTAGTAACACTCAGACTGTTGTGTCAAGCGCTTAATCAACGATGCCAATACAGTTGAACGAGATTCCAACCATAGGTGCACTCTATCGAAGCACGATCCTGCACGATCCTCCGCAATCGCACTATCCACCTCTGATCAATACTCTGAACCAAGTATCACTTTGGTAAGTAAGAGCTTGCGGACTAGATGATGCACTCGACCTGAACTGGTTTCTCCTCCACTGGAAGTAACGGAAACATCACCGGACTTGAGATAGATGCAATCGTAAACGCGACAAATTCGGCTCTGCGAGGTAAGCCTTGGGGAAGTATCAACTTTGACTTGGTTAATGAACTAGTACCTACTTGAAGGAAGAGGAGCAGGTACGAAATTACTGTCATGTTTCTTCCACTACGGTCCGGAAACGCTCGTGTTCTGCAGTTGATGGTGCTATCCATCGCGCCGCCGGCCCCAGACTCTTTGAAGAATGTAGGTCGAGTTGGATTGGCGAGACTTCCTCACTCCCTTCTCATGAGCGAGATTCAGGTCAGACGCTGAATGGCTGCAAAACTGGAGACGCAAAGATAACTGGAGGATATAATCTTCCTGCGTACGTCGGCGCCACTCCTTTATCCGAAGTCATCTTATCGTCTGTGGGACAGAAAACATGTCATCCATACTGTCGGCCCGGTCTATTCCCCTGACCATGCCACACAGTGCGAGAATTTACTCGAGTCTTGCTATAAAACGAGTTTGCACGTTGCAGTCGCCAATGGCTGCGAGACCATTGTAAGTATGGAGGCTTCGCCCGTATGGACTCGGGAGTTGTGGTTAAATGAAATACAGGCCTTCCCTTGTATCTCGACAGGCGTGTACGGCTATCCCATCAGAGATGCTACCCATGTGGCACTGAAAACCGTCCGGGAAACATTGGAGAAGGAGGACGGCGAGAAGGTAATATAACCGTATGTCATCAATCGTGGCAAAGTCGACTTACTGTAAGCAGCTCAAGCGTGTAGTCTTTGTAATTTTCAACTACATTGACAGGCTTACCTATGAGTAAGTGGATTTGTTTGAACCTCGTCCTATTGAGTAAAGGTGCCCCCAGGCAACTCATTCCCCTCTACTTCCCACCCACGGAAGTGGAAAACGTCTAATGAGAGAAGGATGAAAGGAGTACATAAGGTTGTGATCGAATACCTACAATGTAACTTTATCGTAGCGGCGCGCTTGCGCCAAGTCCCCGACTTCCGGGGACTTCCTGGGAAAACCGATGAACACAATAACACGACAATGTGATAGCACCATTGCAACTAGACAGTATGTATGGACAAGATCTTCTTATCCCGTCTTTTCTTCTACTCTGCTCCATGTCCATTTTAAAAATCTCCCAGTCATCATAAATCACTGTACCTTTTTTGACCAACCAACTCTTAGTTGTCTGCCTTACCCTTTCCTTTGTCGAGACAAGGGACAGCACCCAATATGTTTGCCTGCGAATATGTAGGGAATAGTAAAAGAGGATCACCAATCTCCAATGGTGAGGGGCCGTGTTTCTTTGTATGCTTCTGCTGAGGAATTATGATTTCACGATCAGTATTATCCTGCAGGATCTCCTTGGCTGATGGAGCAGGCCCTGCCACATCCTTGAGTTTTCTCTTGTTGTAGTTTTTCGAGAAACGAGTAACCTGTTTTACCAACAAGCTTCACTTTCAGATTCCACCATGCTCGGCCTCTGGATCTGGGACCACGATCTCATTTCCAGGACGTAAACCATACCATTTGTATGTATTATGTTCTAATGCCTCAAAGCATTGAACCTCGGCAAGTATCAATTGAGGTGGACCGTGCTCAGCACTCAGATACGGCAATGAACGGGTCCCAGCAACATCATGAAGGGAGGTCAACCAGGAATTGATGTGCTTCAAATCCACACTGGTGTTGTGATGGAGTGGGCGTCCGTTGCACCAGCTTAGTATTGAGTTGTTCGAGAGTAACAGACCATGTCAGGAATAGATCATCTCGTGTCCGAGTGCCGAGCTCTTGAAGCAGCGACATAAGCAGCAATCCCCGTCCTCCACTACCGTGGGAGTCGGGGAACTGTGCAGTCAGGTTCATCGCCGCGGCTTTCCACCGCGAAGTGTTCCTGTGACGTTAGTTCCGTCCATTCCAGAACGTAACCCGTTCCTGGCAAGACTTTGTTCTAGACCCATGCCCCGCAGAAAAAAAGGTTCATATTTTCGGTGTACTTCCAAAACAATGGTCAACGGATTGTTCATATGAGCTATTCCCCTCCGACTTGTCTTCACTGAAAGAGACACATGGTCGCCTTCGGGCCCGAGTAACGAGTCGCTGACTGAGATGACTCACTCAGGAACGGAATACCGCTCGCTCTTTTCTGACTGGTAACGTATCTTGGAGGCTTCTGGTAGTTTGACGATGATCCGAGGGACGCAAGACTTACCTTTGAGCGTAGATTGTCCCGGCGGGTTTGCTTTTGATATGTATCCAGTCCTTACCCTACAGCCCGGTATGTGGGATTAAGTTTCAGTCGTTGCAAACGCTTACCCGCTAGCAGCGTTGGTTACTCGAAATGAACCGGGACAACGAAGCTGGTGAAGTTGTCTACAAGTTTCATGGTATCAATGCCCCAGAAGCCAAAACTGCAGCGGATAAGGAGTCTACTGAGATGCGTGATCAAATCAAGGCCGATGGTAGCCATCTGTGGGCTACTCCCGCAATGCTGCGAAGGACGCTGGTTGCTGTCGGTGTACAAGTTTTTGGACAATTTACGGGAATCAATGGTGGAATGTTCCAATGGTTGTCTGATGCATGACAAGCCATCAACTATTATGGTCCACAGATTTACGAAGGATTGGAAGTTACTTCAAGCCAATCTCTTCTCGTCCAAGGGATCTATGGAGCGGTCGGCCCCATTGCGAACCTCTTGTACGTATCATCAACTCAACCTTTCATGACTATCACAAAGGAACATGATTAGTTTGATCATATTTATCCTGGATTGGATAGGCCGCAAGAAACCCCTGATAGTCGGTGCCGGATCCTTCGTATAGCATCTTGGCCGCATTGATCACATTATTCCCTCCCGGTGAATTTGTCTGCTCAAAAAGCTGCCATCGCGCCAATTTTTTGACGAGCATCATGTTATCGCTAAGTTTTGGGCCTGTCAGCTGGGTACCCACCTCGGAGGTCAGCTGAACCAAGTTCCAGGCTTGCACCGCAGTTTGTGCTGACCGAGCGTATCACATGTTATCAGGTATTCCCTACCCGGGTGACGTGGTCCATTGGCACGAGCGTGGCTACGTGCGCAAACTGGCTGATCAACGTACTCATTTCCGAAACGTCGCGGATTGGACTGGCCAATGTCGGTTGTAAATTTAACCTGCTCTTTGTTTTTCTGAACGCAGTGGACTTGATTATCATTGCGATTTTCTTCCTTGAAACAAAAGGCAAGTCCCTCCAGCGAGCCCTTTCTTAGATATGTATTGTGTTGACCCCGGCCTCTCGCAAAAAAAAAAGGTAACTTCCTGGAGGAGATGGCAGACATTTTGGGGGATGAAGTCGATGCGAAGCAGGTACTTGGGGAGTACATCGAACACAAGGTGATGGCAAATCACTGTCAGTTGACTAGTTAGTTAAGAAGTATCACAGCATACACGGCTTTTATGTAAAAGATTCATTAACTGATATTTGCTGCTGTGAAGCTGTGAATGACAGGTCTAACAGCGACCATCATGATGCCGCTATGAGCGTGTTAAGATCAAGATCCTTGCGTTAGGAGCGTGACGGTATGGTAAGGAACTTTTTTTCCTAGTTCCGAAGCGCCCCTTGGTGGGCGGTGCTGTAGAGAGGCAGACCTTACACTGCATAAATGCTTAGCGCTTAGCATCGCATCATCAACTATGTAGTTCAAGTTCGTCAGGGTGGAGTGAACAATTAAATCACTCGGAGGCCCATCTGCATGAAAGTTGCACAGTCGTGTGTCTGATCATTGCTGAACGTTTGAACGTTGTTGGACATACACCGATGTTGAGACGATTCATAGACTAGGCTGAATTGATGGCCTAATTCAATTAATACTTGACGTAACTTTACCTCGGAGCCCAGTGCCGCTACAGTGTATACTGTACACAAAACAGCCTCGTCTCAAACTAGACTTCTGCGCAGCATCTGCGTGATAGACGGCATGTACACCCTCACAATGTTACCCGTCGAGGTATGTATGCAAGATCCTATCGACAAGAAAAAACCTGATCCCACGTCTACTAGTTACTGTACGAAATCCAACTCTTTGCAACGTCCCATACGCTCCCTCAGACGTGCAACACGCTTCACCGCATTCTCGCATCCACCCCGCCATCATACCGTGCCCAATACCTCATCGCATGCACCGACGCATCCCGCATCCCCGAGGACGTCGTCCTCACCAAAATGCTGCGCTATCCGATATGCACGCAAGACGTCCTCGAAGCTTATTTCCGACGGAGAGATCCTTGCACGGAACCGCGATCAACGCCAGAACTGCCGAGGCGACTGTTTCGCGCGCTCGCCGCCCCCCCATTGACATCTGGATCCGAGTCGATCGGGGCGTGGTCTGACCGAGACCCGCCACTGCCTCTTCTCCGATATCTATATGCGTGTCCTCACATGTGCCCTCCGAATGTCAACTCGCACGATGGGTATGCTTTGACCAAGGCTGTCCAAGTCGGGTTTGTCCCCCTGGTACGGTTCTTGTTGGATCATGGTGCGATACCGACTTGCAAGAGTAACCTTCCCATCATCATCGCCATCCATCGCAAGAATCTTGGTCTAGTCAGAATGCTTGTGGAAAGGATGGATACGGGAACGTCCAAAGGCAAGGGCGATAGGAAACGACGAAAACTGGAGGACAGAGTTGTAGTTACTCCGGAGATGCTGAAAGCGGCCGTAAAGTGCAGAGCGCAGGATATCGTCGAGTACTTTACGAGAGAAAAGGGATGTATACCTGACATGCAAACATTGCTGTTAATGAGATGAGTTACCGGAATGAATTGTTCTAGGGTAATCCGAGGGAACACAGCAAGGACTACACGAAAATGAAGACAAGACGATGCATCAATATACATTGCAGTAATTTGCTAATGTCACATCTATGGATGCATGTACATTCCAGTAAAACAAAGTAGAGGAAAATAAGATCGCATGGAACAGTATATGCTCGAATGACAAGAAGAATACCTATGAAAGAATGAGATCTGGGAGGAATCTAGAGCAATGGAGTCTTACAAGAGCAATGGAACCTTGGTACATGTCGAGGATTAAATATCATCAATATCAACCTCCCCTTCGTCGCCGAACTCGAATGTGCATTCACCGTCCTCTTCAGGGAATGTATCTGTCTCGTTGATTTTGGCGCTTTCTGGAAGCTCGCCATACGCTTTCACTAGAGATCAAATCAGCGACAGATATCGACAGATATCAACAAGATGACTCGCAATTTCTAGCTTCGTCGGCGGTGTACTTGACGATGACGTCTGCTTTATCGTCTTGAAAATCACGAAGCGAAAGCAACACGATGTCTCCCTGATTGATCCAGACCTAGAACATTCATTTGATCGTTGAGAATGGCAAAGAAACCAGTCAAGTTCACGTGCGTACCTTCTTTCGCATTTTCCCTCTGATGTGGGCTAATCGCTTGTGACCATCAAAGCACTGGGCTTCCAGACGCCCATTGCCGAGCATTTTCGTGACTTGGGCATACTCCTGGCCATCTTCGCGAAAGACAAGCTCACGCTTGTCGTCCTCGTTTTCGTTTTTTCCACGTCTGCGGTTCTTTCCACCCTGTGGATCTAAGTGAGCGAGAAGGCGAGCAAGGGCACAGCAGACGAACGAACCTTGCCCTTGTTCTGCGCACGCGATGGCAATGAGTTCCAGACGATAAACGGTACTAAAGAGTTGTGAAGATGTACGCACCTTTGGCATTCTGAGTCTGTCTACGAATTAGTGGGTGATGAGGTCGTCGACGTTTGCAGCTAACAGTTGGGGAGTCGCCAATGTGTGATTAAATCAGGATCCGGCACTCACGTGTGGCGGTGCATCTGAGTAAGCATATAAGGAGTCACCACTTCGCTACCGGCGAAAGCATTGGTATACCCGCAAAGGGTGGTAAAAGGACTGAAGTAGTGAATTCAAGTTCGAAGGCTACCTATGCATGCATAGCCTACTCTCACAGTGATTTCTCCATTATTCTTACAGGCTGATGTCTGCGATGTCATGTCATTCAACATTCTTGAAGCTTCCGCAGCGAGTCGAACTGTTTACGAGCTAGGAACTGCTGGCCCCCAATCTACTGTGAGCATCACCAAGGCTGTGGCCGATTCTGCACAGGATCCACAGTGCTCCCTTTTACAAGTCTATAGGGGGAGGGCACGATTCCCAGCGAATTATGTGATTTCCCAGGAAGAAAAGAACTTTGCCCCAGGAACGCAGCCAGGAACCAAGCGATTGGCAGTGTCAGTGGATATTTTCGATGGCCTGATGTTTTAGATCTTAATCCTGCATGGGTGTTGACCCGCGCCACCGTTTCTCCACGTCGGAACAGGAGCGTCAGTGGCGCGCAACGGGGAGCCCCGGGGATGTCGATGATTTCCCAGCAAGACCCACGTGCCAAGCTAAAACAGACGGAACGTGCTACATGTTATAAAGGATTAACGGGTACAGTGTGATGCGCGATGATGCATTGTGGGATCGACCAAGGTCATGGGTCAGATGTTGGGGTAGGAGGATACATCCGTTTCAAATGCCTATATTTGCGTAGAGAGTACAGGGCCAAGGTTTCTGACGAGAATGAGGGTGCAGATTGTAGGGTACCACACGACATACCATTCTTGATGTATTCTCCAAATTCGAGTGCTCTCTCTCTCTCTGTCTCATCTTTCAGATGTCGATTCTCTGTGTGTAGGGGGAGCGAGCGGATGACCGTCATCATTCGTAGCGTGCAGGTCTGTGAGAAGGACACACTTTCATACAGTTTTCTTAGCTTTGCATGGAAGTCGTAGCTGAACGAAAATAGGATTCAGCATACCACGGACAAGCTAGGTG
The DNA here is from genome assembly GCA_038090555.1 of Boletus subcaerulescens. NCBI lineage: Eukaryota > Fungi > Basidiomycota > Agaricomycetes > Boletales > Boletaceae > Boletus > Boletus subcaerulescens. The sequence continues at coordinate 52,163 of JBBPNA010000043.1, forward strand.
ACTCACGAAGGGTCGTAGTCCCGTCCGAGACGATGTAGTTCTTTATACAGGGCCAAGGCCCGCAAGCGTTGAGAGGCTGGGGTCGTCATGGAAAGAGATCCGAATTTGTTCGGAGATGGAGCGATGAGTCCGCTCCGAGTCTACATTCAGAGGTACAACTTACTTAGAGGTGTGATTCCCTTCGTCGTGCGATGATTCAAACAGTTCTAATTATACAATGGCCGCGGTGTCTCACAGAGAGGACCATGTGCACCTGACAGGATGCAATTTAGTCATCATGGATCCGGGATCAAACGTTTGTCGAACGTGCAAGGTACGGGAATTCACTTATAATCTCACCCTAGCCTATATGCCGCATACCGCCCACGTATCTCCCTTCCATCCGTCCAAGGGCACTCCGTCATGTCCAACCAAGTTGAGCAGCTCTCCGAGCACGACTCGTACCCTGAAAAGTCCCGTGGACCGCCCAACCTCACCGTTCTCAACGAGCGTCGTCGTGCTGCACTTGCAGAGATTGACAATGCCCCCTTCTCGTACGCTCTTTCCCTTGTATCTCCGATCCGTCTCACCACTTTCTTTCCTCTACAGTTGGTTCCACGTAAAGGTCTGCTTGGTGGCTGGTGTCGGCTTCTTCACCGATGCGTGAGTTCAGCTCTCTCATCCCCGTAGCATCATCGTGTGACCGTCCCCTAGCTATGACATTTTCGCTATTAGCATTGCTGCCACCATGCTCAACTATGTCTACGGCGGTAGCAAAGGTATATCGCTCATCCTGTCACCTTATCCATTTCCCCTCATCCGATCCGTCTAGTTGCCCTCTCCACTTGGCAGTCCACAGGCATCAAGGCTGCCACCCCCGTCGGAAACTTGTTCGGTCAGCTCATCTTTGGTTGGCTTGCCGATGTCGTCGGTCGTAAGCGCATGTGTAAGTAGACTACCTTCCATCGTCCCTCCCCATCACCCTAATATCTCGCTATCTAGATGGCATTGAGCTCATGATCATGATCATCGCCACCTTTGGGCAGGCTCTTTCTGGTCAAGCACCCGCTGTTGGCATCATCGGTGTCCTCATCGTCTGGCGCTTCATTGTCAGTTCTTCCACTGCCTTCAATCTACCCACGCTTGCTCATCACTGCGCCATCAGATGGGCGTCGGAATCGGTGGTGATTACCCATTGAGTGCCATCATTTCATCCGAGTTTGCAGCCACCCGCTCTCGTGGTCGTCTTATGACCGCTGTGTTTGCCTTCCAAGGATGGGGTCAACTCGGTATGATCATTATCCAAATAAATTACTTGTTCTCACGAATCCTTCCTCAGCTTCCTCTATTGTCGGTATCGTCGTCGTCGCTGCGTACAAGGATGCTATCCTCGATTCTACCTTCCCTTGTGCTGTCCCCGTCGACTACACTTGGCGTCTTCTCATTGGTCTTGGATGCGTTCCTGGTGTCATCGCACTTTACTTCCGTCTCACCATCCCCGAGACTCCTCGTTTCACTATGGATGTTGAACGCAATATTGAGCAGGCCGCACTCGACATCGACAACGTTCTCACCACCGGAAGGTACATCGAGGATGACGACGCAGTTGTTTCCCAGCGTGTCAAGGCACCCCGCGCGAGCCGTGCAGACTTTCTTGCTCACTTCTCCAAGTGGGAAAACGGAAAAGTTCTCCTTGGCACGGCCTACTCTTGGTTCGCACTTGATGTTAGTTGAACACACTTATCGCCTATCCGTCCTAACACATCTCTAGATCGCCTTTTATGGTCTCGGTCTCAATAGCTCTGTCATCTTGACTGCCATTAATTTCGGTGGTATCAGCAAAGGAACCACACCCGAGTCTGTCTACAAGAATCTTTACAATGTCTGCGTCGGAAACCTTATTCTCTCCATTGCCGGTCTTATTCCTGGATATTGGGTTTCCTTTTTATTCATCGATTCCTGGGGTCGCAAGCCCATTCAACTCATGGGTTTCTCTGTCCTTACCATCCTCTTCATCACTATGGGTATGTCGCCAGTCAGGTTTCTACCGTCAGCGCTCATGTTTTTTTCCTCAAGGCTTCGCTTACGACAAGCTTAATGCCTCGACAGCCGGCAAAAATGCTTTCGTCTTCCTCTATTGCCTTACCAATTTCTTCCAGAACTTTGGTCCTAACACAACGACCTTTGTCGTCCCTGGAGAAGCCTTCCCTACCCGCTACCGTTCGACCGCACACGGTATTTCCGCAGCAAGCGGTAAGCTTGGTGCCGTAGTTGCGCAACTGGGCTTTGGCCAGTTGATCAACATTGGCGGCACGAACCGATTCATTCAACACATGTGAGGATCGTCTCTGTTATAAGTTCGAATACCATCTAAACAATTATCTCCGTATAGTATGGAAATATTTGCCTTCTTCATGCTGACGGGGATCTTCTCCACGTTACTTATTCCCGAGACCAAGCAAAAGACCCTCGAAGATCTCTCCAACGAAAACCAGGAAACATACATCACTGGTACTGTCACTGCATAGACGGCGGAGAGCCGTATTGGACTGGCGCATCGTTGAATGGGATGGGTGGTCCCATTAACTGTGCTCGAAAATCGTTTAAATACTTGTAATATGCAATGCTGTTTTTCAGTGGACCCTTGCTTGAGTAGTACTTCGCCGCAAGTATACCCTGCCAGATCTGGAATTATTGTATTCATGATATGAAATTGATTAGTACTCGTACTCACAAACCGGTATGCGACCACGGTGGACAAAATTAAGATGGTGAAAACACGTTGTCCACGATATTTCATTACAACGGGAGGTCGAAGCATAGTGCTCAGACTCGTAAGTACACTGGTGTTCTTTGTGCCTACGAAAACTTTGATTTCTTTTTCTGGCGATCATCAATCAGCTGTCGCTAGCGTCAAGGCAAGCAGAGATGCACCCACGTATGCGACGGCATCAAAATCATACTTGATGCCCACCTCTGCCAATTTGCGTTTGCGTTCCTCCTGACGTTTCATCAGCCGTTTTTCTGCCCTCTGGATGCTCTCCTCCGTGCGAGGCTGGGTGTTGGCAAACGTCAGCCCGACCCGCTTATCAATCGAGACATTCGTGTTCACCTTGTTGTGCTGCACCCGGGCAATTCGATCCCGGGGTACCGGTCTCCATTTTCGATTTGCACCCACCCAGAGCTGTGGATGGACCTCGTCCTTGGGTATGACGTTGCACTTGAGTATATGTCCCACGAGCAAATAGTTGTCCATCGTCTCTGCAACGATCTGCGCGACAGAGGACGAGTCAAACTCGAGGAATGCATAATGTTTCGACTTTCCGGTCTAAAATGAGACGCGTTTTTATGAGTAGGACGAAAAAGGACGAACGCTCCCCCACCTTTTTGTTCCGGGATACACGTAACCGCAGCACCTCGCCGAATTGCGAAAAGTAGGCCCGGAGTTGGTCTTCGTAAAAGCCGTGCGGTAGACGACTGACCGAAATGACACCCTTGTCGTGTTTCTGTCGTGTGTCAATGATGCGCGTATAAGAGGCGGTCGAGATGCTATGGAGAGACGTACTTGTTGCCGTTGGGCCCGTTCTAGTTTTTTTTGTACTGTTGCATCGTCTTTGGCCACTGTGGGCAGTTTTCCGACGTCGATGGCATCGTCTTGGATGACTTCCTCGTCGGAAGAGTCGTCGTCATCAGTAGAGAAACCGTACAAGTGGTCCTCGTCGCTCATTTTTGTTTCCAAGGTTAGGGATCTAGATATTGGTGGTCTTGGATAACAAATCACAACAACGTCAAGTGTTCACAAGTACTACTACCACAAGCCAAGTTCGACTCGGGATGGTCCCCAAATTCGCCAATCCGCATTCGCTAGTGCAAGACGTTGAAAAAACCACACGCTCAGACATTGCTAAACGAGTCGGGTTTATTCCCAGTGTTGGTGACGAGGATACGCACGCCCTCAAACGCGACTTGGACGCCTCGCTTCGAGACACATGGGCAAATACCCTCGCAGAAACATCCCATCTACCGAGAGGAAAAAAACCTCGGAATGCATCGGACAGTTGTAACACCGAGCATGAACAGATCGGTAAGGACCATATGCACCGTGGAGCGTCGGTTTCCAATCGTCCCATAGTATTCCGCCTCTTGTCAACCATGAAACAACCGCAACACATATCTCTAGACCCAAAACGACCACCTCTGCCCGTGTATGTGAATGCGTCTCTTTGAGAGCGCCACAAGGCGTTTCATGTTACCTCTCTCCAGATCAAGACCACCCAACTGCGAGGACGACGAGACAGAAGCTGAAACGCGACGGATACGCTCGTCGTCCGTCGCAGTAGAATTTGAACGTCTAGGTGGAGCTGCCGTTTTGACAAGACAGGTCGATATCAAGGTTTGTATCGATGGGCATCGTCAAGAACGTGTACGGACTCCGCTCACCCGTCCTTTTCCGAAGCCTGTCATCGTCGGAGCCAAAGTGCCACTCACCGACACGTCGCGCGCCGAACCTCTGCCTCCTTTGCTAGTCACGGAAGAGGCTCGTGCAAAGAGGTCCGTTCGGCGCCGAGGTCCGCAGGCGCGTCAAGGTTGTGCGGCGTCACCGCACGTGCCCCGGCCATCTTGCGTTGTCCTGCCTGTGACGTCCGACCCCAGCCAGAGGGAATTGTCAAGCAAGAGCTATCGAAAGCCCGTCAGAGAGAGACCTCCCCCTGCTTATTGGAGACCGTCGCCTGGTCTGCGAGGAGCGTGTTTGGGATATGCGTTGGGCTATCCGTCCAGCTGGGCTCCTAACCAGCTATACGTACGGGATACGATGAAAAGAGGGGTCGAATCCACCTTGCCATGTCATGCTGTGCCTAGTTAGAGTGACTCATCACGTCTTCCAATACAGTACCACCATCGTCATGTCTGGCGCACACACACTCCCCAGCCTTCCTTACAGCAACAATGCGCTCGAGCCATACATCATCGGAGAGATCATGAGATTGCATCACGACAAGCACCACAAAGCGTACATCGATGCGCTCAACGCTGCGGAGAACAACTACGCCAGGGCCACTACCCCTAAGGAGCGCATCGCCCTCCAGTCTGCCATTCGCTTCAACGGCGGCGGTCACATCAACCACTCCCTCTTTTGGAAGAACCTCACACCTGCCCCAGACGGCACGCACGTCAAGAGCAATGGCGGTATTCTCAAGGACGGCCCCTTGAAAGACGCCATCAAGCGTGACTTTGGCTCCTTGGAGGACTTTATCAAGGAATTCAACTCCACCACCACGGCTATTCAAGGCTCTGGTTGGGGTTGGCTGGTATGTTTTTTTTTTCGTAACGATGTGGTCGCTTTCCTCTCACACCCCTTTGTAGGCATGGAACCCCAAGACAAAGGTCCTCGAGGTTGTCACCACACCCAATCAGGACCCTGTCCTTACTCATGTGCCGATTATTGGTGTCGATGTTTGGGAGCACGCGTACTATTTGCAGTACTTCAATGCCAGGGCTGCGGTGAGTGGATATATGCGTTGGTGAGACGCCAGACTGACTCGATCTGTTGGTTATCAGTACCTCGAAAAGATCTGGAACGTCATCAACTGGGAGGAGGGTGAACTGCGCTATAATGAGGCCGTGTCTGGCTCCAAGTTGTAATTGTCAAAAGCATGCAGTGAGAGAGTGTGCCATCTGGAGCGAATTGTATCTGTATCGTTCACGCTGACGGTTTTGCAATGTATTTAGTCTTGACTTCAATTGAAGGATGGGAATGGTACATGGTTTTTAGCACGCCGATTACTCCCGAATCTGTCCCCACCATCACGATTGCTCGTTGAAACCATGGGAACTTGTCCATCTTTCCCAGCTACGATGAAGATCGCAATAACTGGATGCAACGGTATGGTCGGCCAGCGTGTCGTCCTGAGAGCCCTCCAGACCAGCCATACCGTCGTCGGAATCGACAACGTCGCCAAAGAAGGCACCGAGTTCCGCCACGATCCCCACTTTATCTTTATCCTCGCAGACCTGACCAACTTTGAAGAGACGCTCAAGGCGTTCGAGGGATGCGACGCCATCGTGCACCTCGCTGCCATCAATCAACCGATAGATTATAAAGTCAACACACATCACCGGTGAGAACATGTTTGTCCAGCATCGTCGACCTCTGCGCTGCAGTTGCTGAGATAAACACGACCCTTGTTGCGCAGCAACGTGGTGATCAGCTGGAACGTGTTGCGCGCCGCTGCAGAGGTAGACCGTCCTGCGTCTCTCTCGCAAGAACATGACCCCGCTCAACAGTCGTTCATTCACCAGCTGGGGATACACCGCGTGGCGCAAGCGTCGTCTGTCAACGTCCTCCGGGGCGTCTTCAGCGTTCAACCCCAGTTTGACTACTTCCCAATCGACGAGCTTCATCCAACGCTCCCGGACGAACCGTATGGGCTTTCGAAATTGTGAAAAAAAAAACCCTCTTGTTGCCATGTGTGTCGATCTCATTTGGGGATGTGTGTGCCCTCCACTTGCAGGATCGCCGAGATGCAGGCCGATACGATCGTGCGGAGGTACCCGCGTATGCGAGTGGCGAGCCTTCGTCTCCATTGGTCGATCCCGACGAGGGCTCAGGCCTACCGGAAGAACTACGAGAAAGGAAAGGGTGACCTCTGGGGTTATGTTCAAGAGGACTCGTCTGCAGAGGCGTTTTTGAGGGCGGTAACAAAGGAAAATGATGAATGGAAGGGGCATGAGACGTTCTTCATTACTGCGCCGCAGGTCGCAGCTGACGAAGATTGGCTGGAGCTAAAGCAAAAGTACTTTCCAGATGTTACAGTGAGAGAGGGGTGGGTAAAGAGCGGAGGGCGCGGCTTCTTCGACTGCAGTAAGGCGGAACGTTTCTTCGGATGGGTACACAGGGATTATGCATAGCAAATTGAAGTAGCGCGCCACGCGAATTAATCAGAGATCACGCTGGATGCAGGAATGTTTGCAGCTGTGCAAGAGTTAGGCCAAGCCGACGCTTAACAGTAAAGGAAACCGCACGTATTCCTCGTAATGATGCAATACTTCGCGAAGTTGCTTTCTTGAAATCTCCGCCCGATAGAGAATTTCATCGTCAGTCCGCTTCCCGTCAAAGTATTGGTTGATTCTGCAAGACTAGTCAAAAGGATTGTCGCCCGACTGTCCTAGATGGGCGCTTACAACTCAAATCGCCTGGCAATGTGTTCATCCTTGCCCTCCGACATCGCGGCAAGCCACTTGCGCTCTAACGGAGATGCAGTCCCCGGATCGCCTATCATAGATGGAGACACGGTGTCTTCGGCAGTTCCCCATCCGACATTGTCCTCGTCAGATTCCTCGGTGGCATCCTCGTCGTCCTTTTCCTGGTCCGCATACGATCCACTGGCTTCACTGCCCAACTCTGACTCAATGGAGGGGATACGTCTGGTATAGCGTCGTGCGCTCTTTGGTGATAATGACAACCATGAAATCCCAGCATTCCCAGGTCTCCTGTCCACGAGCGATTCGGGATCCAAAAGTTTGCTTGGCCTGCGTCCGCGAACTTGTCGGCCACCCAATCGTTCGAGTTTCCGTTCATGAGCCTCACGGACACAGACTTTGAGCTCCGACGTCGCGACGATCCGTACGTGGAGATGGACATTATACACGAGGTCGTGCTTCAGCATCCAGAGTACAACGTCATGATATAGAGGAATGTGTTCTTTGGAACGGACGACAGCAGCAAAGAAATGATTATCGTTTTGCTTAGAGCTAGCCGCCGAGATAGTTGCGAGGAGAGACGGGAGGGAAGGGACGATAGGTTGAGGAAACATCTCTTTGAATTCGGCGGATAACTGAGATAAACTTGACAGAATAAATTGAGATAAAAGACTCCCTTTGTAAAAAAGAAATCACGTACGGGGCACTAAACTTGGGAGAAAGGGTAAAGATAGTCTTTAATCCGCTGTGAACGACATCCACAAGCTTTGCTCTTCTGTGATGAACAAGCCAACGGACTGTTGGGAATACTTCAGATTCTGGGTCCCAGTCCAACAGACTTGCCATGTCTGCAAGCCTGTAAGATATCGATGTCAACTCAGGGGATTCAAGTCAGAGAATACAAACATACGAAAGAGTGACGGAGGCCGTTTCCAGAAATTTGATCAGACGGTCTGCATAGTCCCTTTCCTCTGGTCTCACATGTGGACCCCTGAGACTTGTGTATGGATCGAGAGCATCGTCGGCATCGAGAAGCAGCAGGCTCTTCCATGGAGCTAGCGCAGGTAGACGCCACCCCACACTAAGATCGCGACCCCACACCCTTACTTCTTCCTCGTCTTCCTGATGGTCTACAAAGTCGAGTTCATACTCTTCTTCGTTATGTAGAAAATGGTCCAAAAAAGGAGGGAGTTGGAGCTCCAAGGGAAGGTTATTGAGTGTGATGCATGCCATTGTAGTCGACTTGATAGACTCGAAGAGCGTTTTCATGGCTGACGCAATAGAAGAAACTTGAAGGGCATGCGAGACGTATCCCGAAAAAGCCTCGCCTGACACTATCAGCTTACTTTGACTGGGATCTCGCAAGTGGGATACCTTTGGCGATGTAATCCGCTTCCAAAGCGCCCAGGACGTCACACTCTGCCTCCACGAAGTTGGAAAGTACTTGTTCCTGGAAAAGCACTGCTGTGACCGTGAACGCGATGTGTTCATAGAACACATGGAAATACTTTGCAATGTTGCCGGTCCCCGACGAGGAAGGGTCAGGCAAATCCAAAACCAGAACGAAATGGAACATATGGAGCCACGAATTATGACCTTGGGGCGCAGGGCGCAGTTCCCCGCTGACGGACCTTTCGGATCTATTGTCATCCCCATCACGATTTCGAGAACCTCTTCCCCTGGAACTAGACTTGCTCTTCTCTGATTTAAATCTCCAAATGCCGTCGTCCTCCGCTGAGACTGGGTGACCGATAAAGACTAGGTTATCGATGATGAGCTCGTACTTCTGGTGGCAGAGGGCTCTCTGAGGACAGAGCATTTTGGACAAAAACTGTGCTGGATAATTGAAGACGGTGTGGTATTCACCCCCCACTGCGCCTTCTTCATATTCGTCATCGAATGACTCCCCTTTGGAGGGAGAATTGCGGCCGGAGGAAGGGAGCGGTGTGTTTCTGGAAAAAGACCTGTTCCGGTCGCGTACCCCGGACGGCATCCGCCATACGTAGTCGTCCGTGTCCTGCGGAGAATCGTGGCGAGGATGACTGTTTTGTTCGAATCCGTCGGCGGTGCCCATGGAGGCGGCGTTGTGATGGGCTGCCCTCCACGGGTTGTCGAGCTCTGGTCCACAGATATGAGGCAGTGGGCGTATGAGCCTAGATGACGATTCGGGTATTGGTGGCCATCTAAAGACTAGACTGGGTCCTTTTGCAGACGAGTTGACGAGCAAGAGAGACAAGAGAGTCTCTGCCATTCGGTGAGTGCTGAAAGTTCATCAGACAACATGCAGGTGAAAGAATTGGTGTTGCCTACTGTCAACTTAGATTTAGCACTGAGTTGGTGTAGTGTACCTCGGAAAGGAAGTGCAACCGGGGTCGCGAGTGGATGAACTTGTCAAAAGTGCTCTCCTTTGATTCTGTTCTTTCCTGCCAGTGATGGTCGCGCTCTACGATATTGTCCCGCTCAAAACAGGTGTTGCGCTCGAAGTCGCCACCTCACGGCCCGAGCAAGAACACCGATGCACCCGGGTTGCGTTCTGCCTCCATCCATGGTCACGACTCGGCGGATGCATGTACGACCCGTGGGTACAGCATGCTTCACGTTGGATTGCCGCCCAACTTGACCCGTGCAGGACTGTTCAGACCATTGTCAAGTGTTTGCAGGACAGTGATTTCTTCGTGGTGTACTACAACTCTCGGGGCGTCGGACAGTCAACCGGCTGGCCCTCTTTCACCGGAAAGACAGAAGGTAGCGATCTGGAAGCCCTCGTCCAGCAATTTCTGGAGAAACATCCGCAGGTCAAGTCTGTCACCTTTATCGTGCGCCGTCCTCAAACATTGTCTGTACGAGTCCCGTCGAACTGAAACAACAACAGGGGTACTCTCATGGATCGCTGATAGTGACGCTGCACCCCGTGTTACCCTCGCACATCGATACTTCTTACGTGCTGCTTTCGTATCCTCTTGGACCGAGGGGACTCTTGACCCTGTTTCATACGAAGGTGTACTCTTCAGCGCTGACGTCCCTGTTGCGTGATGTCCGCACTCGGCTGCTCATTGTTCACGGCGACCAGGACGAATTTACGAGTCACTCCCAGTACAAGACCTGGACTGAGTCGCTCAAAGCGACGGAGGGTCTCACTGGAGCGGAGCTGAGGGTAGTGACCGTCACGGGTGCAAGTCATTTCTGGCACACTGAGACATCGAGAGCGGCGCTGAAGGAAACGTTGGATAACTGGGTTTCTTGATGTAGTTTAGATTGTTGAGATGTTGGTTTAGAGATGACAATGTCCGCTATGTTTCGTTACATTGATACCGCTACCAAAAACGTCGACGCGGTGCAAGACCCGGTTGGACTTGTCAAGCTTTGAATTTGAACGACAACCGCGACCATCGCCCTCACTACATCTGCTTACTTGCACAAGTTTGTATTTCCTTCCTTCCTTTTTTCTTTCTTTCCTTCTTGAACTCCAGGAGAGTGCGAGATGTCAGTCCTCGTTCCTCCTTCTACCTCTGTGTCTGATCTCGCGCTGACAACGCTCCATCCTGTTGTCACAGGCCTTTGCCCGACGAGAGACCACGCCAGAGTGTCGCCAATCTCATCGGCCGCTTTGAGCAGCAGGGAAAGCGTCAACCCTCGCCCGCTGTCCCTGTGGTTCCACGCAGCTCTAGTGTCTCGTCACAAATAGCCTGTGATGCTACGAAAGAAGAAGTCAAGGAGAAGAGGGAATGGCCACCCAAACATGTGGCGTCAGCTGATATTAAACAACAACTCGCACCCCCACTCTCCAGTTCACCTTCTTCCAGCATGTCCAAGCTTCCTGTCGTGAGCCCTCAGCCCATACCCGACCCCGCTCCTTCAGCGGACATACCTACCACTCCCAGTCCTAAAACACCAGAGCCAGTGATGTCCCCTCCATCCAAAGGAAAACCTGTCGCTGCCGGCAAGTCGATACCTGCAGCGGGAATGCGGCGGGCAGCGGCGTCTACCCAAAAAAACCACACCCCCGTCGCCAACAGCACCTCTACCAAGTCTTTGGTCAGCTCTCCTCCGAAGACGTCTCTCCAGTCATCTGTCTCGCAACCTCTCAGACCACAACATACTGGCCAGTCCGTCACAAATCCTTCTACGACACGCCAAGTACGGTCGGTCCCCAGAACTGCACCATCGACCCCCTCGCGTCCCAAGTCATCAATCTCACACAACCAGACTGTTACAAGACCAAAGACCCCTTCTTCTGGTCTGTTCGCTCCTACTGCGGCGTCACTTGCACGTTCTCGTAATGCCCCTCCGCCACTCCCGCCTCCCGTCAAGAAAGTGACTCTGAGTAGCGATGCGGCAGAGAGGCTTAGCAAGCCTACCGCTGCATCGTTGTCCAAAGCACGCACACCAGTTCACGCTGCTCCAAGCCCCGCAAGAGTAGCAAAATCCACTTCAGCCACCACTCATAGTACGCCTCCTCGTGGCCCGTCAAAGTTGAGGGCTGGACGTGCACCCGTGAAACCGCAGGAGGCCAGTATGAAGGGGGAGATCAAGTCTGATCGTGCTTCCATTTCCTCCGAGCCTCCCCTCGGTGCGGAGCATCTCGCGGCTGATCATACGGAGAATGGGCACGAGACAGGGGCAGCCGCGTTATCGGACGTTGCATCACCAGAAGATACGCATGGCCGTTCAGAGGTTGTCAGTGATGCGACGCATGATCCTGCAGCAGTCGAGGAGGCGCGTTCTGATCCCGGGGTTTATCCTGAACCTCCTGAGGAGGCAGGTGAACACCTCGCGGAAGATGAAGCACACGACCATGAACATGTCGCTCAGGCCCCTCCGGAGGAAGTTGCACTTGAGCACACGGAGCAAGTACATCCGGAAGTACATTCGGAAGTCCGAGAGGATCCTGTTCCGGAACCCGCTGAATCACATGCCAGTGAAGTGATCAGTAACGGGGAGAGTGTCAAAGTCGAAGTTGCTGCTTCTGGAAATGACATCGAAGACATCGTCAACCTCCTTGAAGGCACTTCACTTTCGAAGCCACGGCCGCAGAGTATCGTCAGCATTCCTGACGAGGACGGGGAAATTCTGGACGTGTATTGAGCACGGTACTCTACCGATTTTCTTCCTTGTAAATGACACACATACGCATCCGTTTGTCTGTCCATGTGCATACCATTAGGTGGTCAGTCTTGTTAGCGGTTTCTATGGTGCATCTGACGAGCATCGCCAATTACTCACAGGGCGCTCTATCAGTACAGTCTTTCATAACTACGGTCGTTTAGTTCCGCGTTGATGTCTGCTGCGGTTTTCGGACTTATTTATTTTTGGTCCTGTGTCGCTCAGATTGCTTTCCAACCAACTTCCTTCTCGCAACGTATCACACTTAAGTGCGTTTTGGAGATCATACAATTCCATGCTTGTGCTTCCACTCCCAAGAACATCCTGTTGCATTCTCATCGAAACATTGATTGATATACCCCTGGTCTATATGACATGGATCCAGCCGTTTGGAATAGAATTGGTAGGGTAGGGAGGGTAAAATGTACAAGGTAATACCATATCGATACATGAGCACAGCGAAGAAAGCAACGAAAAGATGGGTCAGGGCGGGGGAAAGGCAACTTCATTTGCGTCGTGCCTGTCTGAGCATCTTAGCCAATCTGCGAGTATCGAGGCGGCGTCGGTTAGGCAGATCCTTGTCACCTTCTTCTCTCATTCTCTATTGATCTAGAATTCAGTAAACCTGACTTGGTAGACTGTGATACCTTTACCTGGAGTTCGAAGTAGCACATGTTGTAACCTTCCTTTCCTCGTCTCATCTCAGCCTAGGCAGGAATGAGAAAATGGTAGCCTGAGGCGAGGATGACACTCACCCTAACCACTACATAGAGCCCATCATATCTGTACCTGTCCAGTCACATGAATCCTTGCACAACCATCAACACCAATACATGTCTCACCCTGAGGCCGGCGCGTAAAAACTCTTTTTGTTTCTGCCTCGTATCACTCGTACCGGCCTTGCCGTCTCGCAAGAAATCTAAAGGGATATGAAGCACGGGCATATGTATTTTGTCGGAGAACTCACCTGTAGGGATCTGTTTCGAGCATCATCGAACGATTGGTCTGCAGTTTGCTCCTACGACATGTGAGTGGTAGAAACCGATCTGCAAAGAAAGACGTACTCCTCTCGAATTCTGTCCTCCTGATATCGTGTTTAAAAACATGTTTAAAACATTGGATAGAGCATACCTGAGCCGACGTAAATGCTACAAGCAGCGATGAGCATGAGGACGCGTGGCTCCAGACGCGTGGCAAATTGACGTACATTGTCTCTCCTTCATCGACGTTGTCTTCGTATCCCCCAGAAATGCAGATCGAGAATGCACCGCCGCCATCTTTGGAATCACCGTGGATTCCTGCCTGACTCTGGCCATGCACACCAGCTCTTATAAGAGCGTCCCTGAAGAATGGACGGTAAATCAGAAGCGAGGTAGGAAGGGGACATCGCTTACCTGCTCCTGAAGGTCGTGAAAACAGGAACGTTGGGTATATGTCCGTATATCCTCGGGTCTCTGAACGTACTGAGAATACATTACTGATGTCGAGGAGGGACAATACTTACTGCGACATGGCAGTGGGAGAAGACGCGTTAATTTGTGGGCGCGTGGCACGTGCTATTTAAAAGGAGGCTGTGTCGTGTGAGTAAGCCGGTTCAACACACGCGTTGGAGTCGCGGACCAATCACTCTGAAACGATTTGCCAAGGGATCGAATGGGTGTCTTGTTTGTTTGAGCAGAGAAATGGACTCTTGAACGATTGTGTTGGCTCTTTCACTTGGTCGATTACTTGGACAACCTGATACGATATCGATAATGGCGGTAAGTGATCAAGCCACGGTGGACTCTCAGAAGGCTTCTTCAGCCACTTTTATAGTGGTGAGATTGTCGGACCCACAAACATATACATCGGAATCTAAATGTAGACACTTAGGAAATACTCGTGTCCTGCCGTATTCGCATCTCTTTCTCACCAAAAGCATTGCCCCCCCTGGTTTCCACGAAGCCAAGACGTTCAAACAACCGGGTGCTGGCTCTGTTTTCCTGGCCTATACGTACGACCAGACTCTCTGATCGTATTGGAAAGGGGAAAGGGGGGTTAGGCAATGTTAGTGTTGGCGATGGGTTCGTAAACAATGCAGGCGACGCGGTCACATATGACAGCATGAGCCTCAGCGCCTCGAGCGCAAGGCCCTTTCCCCGATAGCTTTCCTCTGTGGGAAAAGAAGAGATTGATGCATGTGATCCCAGAGATTCCACCACATACCTGCAATCATTACACCGACTTCCGCTTCAAAGTCATCAGGATCGCCTTTGAGAAAAATGTTCACGTCCCCAATCATCGGAAGGGATGCAATGTCACCCTCGCCATTCGCGAGGATGATAAATGTTAGCTCTACCACACGATATGAAGATCTGCCTGAACAGAGCGTGGTGCAGCTTACTATCGTCATCTTCCCGCCAGTGCTCTGCAAAACTTAGCATTTGCGTTCAGGCGACTCATTGTTATGATTGACGTACTTTCCATTTCATAAACTTCTTCCAGGGTGAGGGGATCAGTACCTGTATCCCTGAGCAGCCTCGGATCAGTCATCCATCGATGGTACCTCTATAACAATTGGCTGAGTGAAGAGTTATTAGTATGAAGTTTATATACCTCGACATGGTCTGGAGTGGATGGGACCAGCACCACCTGCTGGCCCCGTAGTACCTCTTTGTACAACATGTTCAAGTTTTGAAATTCCGACTGGCGCGATTTAGGAGACTTTCCTTTCTAGTCACCTTCCGCCGACAACACGCTCGGACTCCCAGAGACAGAAGTCTTACACTCTCTCTAACCAGCATTGTCGCAGCGTCCAGTATCTCTCAAACATCCTCATTAATCACTATCTTTCACCAACGAAACATGGTTCTTGGTCGGTTTGTCCACTATGCTGCAGACGCCATCTTGGTGTCGACGGTGATTGCTGGCATTCGACGTTCAAGTGGGTTCAGGTGAGACGTATTTTCCATCTTTGCATTCTTTCAAGCTGACCCACTCGACTCTAGCGTCGAGACGAACAGGATCACAGACCCAACGATCCGCTCCCTGGCCGACCGTTTTCTGGGTGTGGGAGAGACTATATTCGATATGGCACAATCAACGGCAATAACTAGCGAATACTTCAAGAAGGATTCGAGAGGATAGCAGAATGATGGTTGGTATAGGGAATGACGGAGTGTGGAGGAAGGAGGTCTGCGGGGCGTCGCTTCTGGACTCTTGTAATATATTCTTGCCACCCAGCTGACGTGCGTTCTTCATTGTTCTGTCTACTTCAGAAGACATGGTGCGGTGACGCTGATACTTAAGAACACGACTTTCTGTCATGGAGTTACCACGCTCTTCTCGCCCACATCAATATCGCCCGGGCTTCGACATGGCTCATCTGTTCTGTTTTGAACCCATATATCAAGGTGGAAATTTCTTTTGTATCATTTCTTCAGCCTTGCGTCAATCTGTCCCGGTCCCTTCAGGGTCTACCACCGCCTGGGTATTAATATGATATTGATCTGAACCCTCAAAATATTGGGCGTATGCCTTATCAATTGGTTGGGTAGAACAACCAAAACAGTCTTGATATGGAGTCGATCAGGAATTTTGGTAAGCTCCTGTTGAGCCCCGAAAGGACTTATCCCTAAGTAGTTGCGGATAGTAGGATTGGCGCGATCCTGCTTGACAAATTGGTGCAGTGCCCCCCGAAGAAGTAAGTAGATGAGCTGGTAGATCGCACTGCAAGAAAAGTGGGCTGTACACTTCTCCGATTTGTTGGACGGCAATCAGAGAATCTGTCGCAACCGTGGGCGTTCACTGCGAGCATTTGCCTCGGGTCATCCACGTTGGGTCAAGGGTGGAAACCGACAGGTATGGCGGGGACGACAGCCTACTACGGCGCAGCATGGACACCGGGTACCTTTGGGTGGTGATGGCCTCCGCTGTGGTAGGGACGACTTGATCGACAGCGGGCACGGACTCGGAGATTCACCAAGTAGGGATGTTTACGTAATCAGTACTGCATCGAACAGGTTCAAATATTAACCACTGACCGCAATCACCGCTCATGTTCCATTCCTTTCCTTCTGGACCACTGCCTCGACAGCCTTAAGAGCAGGCCACACGGCCCATTTTTGGGGCATACAATGCTCACAAACGTCCCCCAGCAGCCTCGAACCATCCCCCCACCACCTCGTGCAACGCGTCAAGGTAGTTTCCAACCCGCTCGCCACGTCTCGTGCCCGTTTGACAATGAACTATACTTTCCATTCAGGTCAACAGACTGTCTTCGCGAGATTGCAATCACTGTTTCCCGCGTCTCCTGCAACAACGCCTTTACCATCTTTCCCTCAGAATGACGTTGTCTTTCCATCTCCCAAGCTCCAATGTTCGCGGAAACAACCAAAGTTTCTGAAGATAAGGATATTGACATGGAATATGCACGACTCATTGCCAAGGGTAAGTATGAAGCTGGAGTTACAAATTTAGCTACAGTAACGCGCAGGGCGACTTGGGAGAGCTACTGGGTGCGGTATACCCCCACGGGAATCACAGGCACGCTCCAGGTGAGGTGCCGACCCTCCCTGCACTGTCTTCAGAGCCCGTGCATCCATATCATCTCGTCGTGGTGTAGGTTGTTTCAGCTCCTTTGTATGCCAGCTAAGCTAACCTTTTTTTTGAAGAGCAGGGCAGGAGTGCCCAAGCTCGTCTGGTAGGAATCTTCGACTATGCTCCCCACGCAGTTCTGGACAGTCCTGTAGGTATACCCATGGGTCTTGGTGCTGGCATCAAGCTTGGAGTGCCCGATAAAGAGAAAGATCATCACAAGAACGATGACAAGGATCACGAGAAGCATCCCTATCATCCGCAAAGTCTCAAGCGCAAGGACAAGGACAAGGACGAGGTTAGTCGTGGGTGGAAAAGCTCCGACGATCTTCCAGACGAAATCGTGGTGAACTTCAATCATAATGGTTGGACGTCTATGCTCGAACATTGGCTGTGCCATCGAACGCAAGCGAACCTTCAGACACAAACGGATCATGCATTCAAAGATATCTCAGCTTCTCCAAAGCGTCATTCGCTGCATCGTCGTGTGACCGTCAAAGAATCGGAATTGGGTCCTTATATACCTCTGGTGAAAGAGAGAATGATGGGATTATACCTTTCGGTTTATATCCACAGAGACTTGCATGACCAGGTTGAAGGCAAGTTGATGGCCACCTGGGAATGTCGCCCGCTCACGGTTATTGCAGGGTTTTCGAAATCAGCTGTCACTACTGGTTTAATCGGTGGACGTGTCGGTAACAAGGGTGGTGTTGGCATCAGCCTGAAAATCGACGGTTCCACTTTCTTGTTCTTGAACGCTCACTTGACTGGTGCGTAGTGTATTACTGTTACAGTAGCCACTCATTTCTTTACATTATGTTTGTAGCGCACGAAGGCAAGGTTCATCACCGGCTCGCAAATCTAGCGAAGATCAAGGTCGGTTTGTTCACGATGTGCCACGATTCCAGTTGACTTGTTTTTAGGCCGAGCTTGCGGTGGACGATTTTCTGCAGCCTCATGATCCCAGAACGTCAAGAGAAGGTGATCAGGCATTTGAATCATCATCTGAGTGACGCGATCTTACACTCCATCAGATATCACAGATAGATTTGACTACACGTTCCTCTGCGGAGACTTAAATTTCCGATTAGATATTACCCGATTGCATGCGGATTGGCTAATTTCTAGGCATGGTACGTGTCTCTTTGTTATTCCTTGATCATCCATGATCCTGGCTAAGTATAGTCACCCGCAGATTATGCACAGGCATTTGCATTCGATCAACTAAGGCGGCAAATGGAGACAAATTCGGCATTTTCTGGTTTCCAAGAAGCGCCGATCAACTTTCCACCGACTTTCAAGTACGATGTGGCAAGCCGTTCCAAGACAAAACGACGACGTAGCAGGCGCTCGCCCATAGAGGGTAATGAGACTGAGAGAGAAGGTGGCGAAGATGAAGAAAACGGGGAGGATGCCGAGGGTGAATCGCGTTCGCTGGCATCATCCGGGTGGACCCTACACTCCAAAGGCGTTGTCTCGGAACCCGAAGATGCTGACTACTGCACACCATTTACTTCAAATCCGACTGTAGACGAAGGTGGACGTGTTGCTTTGACTGTGGTTGCCCAGAAAGCGAAGGCAAAATGGAAGGCACTTCTCTCGCCAGCCGTTGGTCCTCGAGGGCCTCCAGCATGGTTGCGGAATAAGCGTGGTCTACGCGATGTCGGAGAGAGGCCGAAATCTATTGATATTATTCAACAGCCACCGTCTCCAGGACCTTCAGTCGAGGATATTCCGTCAAGCCCTATCGAACTTTCGCCTGAAACAACGGGACTGTTGGAACCACCCGATAAGCAGCGCATCTTCATTCCTCGACAATCATCGCGGGGGTTTTCTACAAAGTCTGTTCCTTCAACACCCATTGAGCCTCATGATAACGAAGGCGACATTGCCGTGTATGATTCTTCTCACAAACAACGGGTTCCTAGTTGGTTGGTGTAATTTCCAGTGATATTGAATTTGGTCCATCCTGAGATGATTGCAGGTGCGACCGTATTCTATGGAAGTCGACCGTCAAACCTGATACTGGTGATGTGGAGCCAGCTACCGTGGAGATGGCAAGGCAACGGACTCGAGTCGGTACTTTACTCTCCCAAGCTATTCGGCCGTTCTCAGGTAGAGCACGGCGCGACTCGGAAGGCTCGCCAAATTTTGAAGTTGTTTCCTCTGGCAGACAAGACTACTTCAGTCGGCCGCCGCCGAAAACAACTACTGGAAACCGGCCATTGTCGTTAAACATACCCAAGCCACCTCGGAATCTCGCTCAGACTAGATCAACAGAAACCATTGATCACATGCAAGAGGATGGCCACGTCTTTGTACGGCCACCGACCCAAGACTCGGATGACTCTACGGATGCTCCGCCGACTCAACAAACTTTCGCAGTCGCTTCTGATCCATCATCGCTCCCGTCGGTTCCCGTACCTCGAGGTGATGGTCTCCTAGAGTGTCCACCTCCTGTTCCTCCCAAGGATCCTTTACCAACACCGCCATCTTTCACTCGTTGGCGTTTCTTTGGAAAGCCCTTTCGCAGAGACACTTCCCAAAGTATCGCTACCCAGGAGTCTGCTGTTTCAACACTCAGCCTCGCGCCTCATCCCGCCAGAGGTGATGTCATCTGTCTGAAATACAGCAGTCTGGACGACCGAGGAATGCGTCTCCTAGAGGGTCGGAGTGACCACAGACCGGTCATTGGGTCGTATGCTGTATACCTGTGACCATTCCCTGGCGTGTTCGCCTCGTGTATGCTTCTCATCCCAACGGATCCACTACTTTACAAGTATTGTGGACACGGATTGCATTTTTCCTGATGATACCTTAGAGACATTGCTGTATGATAATCTATGTTACTGTATGGACTTGATGATTGTTACGTTCGTTAGACCTACTGCATACAATAACACTCTTAGCTCAGCTTTCCGAGAGAAAGGTTTTGTCAACTATGGTCATAGGACTGGTGCGTAAATCGTACAAGTACAATATGGGTCTATGAAGAGATGGTAACCTCGACCTCCACACCAGGTTCCAAGCTGATGGAAGTCTGAGGAATTGGTGTCAGAGTAATATCATCAGTGCACAACAACTTATTTCCTTACGATTTGCTTGACGATCTCACTCGAAGAGTGCAGGTCAATGAGACGCTTGTGAATCTTGAGTTCGTAACGGTCCCAGGTCTTGGAACCTTCACCACAAGGCTTAGAAAACGCGGAACATGAGCGACCGAACATACACGAGCCAAACGACACCGACCGTCTTACGAGTGGTGATTTTGAGGACTTTGGTCGGAAGACGAACCGGACCCTTGACGCGAAGTTGCTTGTCCTTGGCACGGTTGATGAGATCGGCCGAGACTGTGGGCTCCAATTGATGAGAAGAAGAAGAAAACAAGCATGACAAACAAGGGGGACTAGACAACGCACACTTTTCCAAGTTCTTGACGTTGCTGCTCGTCAGCGTGATACGGATCTTGTGGATTTTAGCAGCGGGGACGGCGCCGGCTGCATCGTAGGCTTTCTCGTCCTTGGCGACGTAACTCATTCTAAGTAAGGTGTAGGTGGCGAACGAGTCAGAAGGTGACTAGGAACGGTGGATGAGTCGTGTAGATAAAAGGAGAACGCATCCACGTACCCAAGTTTTTGTTTGTGATGATAGAAGATTAAAGTTTTGCACTACATTCGGAAAACCCCGTACCTGAGCTAAATTGGGTGCTTACGTGATGATCAGCCCTTTGGACAGCGACGGTCATGCAAGGAAAGTCGGGTCTGCCGAGCCATCTCATGCGTTCTCACTCATCTCTTCATCAGGATTCAACAAGTACTACCCGCCGGACTACGATGGAGAGAAACACAAGAGTCTCAATGCATACAGAGGTTGGTGTTTCTACCTCGTGTCGAAGTAAGTAGCACTCACGCTCGGCTGCAGGCAAACACGCCTTGGGCGATCGAGCCAGGAAACTCGACAAGGGCATCCTCATAACCCGCTTCGAACTGCCGTTCAACATCTGGTGGTACGTATCCGACCCTTGTCTCTATCTGCACCCGCCGTTCATAGAAACACACGTGTCCAGTGGGACGTGCAACAACCACATCGGAATGGGTGTGCGCTACAATGCAGAGAAGAAGAAAATCGGGGCTTACTACTCCACACCCATCTATTCCTTTCGATGCAAATGTCACCTGTGTGATGGCTGGTTCGAGATTCAGACGGACCCAAAAGTCGGTTGGACTGTTGTGTGCCACATCTGTCGCATGTCTGACGTCTGACTGCTACAGAATACCCGCTATGTCGTCGTTTCGGGTGCGAGACAGAAAGACGAGGAGTGGAACCCAGAAGAGAACGGTGGTTTTGCGATATACGGTGCGTGGATATCCCTTACCGCCCAGTCCAGTTCTGATGCATGCCATGTAGACCCCGACGCCAATGCCGGGCCCGCCGATCCACTTGCGGCACTAGAGAAATCGACGACTGCTCAAAACCATGTCAATAAAGTGCAGATACCTCGACTCGAATCCTTGCAAGAGGTGTCCGATCGGTGCAATAGTGATCCTTATGCACTGTCGTCCCTCCTTCGCAAGCGTTTTCGTGCGGAGAAGAAGATTGATACTGCAAAACGTGCGGCCGATGATCAGCTCAAGGGCCGCTATGGGCTGCCAGAGACGTTACAACTCGCAGCCGAAGACGATGAATCTAGGAGTGCGGCTCGAGAGCAGTGGGAAAGGGGCAGGAGAGAACATGAAGCGCAGACAAGTATCAGGAGAGCGAGATTGCAAAGCTGCGCTATTTCGTCAACGAGCTCGTCGCGAGGTCGTGACCCCCTTGCTTCATTGAAGGCACGATTGCTCAGCAATACTCAGCAGTCTCGTACGCTGAAACCACCAGATGGATTAAAGTAGATGATAGATTGTTGTACCATTTCTCCATCATTCACTGTATACTCATAACACGCAACGTACCCATTTAGAGAGAGCTATCCATTAAGAGACCAAGGTCTGAGCAAGAATACGCGATAGCAGAGTAGAACAACATTAGGAATACAGAGCAATGACACATAAACCAAGAAGAAAAATAGTAGGATAACAGGGTCGGGCAGTCTGGATGGAGATGGCTAAGTCACCTCGAGTGTAGGAAGAAAAATTGAGTATATCCAGCATAAAGATGGAAGCAAATAAATAATCAGAACACACGGACCGATGAGACTATGAAGTATAAATCGCCCATGGTTGGTCGAGCGTGGGCATTGGGCCATCCCATTTCCATTCACCAGTTTGATAATATGCTGACTCGCCTCCGTCAATCTCCCTTAGAGATCCGAGTCGAAGAGGATCGGAACGGTCCCCTGGTTCATCCATTTTGCTTTTATCAGGCGATCCAGTACTGCCCAACGATTCGCCTTCTGAGCCAGACTCCGGGCTAGGGTTAGTCTCGGATGAATGGACAAGATCAGGCGTTGGTGCCTTGGAATCGTTGTCCTCGTCCTCGAGTGTGGTAAACGAAGAGAAATCGATAAATTCCAAGAATGCATCGTTGGCGGGGCCCATGTGAGGCGAGAGAGCAGTGGGTGGTGGACCAACATCCCCGGCTCCGTGTACGGAAAGAGCAGCAGCTGTTGCGGCTGCATCCGCCGGTTCCTGGGCCACGCCTGCCAGAATCTGACCCAAGGTAGAGACGATGTCATGATGAATATCGTTATCCGTAGACACAGTCATGGCAAATAGTTCCTTCATGTGATCAAAGAATGCAGCAGCGTCTTCGTCAGTCTTGATGTTTTCTATTTCCTGCTGTTTCTTGAGAAGCGCCGCGCTCGTCTCACCCTCCCATTCGGTCTTGGCCTTCTTTGGCGATGGTGCATTACTTGCTTCAGCTTCCGAAGGGGCCACGTTAGTGAGGGCAGCGACATCCTCCTCAGGTGGACGCTTGACTCCAGCAACGGAAGGGGCCATTTCCGGGGTAGCAGGGCCTCTGCTCATTCTCCGGGCTCGAGCTGGGGCCTTGTTCTTGGCAGCCGCTTTCGAAGGAGGTGACTTGGGGGTCTGGGGTGTACTAGTTGTAGGTTGAGGAGTGGGAGCGCTGGTGGCAGGGGTGGATGATGATGCAGCCGCGACGGCGGGAGGAGTAGGAGATGCAACAGCGGCGGGGGGTGGCGGATTAGGTGAATTGGAAGGCTGGAAATTCTTCTTCCCCTGTTGTGACGCCGATTGTTGTTGGGAGTGGGGTTGGGTCTGATTAGGCTGCAATTGGGACTGGGGTTGGTGTTGAAGATGAGATTGCGAAGGCGGGGGTTGTTGTGGTACGATGGAAGGTGGACGTCCATTGTTCTGCGGTGCAGGGCGAGGCATCGGTGACACCGAAAGGCGAGGAACGGGGATTATGCGGGCAGACGTAGATGCAAGCGAGGCGTGCTGTTGCTGTTGAGAATTGGCGGCAGCAGCAACGGCAGATGTCCTCATCGCACGCCAGCGATTCTCAAACTCTTCGTTGAGCCTCTGGACTTGTATCTGCATGCTACGCAGAGTCACCGGACTAATTATATACTGTGGTGAGGGTGTGGCCAAGAGTTGCCGTTGTCTCGCTACTGTTAACACCTGAAGAAACGAGTCACAACATAAGTAGGAGAAAGACAAAGAGACAAAGCAACTCACGATGGCGACGTATTTGCGGAGTAGCTCTTCATTTTTGAAAACTGCGAAATACATGGGCAGTTTTCCATCGAGCTCCGACGTCATCTTGTGCAACTGTTCAAGAATTTCCCTGTATTCTTGCCGTTGCTCATCCGGAATTTGTTGCGTAGCCATTCCGGGAAGACCTTTGAAGAGCGTTAGTGGTAACAAAGAAAGTGTTAATAAAGCTCACTACGTTGTTGAAACATCTGTTTGAGCTGATTGATCGTCAACATCGCGTGCTGCATTTGATCTTGCGTCGGCGGCTGCCTTTGAAGTACGTTCTCCGGTACTAACGACCCGTTCGGCATCCTGGCTTCACCCGCTATACTACTCATCGTGTTTGCTCCAATAGGCTGCGAAGGTCGCTGAACGCCAGGCTGCAAACCGATGGACGCTTGCTCGCGCGCATTGGGCAACGGACCCTGTGCATTTACCATATTCTGCGGCTCTTGTTCCGCATTTCTCTTCGTTATCAGTTGAACCTGTTGCTGGTAAACCTTCATGAGTTCAGAACGATGACGCTCCACAAAGGTGATCATGTTCTCGGGGACACGTTGCGTACGCATGTCTTGGGCGGGCGTAACCACATAGCGCAATGCTGCGGCGATGAACTGTTGGTTGAGATGCGGACGAGGGTTTGGAGGCATCTCCGTAGGGTTGCCAGATATGTCAGGAGTCGCACTATTGCCAACAGCGAGGGGATTTGGATTCATTTGGTGTATCGGCTGTTGCGGTGACCCTGTTGACGGACGGTTTTTAACTGTCAGGATGTAGGCGTTCTCGAAGTGCTGAAGATACTGTTCGTAAGTGTTGTGAAGTTGTTGGGCGATCCCAGGCCCACACCGAGTTGGTTCAGTGTCGGTTCCAGGGAACTGAATGAAACCTAATCGACCGCCAATGACGGCCCACATATCTCGCTGAGTCACCTGGTTGGGTTCAGGATTAGGGCTCCAAAGGCTCTAATACCAAGGTAACTCACTGATGCTGCACCACCTTCATGCATGACCTGAACGTGCAATTGATGTAAATCTACCGTCCTATTTTCTCCTATCTGGACGCGAAGGCCGGAATGTGTGTTTTGGCTTCGGCAAAATTGAGCATACGTTGTTTCAAACCGCTGCTTCTCCAGCGGCATAATGCCCACTGGTTGTCGCGCTTGATCGGGGGCTTTTTGCCCACCTTGGGCCGCCAAATTCCCCAGATTAGGAGACATAGTACTCGGCAGTGGACCAGGAGGGATTTGGTGAGGAGTACCACCGGTTCGCGGAGGGATGGTGTTTGGCCGTGCAATCGGCGCAGGCTGCATGGGGATCTGTTGGTTCAGAGTACCTTGACCCTGGGCAGGCATCGGAGATGAGCCATTTCCAGCAGGATACTTGTAAGGTGAAGCAACAGGTTGATTGCTTTGACCGACAACATAACCGGGCTGGACCTGGGCATTGGACACGGTTGGCTGTTGTGGCTGAGGTTGCTGCGAGGAGGAATGCGCCATAGGATTGCTACAAAAACGTCAACGATAATCAGAGACCCAGGGATCGGAAGAGCATACATATGAGACATGGTCGAGGGTATACCATTCGCGATCTGCTGAGTCACCATGGCGCCGAAGGTGGCAACAAACTTGGTGTACACATCCCTCCGGTTAGCAACCTCAGAACGAAGCTGACCCAGCGTTTGCTGTATGTTAGGATCAACGGTAGTCCCATTGCGTACGGACTGCGCGAGGGACGCCAGGGTGTTCTCAGATTGCGCGATCATACTGAGCAAATAATTCCTCCTCTCCTGGAACTCGGCGGGCGTTATCATCCTCTTCCGAACGCCCCCCTGCTGGTTCCCAGGTACCATCCCCTGATTGGCTCCAGGTGGGCCTACGGGCTGTGCAGCAGGGTGGGGGGAACTGTGCATTTGTTCCTGAGACGGTTGCATGGATGAGGAAGCAAACATGTCTACGGCGGCTGGCTGATTTGGCGTATTGTGAGCGCCTAGGCCCTGCTGAATACGAGCCATATCCTGCTGAGGGTGCATTTTGAGCTGGCGGGAAACGCCGGCATTGCTCATCGCTGCATGCATCATGGGGTTCATATTGTACGCTGCCTTCATTTGTTGCTGGGTATTCATAGGCAAGTTGGAGAAACTGGACGGCATGAGGGACTGGGGCTGGTTCGCCTGAGGATCATGGAAAGCAGGGCCTGCGGGGTTCATGCGTTGAGCGTTAAGCCCAAAGGATTGCTGAATCTGTTGAACAATGGGTTGACCTTGACCATGAGAGAGAGCCTGCCCTCGCGCAAATTCCTGCATCTAAACAAGGAAAACGTCAGTATAAACGTAATTACGAGAAAATTGGTTCCTAATAAGATATCAACTTGGGCGAGAGCAAAGATTGTATCCAACGCAGTAGTAAGTGATAAGATGTTATATGCGGGGTAATTGGAGGAGGAAAGGGGGATTGGCCATCATATCATCATCGCATACGGACAGTCATGAACATCATCAGCGCGCGAGGCAAAAGAATTTCCCAGACATGACTGAAGCGGCGAGAAAAAAAGACGCGCAACAAGAGACTTGCCTGGTGGTTCATCTGGGCAGGGGCCAAATCACCAGGTTGTTGAGAACGGTATTGGTTCTGGAGCTGATTCATCTGCTGCCACATGCGAGTATGGTCGGGGTTAGAGAGCGCCGAAATCATCTGTGGGTCGGGTTGCTGAGATTGCGATGGCTGTTGAGGGATCTGGGACTGTTGTAGGGAGTTGGGCGTGAGGTTCTGGGAGAACATGGGGTACGGGTGCATGCGATCGGCCATAATCCAAAGTCCTGGGTCTAACGGAAGGGGGATAATGGATGTTTTGGGGTGCTGTCTACGGCGGCCGGGACAAGCTCGACGTAGGGGATACGACCGAGAACGTTGTCGGGAATGGGAGGGCCGTGCGCGACGGCGGGGAGGGAGGTGGACAGCTGCAGCAGCAAGTACAGAAGGATGCTGGTGGTGGGAGCGAGGTTGGGTCCGACCTTCCAAACACCTGCTAAGCACAGACCATAACGGACCAATGCGGACTTTGAAATATTATACTCTTGAATACGAAGTCCTGCCTAAAAAAGGTATCTCCACAACAACTTTATTGCAGAAAATACTGGTATATTCACGCATTCTCCGCGGATAAGTTTAGACCCTGCAATCCACGACTTCTCGTTGGCGGCGGTCGTAGCGCCCGAGAACCGCCAACGACGGTCTTGTAGTGCGGTCCGTCGTAGTCTCTGTCGGTATCTTCAGCAAGTCCCAAGAGCACGTAGAGCAATATTTATCACGATCTATCTTGTTTGTTTACCCCATTCCTCGGCACGCCTCGTCCTCACCACCAACGGCGGGTGGTGGAGCATCAAGCCATGAACATGCGTGTGAAGCTTGCCCTGGTTCTCTCCCGCAAGGGGGAAAACGCCTCGCTTTATTCCCTTCTCGGATTTCCATCTGTCATTTTATATTCATGTTTAAATTTTGCCGGATCAAGTTATCAGATAAAACTCCATTTCTTGCAAGTATATTAGTCACCCCGCTGGCGGGCAACCATTCACAGCTTTTTCATTGGACGACCAGTGGGTGCTATAACTGACTCGACGATGCTGAGTGCAACGAAGGCTGTTTTCACGCAGTGTCAATAGAGCCCAAATAATTATGACATTTCTTCCTTGTTTACAGAACCTTAAACGTCGTTCCAGTGCGTGAGGCGGTATCGACCGTCACCGATTCCATATGTATCGATTGGACGGCGCACGCCGCCGTGTGGACTTTTATTTTGTTTATTTTATTTTTCGTCAGTGTTTCAGTACACACAGAAGATGTCTACTTCTGGCTTCCACGGGTCGCGTTTGGGTATGGATATTGCCAAACCAGTAACGTTGTTGCTCATGTGCACCATCAATGTCTATACGTAGGTGGTGCGTGGCGTACGGCTGGGTATGGGTATGACTTTGGGTAGTAACGTGGATATGAAACAAGCTGAATTAGTGAACGATGTTATGTATGGTTTAAGTCTGTGAATCATGATGATCAACTGTCTTCCCGAGATGGCTAACGAGAGCTGCGACTGTAGATGATGTTAATTCCAGATCATTCCTCCTCGTTAAGTGAGAAAAAAAAAGGTCGTTGAACTTCTATAGTAGGACTGGGACCAGTTCATATCCATGAGGTGAAAAAGGGGACCTGCGTTAGGGACGATCCTTCCGACGGCCACGACCGTCAAATCAAGGCTTCTTCTGTTGCTCTGCCATCCGCTTTCGGACAGTCTCAATGACAGAGCTCACGTAGAGATGGTCAAATTGCTGAAGGCGGTCTCTGTAGGCTTTCTCTAGATGAACGGCTATCTCAGGAGATGATCTCGCCGGCTCGGACGCCGTGGCAGTCGTTCGGATGAACCCGAGCCGTGCACCGACCACGTCCCAAGAATTGCGAGCGGACACCTACAGTCATTAAACCTCGTGAGGGCACGACAAAGTAAAGGAACTTGGTGACTAACCCTGGCAAAACTCCCTTCTTGCATGACTGCAACATGCAACGAGTACACATCGATCACAGGTTTGCTCACATCTGGCATGACGATGGTCGTGTTCAATTGAATAGATTTTCCCTGGCAATAATGAGCATAAGCTGCGTCAAAACGGGGTTTGTCGAGCGCAGGGGGGATATATGATGCGAGAGCGGCGAATTGTTCCGGGGTTGGGTGTGAGACTTGGGCGATGGCTTGGTTTAGCCGGAGCAACAGGTCTTCGCGGCGCTTGATTTCAAACTGTGCTCTTTGATACTTGACTGTCCAGGAAGACTCCTGAGATTGAGCTGAGGGTGTAGTAGGTGCGGGGGATGTTTGATTCGATACACCATCAGATAAGTTGGTGGCGGACCGCTCTTGAGCCTCAAAGTGCGGTTGAGCGGCGCGCAACTCTGCTGCAAATTTTTGCCAGGACTCGATCGACTCTTGAAGCACTTTGCGACGTTCGATAAGTTCGGGAAGGGTGTATACTTTTGTGGGGACTTGCGGTTGGGTAGTGAAAGGACCCAACTGGGGTTGCGAGGACGATCGGCGGAGTTGGGGCGCATCCAAAGAAGCGTCGCAGGGAACAGGAGGCGTTGTTCCAGAAATTGCTCCGGGCTGGAGTGTATCAGCGGGTCTGGATTGCGTGGATAGCCTTTCATTAAACACGGTTTTCTGTTCACCAAAGAGGGGTTAATAGCATACCTCTCACCTCCTGCTCCTAACCTAGCTTCTCCGCCCGTATCTTCGACCTGATTCTCTTCATGCAGTTCACCATTTTGGGCCATCTTGATAGCCCTATCAACTCTATCTAACAAGTCTTTCCTGTTCCTCGCTTCGCCGCGTACTTGTTGTATCTTGGAACTTGGGATGCCGGATCTGGCAGCCATTAAATGGAGGACAGCATCGTCGATACGGGAGATCGCTTTCTGAAGGAGAAGATTGCGGGCACGCAGATGTAATACAAGCGTGGTACGGGTCTGCAGGTCAATCTGTGGCTCCTTCGCTTTGGTCACGTCAGAGGACGGGTGAGGTGGCGCAGTGGAGGGGCGCGGAGGGACGTCAGACGGAGGGGTCATGGAGCATGATTTGGACGACACTAAAGGGGATCCTGACTGTGCGTCTGGGAGTACCGTCTTTGGCGCTGTGGCCGATTGAGCGGATACATTTTCTGGTGGCGTTTGGTTTGGAGGATCTTCGTCGGGTGTATTAAGACCGTCTGGTATCATGTAGCATGTGGGATCTGACACACGGCCTAGGAGCCGATTGTCGATTAGTCCAGTATTAAGCCAAGGGAGTACTAGTAACAGTGAAAGTGAAAGCGGCTTTTGAGGTCAAAAGAGGGGGGGGAATTCAGAGGTGCACAGCCACACCGACGTATGACTCTGACAGTATGCGTGATGCTTTAATAATAATTATACGATGCGCACTGATCGGTACAGGATGTAATGGCGAATACATGAACAAGGTCCTTTCTAATAA
The DNA here is from genome assembly GCA_038090555.1 of Boletus subcaerulescens. NCBI lineage: Eukaryota > Fungi > Basidiomycota > Agaricomycetes > Boletales > Boletaceae > Boletus > Boletus subcaerulescens. Next base: position 81,681 of record JBBPNA010000043.1, read on the forward strand.
GATGTAGGTAGAGTGTCAATGAGTAGCGCTTCCTGAGCTGCTCCCATCTTGAGATGATTTGATCACAATAGCAGGCCCTGCCTCTAAAATAACATCTTCGTCATCTTCGTCATCTTCGTCGTCGTCGTCGTCGTCGTCGATGTCTTGATCTTGTTCGACTTGTCGATCAGAATAGAATGTATTACCTTTGCTGACATAGATATTTGCCAGAGGGGACGTAGGCTTCTTTGGAAGGGGGACAGGACCGATGGCGAGGATGCGGTCATCACCGGGCAGATCCTCTAGTAGATCAGGATCTTCGACGGTTGCGGCGGATGCCACCTCGCGCTTGAAGTAGTAACGCAGGCCGACTGGTATCAAAACGCCGACGACGACAGCAGACAAGAGGAAAAAGTTTTTCCAGGAAAGGAGATGGAAATCGGCAGCAGATGTCATTTCATCGAGACCACCACCGATGGTGGTATGTATGACGTTGGCACCGAATACGCCTAGCCACGTGCTTGACCAAAAAGGCACAAGACCGATACCGACGTGTGGACAGACGATGTTGATGACCCAGTGTGGGGGGAGGGGTGCGATGCGGAGGATGATGAGGAAAGAAATGAGATTGTCCCTCTGCTGGCGCAGTTTTTCGGACCATGTGTCCAGGCGAGCCTTCCACCTTGGAACGGTGAGGAGGGCGGGACCAAAAGCGGCGCTGATGAAGTAGCACAGCGTGGCACCAGTAGCAATGCAGGTGCACGCGAGAGGGAGAGCGACGGGGACGCCCCAGACTGCACCGCCGAGGATGGAGAGATACATGGACCCCGGAAGAGAGAAAGCCTGGAGGCTATAATGGAGGTGAGGAAGGGGAAAAAAGAGAGGGACAGAGACATACAACAGATAGGTGATGACATAACAGACGACGATGCGTATTGGGTAAATATCGCGGTACTTCTTTAAAAGGCCATTAAGCGCTTTCAGGTCATCGAACGATTTGGGTATGCGAAGGAACGGGCGATCGTCACTGGATGGGGGGTGAGAGGTATAAGTGATGGGGGAGAAAAGCAGACACACGGTTCGAGGGTGGGGAGAACGAGGAAGAGGGTGCCGCCGAGGACGAGCGTGGCGATGAGGAAGAGCGCTGCCATGCGGAGTGCTGCGGAGAGGAGAAGGCGGGAAGGGGAGGGGCGGTGGGGGTGCTGAGCTGAGCCATAGAAGGGGGAGTCTTCCTGTACGAGGAGGGGGTCGGTGTCGTGCACGGTGTCGAGGGTGTACTCGGATGCGTTTGGGTGCTGCATGGTCGCGAGGAGGAGGAGAGAGGACGATAAATGTGATAAAATAAATAAATAAATAAACATCACGTGATTGCTATAACAAAGGAGGGCGAACGAGGACGGGACAAGGCGCGCTGACTGAAGGCCTGTGCAGGCGACAGCGGGGCGATCAGCGATGACACACATCCTCCCTCCACACTCGGACATCTCCCTCCACTCTGCCCTACACATGGACCAACAACAGCACATCCAGCCCGCTCAACAACAGCAGCAGCAACAACAGCAGCAACAGCAGCAGCAGCAGCAGCAACCCCAACCGCAACAGCAGTCTCAACCACAACAAGCGCCCTCGCAGTCCCTCAAGAAACGCAGAAAAACGGACTCTCCCAACGACGATGTCACCTCTCCCTCAGAACCAAGACGCCTCAGACGCTCCCATGAGGCTTGCGCACGCTGCAGGAGTAAGAAAATTAAGGCAAGTCCCGTCGGTAGTCACCGACCGCAAATCTCCGTTCGCCTGTCTGACTCTCATCCAGTGCGACTCTAAACATCCCAAATGCACCGCCTGTGCGACCGCTGGCGTGCCCTGCCAGCAAGAGGACAGACACAGACAAACCCTCACCCTACGTGGTCATACAGAGTATATCGAGCGCCAGATCGCCCTATGCGACGCTCTCCTCAAACGCCGTCTCCCCGGCTTCAACCTCGCCAATATCGACGACATTTGTGTTCGCGAGGGCATAGACATTGATACCACTCATCATCCTCCTCCCCCCGATTTTCACAGCTCCCAGTTCCAGCAGCATCCAAATCCCCCCCCTCCCGGCTCTTCCTATTACCCTCCCCTCGTTCCTCCCGGCTACCCCCACCCCGGCGTTCCAATATACGGCCCTTATCCCCCCCCACACATTCCCATCCCCCCCCCTCCCGGATCCTATGGCCCCCACATGCTTCCCGGCTTTCCTCCCCCTCCTCCACACCATATGCAGCCTCCTCCACAGCAAATCCAATCCCCGGCAACCCACCAAATGCAACCCACTCACCCACCCACCCTCGAGGTAAAGGGTCAGGACCCTCAGGCTCTTGACATGTCCGACACTCCCGTACGTGTTCGTATCTCCTTTTTCTCGCTTTGCCTTACTCATATCTCTTCATCATCCAGGCTATCGCAAAGAGTTTCGGCGTTCACCCCCTCATCATGAGCGAGAGCCACCTCGCAGCTCAAAATGACAGGGAGGATCTTGCCGTCGGTTCCAATGGTCTCTCATCCGGTCGTGATCAGAACATCACGGAATCATCTCCTCCTCGTGATCCCAACTTGTGGTTCTCTGTCTTCGTCCCCACTTCAGTCCCCGGCATCCCATCCACAGCGGTATCCAAACTCACCATTTGGTTGCCAAAGGACCGCAAAATGGTCGACGACGTCGTCGACGTTTACTTTACTCATCTCAACATCCACCGACCGGTATTTTTCCGCTCCGACTTTGAACGCCGGCTCAATGCACTCTACGATATGGAAAGCGTCCACCACGATCCGGGTTTTGTTTGTAGCATGTATATTATCCTCGCTCTTGGTACCTTGAGCGAACTCAATCACAAGGCCACCCTCGTCGACAACGGTCTCAAATCTCCCACAGATAGCCCAATCTCTACCAAGAAACTGCTTCCGGGTGAATGGCCCGAGCACTATGAATTCTTTGAGCGCGCATTGGCCGTCAAACCTCATCTCCGTGTCACTATCACCAGTCTTCAGGCCCTCATACTCTTACAATGGTATCTGTACACAGAGGTCAGCCCTACGCGTCAACCCGAGTCTTGTAGCATCCTATACTGACAACATTTACGCAGCGACAAGGTCGTTCTCTATGGCGTCTGGTCGGCAGCCTCGTCCGTCTATCCATTGAGTTAGGCCTCCACCACGATCCCACGTCCCAGAATAACACTTTTACGGAAGAAGAAGCACAGCTGCGAATTCGATTGTGGGGTATTGTAATGGTCCATGATCGTGGGACGTCTATCCTCCTTGGCAGACCGCTTGCTATTGCTCCATCTGACTCGAACACACCTCATCCTTCTCGACCCCTCACCGCCCAGCCCCTGGATTTCTCCGAGCACTTTTTGCTATCCCATCCTGTTGCTGAAATTCAGGCTGACATTATCAACTCCCTCTATGCCCCTTCCAACAAGGCTGCAGACGCCGTGATGCGACATGCAACCCGGATTATCAAGAGTCTAACCGAGTTCCGAAGACAGTTGCCAGAAAGTTACAAGTATTACTTTGGTGGGACTGAAGATTGGCCACTAGACAAGCGACAGGAATTAGTTCGTGGCATTACGGAGGATCAGGGGCTTACGCTACTCAAGATTGGGATAGCAAGGATATTACTGCTGAGAGCGCTGTTTAGCCTGAAAGAGCTCGATTACATGCATCGTTCGAAGGCGCTTGTTGATGGTGAGTACCATCTCTTTTTTTTCTTTTTCTCTTCGAGACACTCAAACTCGTCCAGCAATCGTCGCATCACACAACATCATCATCGTTCACAATCAACTCATCCGGTATCCCGACGCTGCATTTTTTGTCTCTCCCATCCCACTCCACATCGCAGCCATGGTCATTCTGTATGGTCACATGTCACATTGTGAGCGCTTGTCACGACAAGTGATGATTGAAGATGTTTGGATGGCTCTCGACATGCTGCCTCGATTCCGGTGGCGCTGGGAACGGAAAGATTTGAATGGTGGCCACCCTCTCATCTCCAAGCTCGCCGAAAAGGTTCTCAATGTTGACCTTCATTCCGTCAGCCCTCCCAAAGACCCTGTCTTGCTCTCTGAACCTGATTGGGAGACCGAGACTGTCATAGGCTCTCCGTCAATGTCGTCTCCACGCCAGGCACACTTGCAACAACAAAAGACGCCTACCTTGGCTCACCCACCGTACCAGTCCGAAGCGAGCATGAGTGGGACTGCGGTTTACGGGTCGCGGACAGCTTCTCAGAGCACCACGCCAGTAAAAAGCATCGGTGCGCAGATTTCGCCCGGGGTGATTGGAGATAAGCTCGCCGAGATTCCGACGGGCTTGTTCTACCCTTTCTACCCTGAGAATTCGCAAGCGTCTGGGGCGAACGAAGACGGGAACGGGAGCAACGAAAATAACGGAGACTATACCCAGTTGTTGGCAGCCGCTGCCGCCCAACCTAACGGGTCGAATGGTACCTATGGGTATCAGCCGTCCCAAGACTCTTACATGCTGGAAGAAATCGTGCCACCAAGTGTCTTAGCCAATGGCCATACGGGTGCGATCTGGATGAACGTCGTGAGTGCTTCGCAGGCATGGTCTCGTCTTCGCTGATGCACCGGTGTACGGTAACCCTTTCTTGTATATTGTAGAATCAGAGGAGTATACAGTATTGACAGAAACTATATTCCTTTCTTGGTTTTGCCTTTTACTCGCTACTTTCGGTTCGAGTTTTTCTGGTCTCCGTTTCTTCGACCTCGTCTCGGACAGTCCCTGTACAATACGTTCTGCAACTGGCTCTTTGCTCTTCCTTATTTCTCTTTATACATCGCCAACTTCGACCACGTCCCATGTCAACGCCTGTTCGTGTGCTATCTCTGCTTTCCTCATCGTTCTGTTCTTCGACTCGAGTCGCAGTCCATAGCTTATGATCCGTTTAACGAGACTGCTTGCTTAATCACGTAGCCTGGAACTTTTATTAGGAAGTCATTCGAGCCAAACAATACAGTATCACATGCAAGCGCGGGAAACACTGCGTGAAATATACACCGTGAAACGGTCTATGGTGTCCTTGATGATAAGAAACAAATACACACGGTCAGAGGATAAACAATAAACGAAATGTCGGTCATCCAACGAGGACACACACTCTATCCCAAAATGCGTTCCATCTTGTCCAGCACCATGTCGATGCCCCTGATGAGAAGTATGACGTGCTTGGGTAACAGCGCCGCCTTGTCGCCCTCTCTGTTCCTGCCGTCTGTCGTGCTCGTCTGTCCGCCAACTCCGGCGACGTCCTCTTGAGCATCCTGAATCGCCTTGTCGAGTGTGACTGGGAGATAGAGAGTGATGCGGGTGAGTTGGATGGTCAAACGGGAGCGGCTTGTGATGTCGAGGTAGGGCAGTTGACGGAAGGCGTACTGAATCTCGAGGACGCGAACGAGTTCAGAGTGGAGTGCAAGGATGCAGGCGCGACACGCTGGTAGAATCGGTGTGTGGTCAGCTCCCCGAGCGTTGGGTGCTGCAAAGGACGGAACGGAGGGGGAACTTACTGAGGACGCGACCGCGTATGTTTTCGAGGACGGACAGCACCGAGTTGATGCCGTCGTCACCGAGTTTGAGGGATGGGTTGAGGTCGCTGATGGCTTCTGGAGGGGTGGCGACAAGACAGGACGTCAGGCCATCAAGGGATGAGATGACTTGGGCAGAGCGGTGCGGCAGTGCAACTCACGAAGTAACGTGCGTATCATTTCGAGGTTGCCATCTAGAAAGTCGCTGACGATACTGAGGAGCACGCCTTTGAGGGTTTCGTCTGCGTATCCGCAGGGAGGTGAACGTAGGAAATCGGGTTGGTCGCCGTTTGGGTTGGCGTCGTACACTCGTTTGAGAGAGGGTTGTGAGAGTACGCCATAGGCTATGGAAACTCTTTGGAATGCATGCGTCGCGTCTGGGTTTCCGGGGCACTTGCTAAGCATGCGTTGAGAAATGAATAAGAAGGAGAAAAAGAAGGGAGACAAACTCTGGATGGCATGCTTTGCTACGCGAGAGATAGGCCCGTCTGAGGGTCAGCCTGTCGATGACTGGCGAACGGGAGACGCCCAGGATGTGGTAGAGGTCGTTGGTGGAGAGGACCTCGCATATCCCCTGTGCACGAATGTTCTCCTGACTCTGTCCAGGGGGTGGTCCGGAGGGATCCGGTGACCGAGGCTGCGGCAGCCAGTCTATGCAGTCTCGGCGGATGGTCAGTAACTCGCGATCCGTTGCCGAGCCGGCGGCGGCGAAGAGGGGTAAGCGCCAGTACGAGAACGCTACATATACGAGAAAACCTAGTGAGAGAACATGGGAAACTGTGAAAGGATGGCTTGCATACCTGGACCGAGAAGGTAGGAAAACATCGTGGAGACATCGGAGGAGGAAAAGTCTCGGTGGATCTAAGTAGTATTAGACAATGTGATATGTCGCTTTCCTTATCTTATCACAAACATGCCCCTAGTAACTTACTAAATTTGTTTATCGAACGTTTCACCTCACCTCGCTCACCCATCACCGTTAGGCGGACAGCGTAAGCCTGAGCGGGTTCGTCGACTTTGCCGCACGGCGTCAGCTCATACCGTCCAAAAGCCCAATTCAGGATGTAGACACCGCTTTCAAGGCGCACGAATCCTTTGATTCTCCACACCGTCTCTTTCGACACCGCCTCGAGCGCATCCCGGAGTACTCTTTCCTCGATGGCGCTGACTCCCTCTCCGTCCCCATGTACTACGGCGTCGAGTGCATGGTTGTCATTACAGGCCTCGTTGTGGCCGAGATGATCCGTAGCTCGTGACGATCCGGAACCCTTGGAAAGCGTGATAGTCTGGACCTCATCGTGGTGGATTTCTCCCCCAAAAACGCTCGTCTCACGATCCGAGTCTCGAAAGAGTTTGGTATCGACCCCAAAGAGTAGATTGGGGTCCACACCGTCGCGCCCATTGCATCTAATTTTCGGTGTCAAGTCATTCAGGGTATGGAGGTGATCAAGCACGAGGTCGAGTGCCCTGTCATCGACGTGCTCCCACTTATTCTACCAAACCTCGAAAGGTCATCGAATCCATATCGTTGACGGAGGCACTCACAATGAGTATGATGTCCGAATAGCTGGCTTGCATCTTGGCTGTGGGTGATGTATCTTCATAGCCGGAAAAATTCTCCGTGTCTATGACGGTAACGATTGCGTCTAGTTTAAAGTCGTCGTTTGTTTCGCGCTCTAGTTCACGGATCTGGAACGCAAGGGTGGCAGGGAAAGCAGAACCACTGATACGGGTCAACGAGGGCGAACGAACTATCGATTCAAATATCATTACCTGCATTCTATGATGATGCGGTCCGGACGAAAATTATCTAAAATAGACACGAGGGGTAATCCAAAATTATTTCTCGTCATGACATGGACCCCTACCTCTAATCTCTAAGAGGGCGTTCTTCATTTGACCCACAAGGACACAGCACCTGTCAATTTAATGTCTGAGTGCAATGCAATCGCAGGATCACACTACGCACAAGCAACCATTGAGGATTTCGCTGACGGCTGCCAAACTAGACTGCTTCGCAAGCTGGCTGTCAACTGCTCACGATGATGAGGGGGATCCTGTTGGCGGGGGAGTGGTGGGAATCCCACCTTCGATGTCTCCAAATTCGTTCTTGAGTAGTACGACCTTGTAGTCTTTGGGAAGTTTGGGGAGCAAAGAGAGAATGATGGATGTTTTTCCCGCTCCTAGAAACCCGGTGAAAACAGTGATGGGTATGTGGGGTATCTGAGTCTGGTCCAACATGATCAGTCACTGGCGAGGCTGCCTTCCCTATTAGGAATCCGTACCACATACTCCATAGCATTTCTGGTAAATTTCTTGATCAAATCACCTTGGTTCACCATACGACCACATACTCCTCAATAACACACACTCCTGGGCTTCTCCCGAGGGGGAGGGAGTCGAGTGTGTATGCAACTTTGGACCAAGGTGCTGCAACGGACTCCGAGTCCACGCATTTTTACGTGCTCTCTGTGCCGAAATTTGTTCTATTCGGCTTTCATTCACATCGCTATGACTTTTGCGCTCGCCCCTTCGTCATCCGCTCCCTCTGGAACTCGTCATGTCGTCTTCCTGTGCTGCGAATTGCTGTAGAGTTGCTCTCCGAATTCAAAAAAACCGACAGGCTTAAAACTGCCTCATAAGGAATGCTAACCCCTGATGTGGGCATTGTACGATCTCTTGATTACGTATTACAACACCCGAATTACGTTAGCCATATTTAGCAACTCGCTTCGACATTAAGTAGTCCTCGAGTCGAACGGTTGAACTTGCACTGGCATGTCGAGTCGCACTACTGGCAAGCACTCGACGCCGACCACTGTACACCGGAAGGTCGAACCTCTCTTCATCGACGCGTCTCATGTCGCTGCCGTCCACACCTTCATTGCGTTCTCCGCATTTACTTCCGCCCTCCTTCTTGGCTGTGCACTCCACTACAAAAAAATCGTCAAAAATGGCATTGCGGGATATCCAGAGGAGTGGTTCCCTTCCGTTTCTGCGACGTAAGTGGATTATTCAGCTCTCGACACGCTTCCTTTCCCTCATGTTACTCTCCAGCATTGGCGACTGGTATCCAGAGCGCAATGTCTTCCAGATCCTCATTGCAATAACGAGCGGTCCCCGGTTTGCCCTCGTATTTCTGCAATACTTCATTACTCGCACGTCTCGTTCCGCCTTGCCGCTCTGGATCTTCTTTGTTGGTATTGTACGTACACTCGCGTGTGGAGGCTGGGTGTATGTCACGTCAAATGATGACCACGATGCTCATGATGTGCTCATGATATTGTATATTGTATGCAATGTGCCGTGGATGCTGGGTGGCATCATGAATACCCCTCCCAACCACGTACAAGTAAGGAAGAGACGGTTCGTGTTGCTATTCTTCTCCTGTTAGCACATTCCAATCCTATATCCACAGGCAACTCGTCGCTGGAACGTAGGTACTCTCGCAAATTAGTGTCGAGTGTCGCTCATATTCAATCTAGTTTCTTTGCATTAATCATCCCTCTGGTGTACTTTTTCATCCAACACAAGGTACACAGAATACCTGGAGGTAGGGCCCGTATTTCTGTTACTAGGCTAAACTTATTCTCTCCTAGCGTACACGCGATATGCTTTTTTCGAATGGGGACTCATTTTCTTGGACGTGCTCTATGACTCAATATCTGGCGCTGATTTCAAGCTTTGTAACTTGCAGGTAGGAGATTCAATCGTACGTATCTTGTCTGCTTACCTTGTTCTCGTAGATTGCTATTGGAGTGTCACTGGATTCCGGTATCGAGCACAAAAACATGTATAATCAACTGCACCACCTTGCCTAGTCACAATCTAACATTTCTGTATGAATAGTCCCTTGCCTCCAGCCCATGACAATAAATTGAAGTCTGTTAACGACAACGCGCCCGAGCCGAATGACAAAATTTCGTCAACTACCTCTAATGTCAAAACTCAAGCAGCGAATGAACACAAGTCTGGCACCCGAGAAGGAGGTATCATTTTCAGAGGCGGGAGACTGTTGACCCTCCTGATGAAACCCGCGTTGAGATCTTGGCTGGGCTTTGCGGCTGACGTTTACTTGTGTGAGTAGCCGCAAATAATCTCTGATCGCGATAAGATTCTGAATTCAGACTCCACGCTGTCAATTTCTGAACCCAATTAGCATACCTGTTTTGGTCCATCATAACTTCCCTGCTTACGACCTTGTTTTATTTCTCTGTCTGGGAACTCGGTCTGTCTGGCGCAGAGGCAGCGTTGTTCACTTATTTCACCCCAACTTTGCTTGGCATAGCACCTCTTCGCAACTGGGCATTGACGAAATGGGGTAGAGTGACACTTAGGGTACTTTCCCTGATCGGGCTGGCGGCGTACAGGATCGATGACCCCTTGGAGCGGCTTTGGGCGGTCATTGGAGCCAACATAGCCGTTCTTCTGAGCCAGATGGCGGATTGGACCACAGGAGATGGTGCATACCAGGGATTCCGTACGTTTTCTTGCTGCCATGGCAAGAAGGACATACGATGTTCAAATTGATGTCTAGTTTTGGGTGTAGGATTGGTACTGTCGTCTCTTTCCAAGCATGCCAATCACTCGAACAATCCAGGTATGAAGACTAATGAGCTTCTCCAGTCAAGTGTATTGATCTTTGATCGCAGTCTGGCCAATGTTGAACGAAGAGACTGGTGGTTACAACAAGACCGGAATAGTGATTGCTGTCTGTGCTATTCTGGAACTAGCCACGCGTCCATCTAGCCTTCCTATCAAGGAAGAAAAGGCGGGTAAACAGAAGCATCCGCCGAATAATGCAAAGGACATTCCACGAAACTGGATAGCTTCGTCCATTGCACTTGGGTCGCTGTTCTTCACGTTGCATTGCATGTTCACCGACTCTAGCACTATCATCGCTTGGTCGTGGACCGGATACCAGGACGGACAGCCCAGAGGGCCACTGCCACATTTACATGGACCCATCACTTTGCTCGCGCAATCGCTTGGTCTAATCATCCCTGCCGTCCTCCCGACTTCAGCATCTACGGCATTACTCAGCCATCCTTTGTGGTTTGCTTACGGTTGTGCCAGTGCATTCGTGATGTACCGTTTCCGGGATTGGACAGGTTTTCTAGGTGGATTGAATTTTGCAATCTTTTGCATGTCAATCCTTCCTTCGGTTTTGTCACAGTCTTCCGCGTGGCAAGGTGATAAAGTGGGCAGGAGGCACTTTGTGACATTTTTGGTCGCCATTTTGTTCTATCTCGCAAATGTATGGACTGTTGCATATGCCTTTGTTCCTGGGGGCTCCTACCTACGGGAGAGGACTGATTTGTACGTACTCTTTGCGTTGTTTCGTCCCGTGCTCAGCACTGTTCTCTAGAGTCCTCGCCGCGCAATTGGCTGCCATCTCGCTTGCATCCTGGCCATTTGGAGCATCTACCAGGCCCAACTCTATGCTCTGCATCCCGTCTTCAACACGTACTCGAATTCCTGTGATCCTGTGTTTTTTATCCCTTTCTTCTGTTCTAGTCACACTGCTTCATTGGCCGGCCGTGGGTCCAACACCTTACAAGTCAGGGACAAGGACATTTAATGCTGGCATTTGGACCATTCATTTCGGGATTGACAACGTAGGACATGACAGTCAGCGTCGTATACGAGATGTGATCAGGTGTGTTCCTAGTCTTGTTTCTTCAGAATCCGTCAATATGTAACGACTGTGATAGGGATATGAAACTCGATGTCGTCGGCTTGTTGGAGACGGATCTCCATGTGAGTAGTGCTGATGTTGTTCTACAAGTGATACTGAAATAGCTGCGGATTAGCGGACTGTATATGGGAATCGCGACCTGTGAGTTGCCAAGTTAATCAGCTGAACGGATCGCGGAGGTGACACACTGATCAGGACTCGGGTCGCTGCCGAAGAGTTGGGTTATGTGAGTTCGACGCTTTCTTCGGCAATCAGTATCTAATACCTTGTTTAGTATGTTGATCTAGGTCCAGGTCCCAACTTGCATACATGGGGAGCAGCCTTATTGTCCAAGGCAGGTATCGTACTGGACAAAATGACGGGAAGTCTGACCGAGGTGTTCTCAGTTCCCGATCATCCATTCTCGTCACCATCTGCTTCCGTCACCTCATGGCGAGCTTGCTCCTGCTATCGAAGCTGTTCTAGATGTATACGGGACCGAGATCACGGTCGTTGTCTCGCACAATGGTCAAGGTATATCTCTGTCGTGTAAAATCCACGTTTGGTCGATGGCCTTACCCCTCGTGTGTCTCCAGAGGAAGATCCCTTGGATCGAGAGTTACAAAGCAAAGAGTTGGCACGTATCATGGCCGCATCATACCCTCGACCGGTGGTGTTCTTGGGATACGTTGTCACCAAGCCTCTGGCGCCCAGACGTATGTATTTTTTCTTCTTACTCGTCTTCGACTGGAGGCTGAGACGTGACGAAGCTGCTCCATACGACATCCTCGTGAATGATGGGCTTGTATATGATATTGATCCAAATGATTGGGACAGGTGGTACGTCAGATTCCTTTGCTCACGGAGGATTGCGTGCAAATGCGTCTATCATAGGTGCGAGTATATCCTATACCGAGGAGTGTATCGCACTGCCTATGCGAGGGTATCCCGTGGCATCGTCACCGACACGGAGCTTCAGATCGGACAATTTGTCCTCCCCAGACACGGCCATGTCCTTACTAATCAAACAGAGGGTTCGCGTCTCCTTCGTTCATTCAAGGAGGATCTTCCAGAACATCATGTATGTCTTCTTTGCTTCGTATCTTATATCCCACTTACCGCTCGACAGTGGTTCCCAATGGAATACTATGGCAATGAGCACGAAGGGGGCGTAAATGGGCACTATTACCACGTATTTAACACCGTGCGTACTCATACCATCCATCCTGCTCAACACAGACTGAACACACCTCTCTAGCCATTATATTATCGACTTCCGGAAGACGCTGTGCTATAGAATTGTCTTGTTGTCATACGACAATCGGTGTCATTGTTGTACTTTTGTGCTGCTTCCATCGGTAACCGCTTGCTCTTGCTCTTCGCTACTTTCGTCGTCCGCAGTATCATCATCCTGACTCTCCTCGCTATCGTGTGCACTATCTTCTTCCTCCAAATTATCCTCGCTCTCTTCTTCGGGACTGCTTTCAGAATCAGAGCTTTTCTTATCACTACCACTTGCATAAAATTTATCCAAATCCCTGTGGCTTTCCTTGGCTTCGCGTACTGGCGTGGAACTGCCTGTAGGCGTGAGTACGATAGGCGTGACACCCGCCGATCCCAACGTCCTTGCCGCAGTTGAACTTGCTGAACTGATTGCTTGAGGGGGTAGTGCTACAGGAAGGGCGTCCTCTTCGCTCTGTCGGAGCAAAGGATCGATTCCTCCTTCCAGCCATTCTGGAAGGACGCTATCGCCAAGTGTAGCCTTGCCTGTGACGATGGAAAGGGAGCCGATCGGTATATGGTGGAGACCTGGCCAACAAAAACGTTGGAATCGTGTCCCATGTCAAGACCACCCCAAGAACGACACGTACCAAACGTCTCCTCGCTCTCTTCGATGATGCCAGCCTTGCCGTCGAACAACACTTTGATGACTTGTTCTCGCCGAAGTATGACGCTACTTTGTTCTTCCATCTCTCTCCCGTTCATCGTCGGCGATATGCCAACGAGAAGCGAATTGAGCATACGCGTTCGGTCTCGGACATCGTAGTTGAGGTCATATCTACCAAGAGACAACACGTAGCCACAGAGTAGACCCAGTCTCTGGTCGGTAGGGCACAAAAGAAAGAGTTTGGCTGCGAGGGTCAGAGCTTGAAGCTTGACGAGAGATCCCTGGTAGAATTTGTGAAAGTACAGACAGGTGACGGGGAGCAGTGTAAATACCTCTGTGTTGAAAGACTTGGAAATCTTTCGCAAGACGTCCGGCGCCCAATCGGCGACACCTTCTATTACGGTGCTTGCTCCTGGCGCTGCGCTGTATTGACCCACCAGCCAGAGAACACAGGCACGCGCTTGGGGGTGTTTAATGTCGTCTACTCGTCGGGCAAGATGAAAGATTATCGAAAGTGGTGACTGCGACGACACAGGCGCAGAAGAGTCAACAAGAAGTTGATTCTGGATGAGAGCCTTCAAGACCAGGACGGCGTTGCTGACAACAATATCTGACATCTGTTTGGTAGAGGGCAGGATGCGACGTATCAGGGACATACCATGTCTGCTCTTGATCATAGTCATAAGGGCTGAGAGACACTGTGGCGTACATGACGGAATGACTCGCGCGCATCGACCAACGGCGTGAACCGCATCACCCACGACAGTATCATCCACATCGTCAGCGCAATCCTAGAAAACATATGGGGAAACTGAATTAGATGGTAATTGTGGTAGTGTTTTGGATTCGGAACACACGATAAACTCGCGAAGAAGCGCTTGGTGGTTATCCACGTCGCAGAGGTTCAGCATTACTTTGATCTTGTCTCTTTTCGCCTGTGAAGGATCATCTGTGCGCACTAAAAATCGTTGGTATTGCATTGAGAAAAGTTGCTGACGAGCGATGGTGAGTTCTGTCTCGACATCAAATATGAATACTCACTGGTTGTGCACGCGTAATAATCAATAAATACGCAAGCACCACGCGTTCAACTTCTCGTGATACGTGCATAATGCGAAGCAAGGGGTTCACGACTTTGCTGGTAGATGATGGGGGACCTGCATAGTAGAAGACGCGCACAACAGCAAGCACTACCTTAAGGTCAAGTCAACCTGGTGTGTGACAGTGGGGATAAATGGGGCGCGTACCGCCGGGTTCTTGGACTGGACAAGTGGCTCCGACGACACAAGGAGGAGCTGAAGGTCAGCATCAACTTCTTCCTCCGTAGATTCGCCCTGTTGCGAGACGGTTGGTTTAGGCAGCATCGTGCGCGCATATCTGAGTAGAAGGTTGAGGAGATAGACTTGTCCCCACTCATCCACATCTATGAGAATTTTACAAAGACGTCTATATTGCAGGTGCAAGAGATCTAGTCGGGTGGGGCAGACGGACTCGAAAGCAACGACTGCGCTGCCTATTGAGAGGGGGGATCGGTCGCGGAGAAGCGTGGTTATGACGGATATCAGAGCAGGTTGTTGTCCAGCATCTAATCTGAAATATGTTCACTGATGGTTCAGGGAAAACATAGGGACACAATGCATACTGGAAGGCCTTTGGTATTGCAAGAGCGGCTGCCTTGCGAACATATGGACTGAGATCTGCTGCACATTTCTTGATCGCAAGAACTACCAGACCGCATATCATTGGAACCTTGATACCACTCAGGACACGTAGTGCCATGGCGCGGATGAGTGGACTAGAGTCGGCAAGGTCCTTTTGGAAAGTGTTGATTGAGAGCAGGGCGAGATCGGGCTCGTGCTCCGCATAGCGCAACAGGTAGATATAAACAAGCTTCCTGATCTCGAGGTTCTGCGAGGCAACGTTCTTGACGACTTGGGGGAAGTAGTTCGAAACATTACGGCCTTTGGAAATGAGCTATTGCACGGTCCGCTGTTGGTCTGGACGGGGTTCTTCTGGGAGTGTACTCACGGCTATGAGACGCTTCATGGCGTCGAGCTTCTCCCTGTCGCTGCTAGAGTCAAGCTGTTTCCCAATGTTCTTCACCTTGTCATCTGGCATATCAAAGATGGATGCTCCACCGCGTGTTATGGAGAGATCACGGGTGTGTTCGCTGAAGGTCTCTTGGATGCGCATACCAAGTCTCGCCGCATTTTCAGTGAAAGCATTGAGGTTGACGTTGTCCATCGTGGGTCGAGCCTAGGACAGGATAAGCCGAGATACGCGCAAAGTGGTCGAGCTACGAGTTCGTGGTAAAGTTGTGGGATTCATGGACTCCAGCCAAGTCGCAGGAAGAGTTACCATATATGCATCAGAGTGGACATTGGAACACATCGAGACGGAGTCAACTCTCTACTTTGTTGGTAACAACATTTTCGAAAACAAGAGTAATATATCTATCAAGGCTCCAAGGAAGCAGGGAATGTCCCGTTCTCTCTTTGGTCATCGAATCTGGCTATCTGCGGAACATTCAGCGGTGGAATGTTAACACAAACGCTTGCACCATACCCATTCGTCTACAAAAGAAATCAGACACCCAAACATCACGCAAGAACCATAGCACTTACTTGGACAAAGAGAGTTATACGCCCTCTTGAACTGTTTGCACGGTGCATAATCTTCTCCCTTGGCAGCGACGCACTTGAAATAATCTGTGTAGTTTTGGAAGCTGTGGCAGCTCATGAGCACACGGACCCGCGTTGACCGCCAGACTCAATCGTACCAGTGCCTCGTCTGGTTGGTGTTGGGAAAACGTGCTGCCATGAACGTTAGGCAGAGTGATTTCAGCTGGGAGTTCTACCCACCGTCAAAGCCCGCAGTCTGGAGGACGTATTTGCTGAAAAAGATGAGCTTCCAGTCACTTGTATGGAGGGCGAACCAGTCACCTGGACAGGTCGGTGCTCTCAGACATTTTGGTTGCTTGTGAAGGTCAACTCGGATTATGACGGATTCTTGTCCGATTATATAAGCCCGGCTTTTTGACCCGCCAATTGGGTATCGTCGTACTTGAGAACTTTAAGTACCCCCACTGGGAACCACCAGAACTCACAAATACCGATTTCCTGCATTCTCATGGACGCACTCAAGGCTGAAATCGCGCTCAAACGCAAATCCGTGGAGACTAACCGCAGCTCCCGGCCAACGAAGTACATGCGACGAGGAGACATCGAGAGGATGAGGCAGGAGGAGCAGAAGGCTAAGCAAGACGTCGCGCGGGACGAAGTGCAAAACAAGACTGAAGCCACTATTCCCGAGCAGGGACAGCCAGATGCAAATGTGAGTATACTCCCTTGCATTGTACTAGCACTATTTACACGCGAACGGAAAGCAGCGGCCATCTCGGTCGGCCTCGCCCGCGCCTGTTGTTGAATCCAGAGATTCAAGCTCACCAATCCCCGAATCATCCTTCAATATCTCGAATGAGGAGACTATACGCAGGCTTCGTGTCAAAGGACAGCCTATACGGCTCTTCGCCGAGTCCGACAGAGACCGGAGGTTGCGCCTACGCGCGCTAGAGCTGATCGAGGAAAAAGGGGACGACCGTCAAAGTGGCCAGAACGACTTCAAAAAGGCGTTGGAAGACGTTGAAAATGTGGAGCGAGAACTCAGGAATAAGAGCAAAGGGAAGAAGAAGGGTGACTCTGAAGAGCCGAGCACAGGCGTTCTGGACCTGGACTTGATCAAAACCGACCCAGACAGGCTATATCCGCTTATCTACTATGCGTTGAAGCGCACTCTCAAAGAATGGGGGGAAGCCATGGACGAAAGACCAGGTCGGACAAAAAGGGTTTTTTTGATTCATCAAGCTCACCCCATTACAGAACATGTCAAACGGACTACGCAAGGAAAGCTAGCAGCCGCAACTCAAGTTCAATCTGCTCAATACCTCAAACCACTCTTCAAGACTTTACGTTCAAGAGTGCGTCAGATGCCTGCGAACGAGTTTCGCTTCGATACTCAACGGATAATAGTCATTACCTTCAGACATGCTGGTTCGCATAGCGGAGATTGTCCATTACATGCAGAAACGCCAATACCAGAAGGCCAATGATGGATATCTCAGATTGTCCATAGGCAATGCGCCGTGGCCAATAGGTGTGACTATGGTTGGGTATGTTTCCCTCTCAACTCACCGCGAGTACTGCCACATCCCTCTCCCAGCATTCACGAACGTTCAGCGCGAGAGAAAATCTCTACCGATCAAGTGGCGCATGTACTGAATGACGAAGTGAGCCGGAAGTACATTCAGAGCCTGAAACGGTACGCTAGTCCCTACATACTTCTAAACAGTGATTGATGGTCCTGCAGGCTTTTGACGTTTTCGCAAACAAAGTACCCACCGGAAGACGTCTCACAGTTGATGGGATAGATTAGCAATCACCGAATAGCAGTGAGTATTGACCACTTGCTGATCGTGGTATGTCTTTTCTAGTACTAAGTCCAGTGTGTCACGTCTTGCCTTTCTTACTCTTTCTAATATGCGACGCTTTATCATCTGGATCAGCAAATGCATGTCCTGTTTCCCGGATATGACTAAACAGTTTGGTTCGACTGTCGAAAGGTTCTTTGCAGACATTGCAAACCTAACCAGCGATGAGGACATAGCCTGTAACAAACAAGATAACTGACCTGCTGTGTTGTATTTCCCTCAGCTTTTGCTGCCTGTGCCTTTCGTGCCTCTCGTAACTTCCGCTTTTCTCTCTTTGACAATTCTCGCAGAGCTGATGCGCCCTCCGGAGGCTGCATATCCAATCCTTCCTCTTGGCCAACTTGAAGTTCCCCTCTATTTTTTGGCGATTCTTCCGAATTGAACTTGTCCTCCAGGACGTTGGTAGTCTCAGATTGGCGCACGGAAGCGGTGTCCGAATCGTCGCCTTGGGCCTGTCCAGGTGGTGTTGGCGGGGGAGGAGAAGCCGCGTCTCCGTCGACATCATTGTCTCGACCTTCGCGAGATAGACCAAATTCCTCATTTTCCCTCATCATCTGTCTTTTCAGCCTCTCTAACTCTTTCATGTGCTTCTTGCTCCGCTCGTGACTGTCCCAGGCAGCTTCGCTCTTGAATGACTTTCCGCACGCTACACACACCCACATTTCTGGATCCTCTCCTTCTGCAGCTGCCCATTCGAGGTCGTCGTCCTGGTGATCGTTGGTAGCTTTTTGCCATTCTTGCTCTGTATAAGAAGTATTATTAGTTTGTGCTCTCTGCGACGTGGACTTGGGACCCGATGATGCCAGGGAACCATTGGCCTTCGTCTGATTGAGTCGTGATTGGTGAGTAAGGTGGCTCTTGTAACGAGGGTCACGTTTTCGGACGAACATCGCTAGGGACTGGCGCATCCCAAGGTCAGGGCTGATCCGCACATATGGAAGTGGCTGGGACGAATACACACCCTTACGGTTTCGTTATATTCCTTTTGTGCATCATCCCGTGCTTTCTTATTTTCTTTCTCCATTAGCCTACAAACGAATCACTTGTAGCCCCCGAATCATCACATGACCGGAAAGACAGACCTTCGTATTCTACGATCAGGCGCGTCTAGTGTATTGTAGTGATCCATCCACGTGAATTCTTTCAATGTAGAAAAGTTCAACCACGCGTTGTAGAAATTCTTGACAGCCTCGGACGGTGTCGTTGGAGACGCCCAAGTCCACGTCGAGTGCCCGAATTGCGGGTATTCGATATCGGCTACCATATTCTCCTCTTGTGCAAGCCTGGTGAACAGATTGCGATAAAGGGTGAAGAATCCCTGAGAGACGAAAAGAAAAGACAGAAAAGAATGTTTATGAAAAAAATCTCGATAATATAAAGGCAAAAGCAATACATACGTCTGGGTTGTCGTCGAATCCAGACCATATAGTGGCATCGAAGAACCGAGACAGGTGGCCGACTGTCAATCCGCGATCGCGAGCACGCGGAGGTGGAGCGCCCCTTCGGACGTCCTCGAATACAGCTTCCGCATCTGGCGCTGGTGCTAATGATGCTTTGTGTGAGTCATACCAAGCCCGTTCCTACTTGCACCCCATGGCATCAGACTGTTGCCGCGAACGAATACATGGGTAGCATTTGACATACCTGTTCGTCACTCAGAATCTGATCATCAAAGATCCATGAGCGCACGATTCGATTTCGCTAACGTCATCATGAGTCATGTTGGGACAAACCCACCTCGTATGCTTGCTGAATCTGCGCGAAGCGTTGCGTAGAACCTTCGATGTCATCCTTGTTTTTATCCGGGTGATGGATGAGAGCGAGTCTCCTGAATGCTTTCTGCAACGAACGACGCTGAGGAGAGTGTAAAATGATTTGATGTGACGGAGACGTGCCTTGATATCGTCGGCCGTCGCAGACTCTTCGACCCCAAGGAGTTCATAGTAATCGGGTATGGAGGCGTCCTGGGCCTCGTTGTTCCTCGCGGTGGACTCACGAGCGCCCATACCTATAACGCAAAGTTACTCGATGGGCTCTTGGAATAGTTGAACGAATGTCCCTCCAGCTGAGCAACACTGAGAGTAATGGTTCCAAAAACGGAAGTAAGTTCAGGTAAGTGACAACATTTTCAAAAGTGTAGGACTTTGCTCATTCCTTCCCACTTGATCTCGGTACTTTGAATATCCAAATCATGTCCGACTTTTTCAGGTCATCTTCCAGTAATACCAAGCCAGGCATGTCCTTGCTCTCCTTTCGAACTGCGGATATGCTAATGGGTCCTCAGACCAGGCCGCTCAAAGGGACGCCGTCTTGAACGCTATTCGTGCTGAAATAAACCTTGCCACGGCGCAAGAACTCATCTCGGTACGCATACCCGTGATGCATCGAGCCGTACGTACTCATCTCACGGCCGTGCTGCTCAGAAAACGTCCGAGAAGTGCTTTGCAAAATGTGTTACGAAGCCGGGAACGTCATTATCGAGTTCGGAAGAGGTAATTTCGGGCGTGCCTTTCAAGTATTTGGAGTCATGTCTCACTGAATTGCAGACGTGCTTGTCGCGATGCATGGATCGCTACTTGGAGGCATGTGAGTATCATCTATTTGAGGTTGCCCCCGAATTTGACCGATGTCCCACCCATTAACTTGTAGTCAACATCGTGAGTCGGACACTTACAAGCAGAGCCAACCAACACGGCAGTGAAAGTGCATTATAGTCATAAACCATACTTTGTTGTTCATGTTGTCGACCTCCTTCGACGCTTCACACTCCAATAGATGGTACCAGCATTTGTCAAACATCCTTGTAGCCGCACTAATCCGATATTTATTGTTGAACTAATTCAAAGGTTGAACAACATATGGGTAAGTATGCTGCGGTGGATAATTAATAGAGAGTTGTTAAACGTGTGTATGCTAACTGGCGATGCGAGTTGGTATGCCCGGTTACAACGAACTGAGATGCAATGGATAGTGTGTAGAGAATGGGGAAGTGCAAATATGTACTGTGGAAGTTGCAACGTTTAGTGTTCGGATGTCCATGCTCCGGCTGGATAGTAGAGATTATTGTTGTAGTAGGGTCTTGGGAGAGTTAGTATGCGACATAGACATGCCAGGCATACCCGAAACGAAAGGTAATGCTGGGTCGTAAGGGCTAACTGTGCGAGTGCTGGGGGCTGATCGAGCTGGATAGAACGGGGTGGTCAATAGTGGTGGGGATGGCGTTCCAAATGACGTGGGCACATCACTCCCGAGTGGCTGAAGATTATCAGGAAAGGAGAGTACCCTACTACCGTTCTCGTAGGGAACTGAGTGAACTGAACCAGCAGAATACGGCCGTTGATGTGAGCCGTGGGGGGGAAAAGATCGAGAATTTGCGCGACCGGCAGAATGTAAAGAGTGAGAGATATGGTGTTGCAGAGCGGGTTCTGAATGGTTCGAATATGAAATCAGTGGATTAACTTCAATGGTGGGGTTCTGAGGGTATTGGGAGTACATGGGAGGATCGGGATCGGGAATCACGCCCGAGGGGAATCGTTCGACAGAATGATGCAGAGACTTGTCGTGTGGAGAGAGCTGTTGACTAAGGGCAGGCGAGGAAAAAGATCGTTTATGAGTGAGATTCAGGTGGTCCGGTTGATGAAGATCCACACTATCCTGTGGATGATGATAGTGATGCCCAGTGTCAGCAAAGGACGCCAGAGGGGGGGGTTGGATCTCTAAGGCATGTGGAGACGGTTCTTGGGAGTGGTAGCCTAGCGAATGAAGCCGAATGTCTGATCCAGACATATGTACACTTAGGTGACGGAGTACATGAGCGAGTTGAACAGCAGATCCTACGAGATTGTGTCTCAAGACCTTGGTAGCTTGCTGGTCTTCGGTCCAATCTGCACAATTCCTCCAATGGCGGGATTGTTCGGTACCTGGGCTAGGATTGGACGGCGGTGATTCCAGGTAAAACGTTGGTGGTTGAGAGAGATAAAATGAGGCGAGACCAGATCCTGGAGCGGCATTTGTGAATTCGGTATTGACGATGATATCGAAAGGGATTTCCATTTTAAAGCCATGTCCCGAGGATTGGATGAACCAAGTGAGGCAACGTTTGGTGTCAGATAGGTACGCGACAAGGTCGTGATTGCCAGGGATGCTCGCGATTCGGCGCCAAGCGCCAATGGAAAGGTCGGTACAAGGGATGATGGTGACGGCTGACCAACCAACTCGAATCGTTATCAAATGTTTTAAGATGGATATTCATCACTCACGCTCGTCTTCATGCAAGAGGTTGTGTAACTCTGCTTCATACCCAGTGACCAACTGAGGTGGTGTATCCGGTGGGGGTTCTGCATTGGTAACTCGACCCTTTTTACCATCTTGCAATTTAGCTTTGGCCCGCCTGCGACACACTAAGTTGAGAACCAGAGAGAAAAGTGAGGACCGACCGATTCTGGAACCAAATTTGTGTCTGGCGTTCCTGCATTCCAAGCATGTCACTAATCTCCTTTCTGCTAGCAGCAGTTGGGCTTCGGTCCATGGAAAAAAAGCGTTCTAGATGGACGAGCTGTTCTGGTGTGACGCGCGAACGTTTCCGCTTTTCTTTTTCGGCCTTGCCGTTGGCTGCCCGCGGGCGTTGGGGACCAGACGCGGGTTCTTCCATGAGTCGATGGAGTTGGTGCAGGCAAGACGGCGGTACCTACCGCTCGAGGATGCCGCGTTACAGAGCACAGACATATGTGGCCTGCCGGTGGTGCTTGACCTGACGCCGCTGACATGGAACGAAAAGGGTTAACGTGGTGAGTTTCCGAGACCGCATAGCAACTCCCGGTAGAGGACCTGGCGGAGTACAGAAATGTCATGAGGTACGAACGTAATGTGACCGCTGTACACTCAGCCCGGATTCCCTCTGGACTCAATCCTGACCGAAAAAAAGGATCCATTTCAACCAGTCGAGTCGAGAACACGCAGAGAATAGGTCACAGTATTGGATACGTAGACCTGTACAGGATTGTTGACAACTCGCGGATGTCGTTCCTGACATGGCACTGGTTTTTTTTTTTTTTTTTTTTGACGTGCTGCCGAACATGATGCGAGATCTCATCGAGGTGTGGTTCAGAAAGCGTCCGATGCGAGTACAAGCGCACCTGACATTGACCTAAACTCGGAACACATCCGCAAACGACGTACCCATATCCAGCACCAATAGTCCAATAAAATACTGTATACTTACGCTGGTGGCAGCGGATCAACAAGAGGGTAACTGGTACTTACACACCCCGCCTAGCGCAGGGTTCGAACTTGAGGCTGCGGATCCGAACCGAGGAATACGATGAAAACAAGAGAAATATATCTCACCCAACCGCAACTAGTACCGCGGTCGTTTGGCATCCCTGTCGTCATACCCACCAGGTCCTTCTCGTTTGAGATCGCCCCTGTATCCTCCTCCTCCAGCACCATAACCACCACCAGGCGGTCCATAACCTTGACTCGGAGGACCATAGCCGCCCGGTCCACTAGACCCCCCACCTGTAGGACCATATCCATTAGCATGACCATCACCAAATCCACCTCCCTGATAGCCAATGCCTCCGCCACGTCCACCCCTAGCTAAGGTCAGTTGATGTCCAAAGAACAACATAAACGTCCATTACCTGTATCCATCATCGCGACCGCCGCGGAATCCGCCGCCACCACCTCGAAAGCCTCCACGATCGCCGAAACCACCTCCCCTGAAACCACCACCTCTGCCGCCACGAAAACCGCCGCGATCTCCAAACCCGCGTCCTCCAAATCCGCCCCTGCCACCCCTGCTGCTGCTGGGGGTGGTGGTGGCAGCAACAACGGGTGCAGCCTCGACGACGGGTTTGGGTCTCCCGCCTAGACCACCACCTAGTCGTCGCGGCTTCCACCCTCGCACCGTTCGTCCACGTTCGACATCGACCAGGATACGCTTGCCCATTATATGGAGACCATCAGACTCTTTGTAAGCGGCTAAAGGGGCGTGAGCACAGATATTCCGAACCACAATGTGCAAGAGCGTACCCTTCATATCCCTCTCACGCTCATACACGATAAAGGCATAGCCCCTACCGCGGTTTTTCTTGTCTCGTACAATCCTTACCCGTTCAATAGTGCCAAAGGTCTCAAACTCGCGTCGTAAATCGTTTTCGGTCGCACTTTTGTGCTGCGTGGAAGAGATTAGAAGAGAATGATATTGAATTGGGATACACTTACTAGGCGGGAGATGAAAAGTGTCTTGTATGGATCTCCAACAGCTTCTGGATCGTCTGCCGGCTTGACTAGAGCAACGCACAAGTGAGAAAACAAACTGTCACTAAAGAGAGCACAAACATGTTTCTTTTGCAATTTTAAACTCTTCAGTTTTTTTCTTCTTGCGTTCCTCCCGTCTGATTTGACGTTTGGTCTCTTCTGCAAGAGTAAAAGTAGGTTCTTCGCCTTCTTCCATCGTATCGGCTTCACCGCTCAACATTGTTGCGGTTGACTGTTCCTTGAGTTGCACGAGCATTTCTGCTACTCCAGAGACATCTTTGCGGCGCACGCGGTCAATGTCTCTTCCTACTGGACGCTTATATGGGAGTAGTGGACGAGGCGCGAAAAGTTTGAGAAGGTTTGGAGGTAGCAAATGGGTACCGGGCATAGTGCCAGCTCAGGCTGTTGGTTGGCAGAACAGAAGAACAAGTGACTTGGTCGGGAGTCTCAGGTGAATTGTTCAAACTCCGACTCTCATACACTGCCGTCGTCGAGTACCGTACGTCCGGCACAATCCTCGCACCTGTCAATCACTGACTGTTTGTAGGCTGAAATGAGGACTTTACTGGCCCTCCAGCCATGTAGTCGCTCATCACTTTTCCGTCGTCTCGTCCCCACCCGATCGTTTCACCACAGCGTCCGCCAGCAAACATGTCCGACCCCACCCGTTCGAAAGGACTTTGCCTCGTATTTCTTTCACAACGATAATTGGGGTGCTCGACATATTACCCGCTTGGAGAGCAGACCGATAGAGCCTCTGCCTACTTTCCGAGAGACTGCCGTCCTTACACCCAAACGCCTCCTGAGCACCTACACCCAGCTCGCCAAGGCGCGACTTACTGTACTGGTCGTGCTTACGGCCACATCAGGAGTCGCGCTTTCTCCGATGCCAACAACTCTGCCAATATTGTTGTCCACCGCTCTAGGTACGGCGTTGTGTTCAGCGTCAGCAAATACGCTGAATCAACTGCAAGAAGTACCCTACGACGCGCAAATGGTTCGCACTCGCCAGCGTCCACTAGTGCGGCGCGCAATCAGTCCCCTACATGCAACCTGTTTTGCTATTGCGACTGGCATTGCTGGCCCTGTACTCTTGTGGACCATGACGACCCCCTTGACGGCCGCTATTGGCGCGGCAAACATATGTCTGTATGCGGGTCTATACACTTATTTGAAGCGCAAGAGCATCTTGAACACGTGGGTTGGTGCGGTAGTCGGTGGCCTACCTCCTTTGATGGGTTGGACAGCGGGTGGTGGAAAACTGTTCCCGACGTTAGACTACCCTGTCAAATTCTTCCTTCCACCATTCCTCGCAGATGCTCCACCCGACGTGTCCATGATTGACAACCCCCTCGGCGCTTTTGCGCTGTTCATGCTGCTCTTCAGCTGGCAATTTCCTCACTTCAACTCCTTGTCGTATCTCTTACGAGCATCTTACGCCCAAGCAGGATATAAAATGCTGTCCGTCCTCTCTCCTCAAAAAAATGCCCTGGTCGGCCTCCGCCACACATTACTTTTGGTACCGATATGTTCGATACTTTTCCCCCTCTCAGGCCTCACAACATGGACGTTTGCTCTGACCTCGCTTCTACCTCATTGCCTCTGGGTTAGGTCTGCTGTGGCTTTTTGGCGCTCGTGCGGGGAGAAACAAGCGCGATCACTGTTTCATACCAGCTTGTGGTACCTGCCACTTATGCTTGCGTTGATGATGGTGCACAAGCAGGGGGTTGATTGGGCTGACTGGGGAATAGGTAAGGGGGGTGGTGGCATCTCGGAGGATAGAGGTGAAGGCAGCCAACAATAAGCCTGCATAATAAATTGTACATAGATTACCCTCTACCGGCCCAGAACCTGTGTCTGCCGTTCAAAAATTTATGAGGGTCAAAGTACTGATGATGTTCTGTCTCCACTCAATGCAAGACTTGGGCCACCAATCCTGCTGCTGAAGCCTAGCTTCGAACTAGAAGGAAACCCACTTGGTATATTCTCGATAAGTCGTCAAGTATAATTTTCGGAATGCGTATGCGTCGCTGAATAAGATACAAATATGACAGCACTTAACGACTACTTCCTATAGCCTCGCTAGGAAATGAGTTCACTGAATCGTAGACGATCATTAGGGAAATTACTCATAAGCTGAATATCCAGGTAGAGGTTCTTCCAAGTGCGAGACGAGTACCGGTGCCCACGCTGAGTAGTCCTCTCAAGCCACTCCTACGTTTGACTTTGCAGACCGAGATGCTTCTCGTCTCTTCCGCAAGGCCGCTAACCTGTTTTTCATAACAGCAACCTTCATATCTGCTTCCTCCTGTGCCTGCTCCTCATCCAATAGCCGGTCCATGATCAGCTCTCGTTCCTCCTGATCTTTTCGCCGCCTCTCGCCGCCCTCATCTACCCTGGGCACAGGCGCGGCATCTGCATCATCATGTGTAGGGAAACCCTCGGTTGGGTCTGAGACGAGCTCAGGCTCTGCAAAAATCGTAGCGCGGTCGTAGGTAGCGGCTGGATCGGGAGGATTGATGAGGGATTGTTGGAATTGTATCCACTCTTGGTCAAGTGCAGAATCGCCACCTCCGCTCGTCGGTTTGGTGGTAGCCGCTGTCGCACCCGTCTCCTCTTCGTCGTCCGAGTCGTTGCGCGAAGAAAGTGGCGCTCGTGAGGGGTCAGAAAAGAAATCCAAAGGCAGGCCAGACGTCGATGGCTGGGGTGCAGGGGTAATTCTCGACTTTTTGGCGGAACTTGTAGTCGCGTCAATGTCTTCGTCCATATCGTCCTCGAGCACTTTTCGCTTGGGACGTTTGGCTTCCTCTTCCAGCTCCAGCTCTTTTCGCCTCCTCTCCTCTTCCCTGATACGGGTTGCATTTGTGCGGTGCGCTTTGCTTCCTAGATGACCGTCCCATGCAGACGGGTGTTTGATGTTTGTCTCGCAAACGATGCAACGTAGTTGACCGCTAGACGTGTAGGATGCCAAGGGATGGTCGATCCGTATTTCTTGTCGTTTTGCCTTGAGGAGTGATCGAACATCCGACATGTTGTGGATTTGCACAGCGGGATGTGAGAAATTGGCTACAGAGCTCGAGTCAAGCTCAGCTCACGTCCACGTCCACATGCACCGCGCACTTCATATAGAAGAGATTCTTCTCAATATCTTTGGCCAATGCTATTCCACAAGCTCGATAAACAGGCAGCGTCCCCCGCGAGCTACCGCTGATCTGGCTGCTCTAGTCAGAACATGTCGCACGTTCAAAGAGCCAGCATTGGACGTGCTTTGGACAGAGTTGGTCAACCTGTCTCCTCTCGCACGCTGTCTTCCTGAAGCTTCACACCGAATATACCCGGGATACACGGTAGGATGGTTTTTGGTTGTCATCGTATCATCATCGGCACTGACGTCACATCAAGTGGTATTCGTTCAGCAGACCACTAAAGCCAGCTGAGTGGGCCACTCTTCGAAACTACACGCGCCGCGTTCGATGTGTGCTGGACTTTACGAGAGGGCTCAATTGGGACTCTGTTAAAACGCTCTTCAACCCCCCTACCCCTGAACCAATGTTCCCAAACCTCCGCGTCTTGCGTTGGGAGTTCATACGAGAAACGTTCCCTTTAATGCACCACCTCGCGGTTGCATCGCTGACTTCCCTCGAGATCAATTTTGTGTTCGGAGATGTTCCCCCATTTCACAGTTTCCCCCAGCCACTCGGTGACCTGTGCCCGAATATAAGGAAGTTCCGGATACGTATGCGTCGTCCCCAGGTCGGCTCCGACGAAGCTATCTCCAGCTTGGTACGCCACTGGACGAACTTACAGGTTGTATATTGTCCATATATCAGCTTGGACAGCGACACCCTCTCACATCTCTCCCGCACACCTCTCCTGAGCAGTCTGTCGTTCGCGTTAAGCGCCGCAGTAGCGGACCACATCATCTCTTCTGACTCCATACTACTCTTCTCAAAACTGCGCGATTTGGAAATATATTCGCAATCGTTAGAACCCATATCGAGGCTCCTCACTCATACCCGACTGTCAACAGTCGAGTCTCTCACTGTTTACATCGACAGCTGCCCCCCCAAGCACGTCCTGCGAGCATATTTAATCACAGTCCAGAAAAGTTGTTCCAGCCACTCTCTTGTCTGCCTGAAACTGCTTCAAGCGCGGTCCCCAAGTTCCACCAACCACGGTTTGGAGCGGTACCACCTTACCATTGATGACATCCGACCTTGCATGACCTTCGACCAGCTCCGTCGTATGGACATCAATATCGCGTCCGCCGTGAACTTGACGGACAAAGATATCCTCGAGTTGGCGTCCGCATCCCCCCATCTGGAATACCTCCTCATAAACGAGGAGTGGGGTTGGAGAACAATGACGGGTATCACGCCAGATGGCCTGCTCCAGCTCCTCCAGAGACTCAAGTCGCTGCATCACTTTTGTCTCGCTGTCGACACATGGGACTACACGAAGGTCTCCCCGGCTCTCGAGTCGGCTCGTATGGTTGGATTCATCCCGCGAATGCCCTTGTCCGTGAACGTGGCCGACTCGGTCATTCACCCTGAGTCTGTCGGCGCTCTAGCGGATTTCTTTGGGGGGATCATGCAGCAGCATGTCGATTCTTCCTCTTGGTACTGGAGCACCTCTGCGATGGCGGACCGTTTGGATTCGGAGATTTCGAGAAAGCTGTGGGAAGATGTATTTGTAAAAGCCCAAGAGAAGGCCCGGATCCACGCTCAGAGTTCGCCGACGATTTCCCAGACGTCGAACGACGAACGAACGCGAGGAGACCGGAGATCATGATCATGTGTCGAAGAAGACAGACTATAGTGCCGTGTTTTGTATTTTTGACCTGATCTGTGTTTCGGTCGCTGATATGTATCCGTTTCCCTCGTCCTCGACTTCGACCTGGTGGTGCACGTGTGTATCTTCTGGTTTGGCTGTTGGTTGTCACGCCTCGCTTTATAGCCCTAACGCATTGCACTCTCAACGTCACGTGTAGTACTTATGTTATGTAGTTCGATGTCTTCAAGTTATACCATGTATCATGCATTGCCCAGCCATGTCAACGCCGCGACCAAGCTGAGTCTTTCCCGCACCCGCGTCTAACACCCCTACGAGATGAGTCAACCAAATTGCCCCCAAAGCTAGTGATGGGTCAACGCTTGACCCAGTCGGTGACGCCGGAAGGCACGCTAGAATGAAACAAGGTGAACGGGAACATGCCACTTTCCGTAGTTTGCCCACCGTCGCCTGCTTCGACTTGTTTCGTGCTTTCATTGAAGGGGCCTATCAGCTCTTCAAGGAACCCCTGCAACCCGGTGATACCAACCGTATTTGCGATGTAGTGGTAGACTTCAAACTCCTTGAGCGATAGAACCAATAACATCTCACTGGAGGCCCCAATGATCTCGAACCGTGTGGTGTAAAAGGTCGGCGTAGGTGGTCTTTGACGGTCGCGTTGTGACAATTAAAGAACCCGGAGTCATCGAGGTCCTCTTCCACGTCGCGCGTCTCGAGCGACGCTCGTGGTACGAAAGGTTTTGCTATACGGGACGGTGTGGACGTGACAAAGGTTCGAAGAAGGATACGGTGACAACGACGGCAAAGGTCCGTGCATTGAGTGCTGGGAGGACAAGCGAGACGCGTCGCCATCACATAAATCTTTGGACGAGGGGTTCCTTGAACCTGAAGGTTAGGATGGAAAGGCCAGAAACGGCAGAACACCGTCTGGCCCCGGTCGCGTGAGATACGCAGCAAAAAGCATAGTGGCGAGCCCTACTGGGGGCAAACGTGTGAAGCGGCCATCGCTAATGTTAGTGGAAAGCTTCAGACGTTCATTCTTGCAACATATCGTCGAAGTCGTGGCTTTGACTATAGTTACATGTTTTCTAACGCGGCTGAACGGCGTCTCTGCTTCACAACTTAGTTAAGTTTCCCGTACAACTTCTTCACACGTAACACCGTTGCTTTGTCTCCTGTGTTCTGGGGTAGAAACGTAAGGCTGCGTAAGGGAAATCACCCGTGCACTGCACCTTGCTCAAGTCATCACTGATTTTGACGCAATCTTCATCGTCAACTTTCGCAAGTTTGATTACCATATTGAGAGCTCTACTTTTCTCTGTATAGCCGCTGCTCTTCGTCTTGAAGTCATTCGTAAGGCTTGTTCCAATTCCAAAAGAACCTGGAACATAATGACAACCAGTGGATAATCTCAACCACAACTTACTCACATCGAAAACCGTTGTCATCGCAATGCTTCTGCAGTTGAAGTACCTTGTCCGAGTTCAGAGCGTCGGAATAGATGATGTTCTTCGTGCGGATATCGATTCCAATGCTTTCATACATAGCCTTGGCTGCTAGTGCAAATTCAAAAGGGTTGCCAGAGTCTTGTCTGAGACCTGACCATTTTTCGGCGCGTGCTGGATCCTTTGCCAGTTCCTTTTTTTCGGGTTCGCTGAGGCTAGGACAACAAAGAGAAAAGGAGACATGCCTGGAAAAAGACTCTCGTAGAAAACGTGTCGGTGGGCGCGATGAAAGAGGTGTTTGGGTAGGTTTCCTCCCAAAGTGCCAAGGCATTTATATTTGCACCTTCATAACCCTTCAGTGCTGCAACCTGTATAAATTGTAACCCCCTTTCGCGATAGATACGCCACCAGTGCTTACCCCCATGAACCATTCACTATCACGTCTATAAGCAAGTTGGGTGATCAAACGAACAAAGGACGTACTGCGCGATGGTCCCCACCACACGGATACCGTATTTCTTTGCAAAGTATGGCTGTGTAGACGAAGATCCAGTTTCTAAACAACAACGACAAAGTATTTGATGATGGTGCGGACATTACTTGTTCCAAGAAAGACTCCTGGCCCCGAGGATTTGTCGGCTTCTTGTTTCAGAGTTGCAACGACGAGGTCATGGGTGTAAAATGATCGCCTTCTCCGAGTCCCGAGCTCGCTAAAGATACATCCTGCTTGCAACCACGCCTGTGCCTTTGCAGACGCAATCTCTGTGGACCATGTTCAATTGGTGAACATGAATATAGAGCACTGAGGCCAACCTTTCTGCCCTTCATGGCTCCAATCAGTTGCGCCTATTCGGAAGTAGAGCTCGCTTAAACAAGCCATTACGTGGACCTCCCAGAGTATGGTCTCCTTCCATAGACCACTGGCTTCAATCTCGACTCTGCCTTCTTCTCCATCTTCAGAGACTGGATTGAACCTGATCGATATTTGCGCGGGATCAAACCGAAATTCCGAGAGGTACTCGAGATATTCTTTGGGGAAATAGGGGCACGTATTCGCCAACCAGTTCTTTTCCTCAGTTGTCAGACGCAGATCCCCAAAACCTGTCAGTTATTGACAGTTGTCAGAGCGAACGATATGGGGTCGGAACGTACGTTGGATGGACTTGTGGAGCAGATCTATGCATCTGCGAGGGAATAATACATCAGGGTCTCTGTGGGTGAATCTGTAAAGTGCTCGTGTCTCTGGGAAGTGATGCCTGATGGCATGCTGCATGGTAAACTGTGTGCCCCTTGTGTATTACTGGCGAGTCTGAATAATAAGGATGATTACCTTGTACAGGTCGCAATCCAGGAGAGACTGGGGAGTATATAAGTTGTTTTCCTCCATGATGTTTTGCACGAGAGATGGAAGCGCGGTTTGCAGGAGATTACCTTGTTTACAAGGTCACTTTACTTACCCTGAATTGTGTGAGTCCACAGAATTTCACCCGTGTTTTTCCGTAAAACTTTCCGGTATTGTCCGCACCAAAATTTTAAGTCTTTCATCGATGCATGGTGATACAATTTTTTATCAAATGCTTGTAACAATCTAATAGTTTCGCGGCACTGTAGAGTAGTAGTAGCTAACACTATGTATGGGCTTCAATTGCGTAAGGGGCACGATAACTCAGCAATCAAGGACCTCGGGAAGCTGAAGATCGGATCCTGGATCCTAGCGAATATATTGCAGTTGTCCCCTCTAGAACGTTTCCTACGTTCGCCAGTACTGAAGGCCGTAATGTGCACTTCAACGTTGATGTTGGCACGATCGTGAATCGTATGGGATCGCAGCTTTGCTTCTCGTGGACCAAGTACAGACACCAGGACTTCAGTGAGGCCATGACGCATGGTGACGGACGCGTCGGCGGAGCCTTGCAATGAGAAGTCGATATCTATTTCTCTTAGCTCGTATTGTTTTCGTCCATCCGATCTGAGAGCACCATCGTTGAGGATTTCTATCCTTGAACTTGCCTACAATTATAAGTGATGGTTTGAATGTGTCCTCACACGCTGACGGGGGCGTTCCTTGTGGCAGACGAATGCTCGAACTTGCATCGCTTGTACGGTCAACATTCGAGCCTGTCGTGCAAACCCACCTCTACCCGAGGTCCCAAATCGACATCTTTATCCAGGTCGTCCAGCAAGATGGAGGCCTACTTCTGGCTTGTCTTAACGGGACTAGCTTGGCCCTTGCAACGGCGGGCGTAGCCCCGCACCCGCGTGTAACACCCCTACGAGATGAGTCAACCAAATTGCCCCCAAAGCTAGTGATGCAGCAACATCAGCGCTGTGCAAATCGATGCTATGTGGACAAGGTGCCTTTTCTCAAGTTAGGCTCTACATCTGGCACGTGAGCAACACAGTTCAAGCCAGCGCGCGAGTGCACCACCTTGCTCGGTCCTCTTCCACGTCGCGCGTTTCGAGCGACGCCGGTGGTACGAAAAGTTTTGCTATGTGGGACGGCGTGGACGTGACAAAGGTTCGAAGAATGATATAGTGACAACGACGGCAGAGGTCCGTGCGTTGAGTGCCGGGAGGACAAGCCTCGCAGCGCCTTCACGTAGATTCTGCATGTTAGCGCAGTTTGGACATCTCAGAGACTTACGTTCATTCTTGCAACATATCGTCGAAGTCGTGGCATTGACTATAGTTACATGTTTTCTAATGCGGCTGAACGGCGTCTCTGTTTCACAACTTAGTTAGGTATCCCGTATAACTTCTTCACACATGCCACCAATGCTTTGTCTCCTGTGTTCTGGGGTGGAAATGTAAGGCTGCGTAAGGAAAAAAATCACCCGCGCACTGCACCTTGCTCAAGTCATCACTGATTTTGACGCAATCTTCGTCGTCAACTTTCGCAAGTTTGATTACCATATTGAGAGCTCTACTTTTCTCTGTATAGCCGCTGCTCTTCGTCTTGAAGTCATTCGTAAGGTTTGTTCCAATTCCAAAAGAACCTGGAATATAACATGACAACCAGTGGATAATCTCAACCACAACTTACTCACATCCAAAGCCGATGTCACCGCAATGCTTCTGCAGTTGAAGTACCTTGTCCGAGTTCAGAGCGTCGGAATAGATGATGTTCTTCGTGCGGATATCGATTCCAATGCTTTCATACATTGCCTTGGCTGCTGGTGCAAATCCAAAGGGATTGCCAGAGTCTTGTCTGAGACCTGACCATTTTTCGGCGCGTGCTGGATCCTTTGCCAGTTCCTTTTTTTTTTCGGGTTCGCTGAGGCTAGGACAACAGGTCGAGAAAAGGAGACATGCCTGGAAAAAGACTCTCGTAGAAAACGTGTCGGTGAGCGCGACGAAAGACCCGTTTGGGTAGGTTTCCTCCCAAAGTGCCAAGGCATTTATATTTGCATCTTCATAACCCTTCAGTGCTGCAACCTGTATAAATTGTAACCCCCTTTCGCGATAGATACGCCACACATGCTTACCCCCATGAACCATTCACTATCACGTCTATAAGCAAATTGGGTGATCAAACGAACAAAGGACGTACTGCGCGATGGTCCCCACCACACGGATACCGTATTTCTTTGCAAAGTATGGCTGTGTAGATGAAAATCCAGTTTCTAAACGACAGCAACAAAAGGTTTGATGATGGTGCGGACATTACTTGTTCCAAAAAAGACTCCTGGTCCCGAGGATCTGTCGGCTTCTTGTTTCAGAGTTGCAACGACGAGGTCCTGGGTGTAAAATGATCGCCTTCTCCGAGTCCCGAACTCGCTAAAGATACATCCTGCTTGCAACCACGCCTGTGCCTTTGCAGACGCAATCTCTGAGAGCCATGTTCAACTGGTGAACATGAATATAGAGCATTGAGCCCAACCTTTCTGTCCTTCATAACTCCAGTCAGTTGCGCCTACTCGGAAGTAGAGCTCGCTTAAACAAGCCATTACGGGGACCTCCCAGAGTATGGTCTCCCTCCATAGACCACTGGCTTCAATCTCGACCCTGCCTTCTTCTTCATCTTCAGAGACTGGACCGAACCTGATCGATATTTGCGCGGGATCAAACCGAAATTCCGAGAGGTATTCGAGATATTCTTTGGGAAAATAGGGGCATGCATTCGCCAACCAGTTCTTTTCCTCAGTTGTCAGACGCAGATCCCCAAAACCTGTCAGTTATTGACAGTTGTCAGAGCGAACGATATGGGGTCGGAACGTACGTTGGATGGACTTGTGAAGCAGATCTATGCATCTGCGAGGGAATAATACATCAAGGTCTCTGTGGGTGAATCTGTAAAGTGCTCGTGTCTCTGGGAAGTGATGCCCGATGGCGTGCTGCATGGTAAACTGTGTGCCCCTTGTGTATTACTGGCGAGTTTGAATAATAAGGATGATTACCTTGTACAGGTCGCTATCCAGGAGAGACTGGGGAGTATATAAGTTGTTTTTCTCCATGATGTTTTGCACGAGAGATGCCAGAAGCGCGGTTTAGTAGCCTTAATAGCTAACTCTATGTACGGGCTTTTGCGTAAGCGGCACGATAGTAACTCGTGACTCAACATTGCAGCAATCAGGGACCTCGGGAAGCTGAGCGCTGAAGATCGGATCCTGCTCTCCCTCTACATTTCGATGGTAAGGGTTCCCCTGGATCCTAGAGAATGTATTGCAGCATTTATAATTGTAGGCAAGTTCAAGGATAGAAATCCTCAACGATGGTGCTCTCAGATCGGATGGACGAAAACAATACGAGCTAAGAGAAATAGATATCGACTTCTCATTGCAAGGCTCCGCCGACGCGTCCGTCACCATGCGTCATGGCCTCACTGAAGTCCTGGTGTCTGTACTTGGTCCACGAGAAGCAAAGCTGCGATCCCATACGATTCACGATCGTGCCAACATCAACGTTGAAGTGCACATTGCGGCCTTCAGTACTGGCGAACGTAGGAAACGTACTAGAGGGGACAAGTAAGTGATGGTTTGAATGTGTCCTCACACGCTGACGGGGGCGTTCCTTGTGGCAGACGAATGCTCGAACTTGCATCGCTTGTAAGGTCAACATTCGAGCCTGTCGTGCAAACCCACCTCTACCCGAGGTCCCAAATCGACATCTTTATCCAGGTCGTCCAGCAAGATGGAGGCCTACTTCCGGCTTGTCTTAACGGGACTAGCTTGGCCCTTGCAACGGCGGGCGTAGCGATGTTCGATTTCGTGTGTGCCATCTCCGGGGGAGTGCATTCGACCTCCCCGTTGTTGGACCTAAACACCCTAGAAGAAAACGACGTGCCACATATCTCCGTTGCTGTCATGCCCCGCACTGGGCGTGTAACGCTCGTGACGATGGACACCAGGTTACACCTCGATAGATTTGAGGAAATCTTCCGGTTGGCTGTTGATGCAGGTACGGTTCTTCACGATGAAATGAGAGCTGCACTGGCAAGGAGGACACAATCCCTCATCGCTGCAGTCGGTAGTGGAGAAAAAAAAGACTACATAAAAGAGGTAGAAATGGAAGAGCTACAGTGATGTAATTCCTGTACCTGTACAATGTACTTATGTCCTGGACGCTTCTTTGCGTCTGAAACAGGCAAGCCACTTCTCGCCATCGTTCCTCTCAACTTTTTTACCTTCCTCGGTGCTGTGATACACGGCGTCCAGTACTGGACCATGTCCTTGTTGTCTGAGCTCGTGTTCGGTGACACTCTCGAATAACGGGAACGCCTCTAGATGTGTTTTCATCCATTCATGCAGCTCGTGCACGTCCGTTATCGTGTATATGATGCCACCAGGCCGAAGCACATAAGCGTATTCTGCAAGGAGGGTATGGGAAATGATGCGAGCCTTGTGCTTGCGGGCCTTGAAGTGCGGATCCGGAAATAAGAAGAACAGGGCGGACAAGGAATGTTTAGAAAAGAAATTTGGGAGGAATTTCATGGCGTTAGCGCGGACGACGGACACATTTTGATAGGCAGCCGCAGTGGTGGATGAGGTGGACTGGACGGGATCTGCGGAGGTTGTGCGCAAAGCCGCGATACGATCTTGAACATACTGTGTGACTTGGACACGGATTTCCATACCTGCTGTGGTCAGGGGAGTGGAGATTGGGTCACACGGAAACGCACCGAGCATCAATATGTCTGGGAACAGAGGGGAAAGTGCAACAAGAAGACCGCCGAAGCCACACCCGATGTCGGCAAACTCTGGGCGCTTTCCAGATCCTGAGAATGCCGGGTAGTGTTCACTCCAGTCGATTGTGTGGGGCGAGGCAGGGTAATCGAGGGCGTGGTCAGAGAATGGATTAGCATGCGCGCGTTGACGGTAGTGTTTCTTCTGGTGGACAGAATGGATAAGTGAGTAAAAGTGAGGGACGAGCTAACCTGTGGTAGGAGAGAGATCTGAGGTTGGTCGGCCGAGGGTCTCCTTCGTTTCGCCATCGATTGCGGGTCGGAGAGGCAGTCTATCCCGAATTCCCACACGCCTTTACATCATTTGTTCCGGTATTTCCCTCCGTCGCGCTTTTTTTGCCCGCTTCCGTTTGTTTCTTCTTCCCGCTATGGCTGCATCCCTTCGCTCCATCGTTCAGGCCGTACGCTTTGTTTGTTATCACTCAAACGCAGTACTCATTACCCGTCCTCAGTCACGTTCTCCATTTGCACGCGCAGGCATTGCTTCGGCCCGTTTTTCTTCGACGGTTCCAAAACAGTCGACGCTGAAGGACCGGCTCGCCGAACTAATTCCTGCAGAAATAGAACAGGTATGCCTTCCCTACAGTGGTTCTTCCGGCGGTCTAAATTAGTTGTTTAGGTCAAACGAATACGTGCTCAGCATGGCAAAAAATCATTTGGTCCTGTCCTGGTAGATCAGCTTTATGGGCATGTTTCGCCATCCTCTAGGCTCTCAAGTGTTTAACATGACGCCTCTCTTCCCAGAGGCATGCGTGGTCTACCTGCATTAATCTGGGACGGGTCTGTCCTGGATGCCGGTGAGTCATCGTCCAAGAGGACCAAATCTCGTCACTAATAGAATGCATGTTAGAGGAAGGAATCCGCTTCCGTGGCAAGTCTATTCCCGAGTGCCAGGAACTTCTCCCCAAAGCACCTGGCGGCTCCGAGCCTTTACCCGAAGGCCTCTTCTGGCTTCTTGTCACTGGTGAGATCCCAACACAGGAGCAGGTCACTGGCCTATCTCGGGACTGGGCAGCCCGTGCTGCAATCCCCGACTTCGTGGAAGAGATCCTCGATCGATGCCCACCTACATTGCATCCAATGAGTCAGTTTAGTTTAGCGGTCACCGCGGTACGTTGTCCTGTTTGCTTGTGGGAATTCATTAAATTGAAATGTTTTCAGCTCAATCATGATTCCGCCTTTGCAAAGGCCTACCAGGATGGCATTTCTAAGAAGGACTATTGGGGGCCCACCTTCGAGGACGCGATGGATCTGTGTGTTGTTCATACCAGCCTTCGTTTTTTCATTCTCATTTTTCTTTATTCAAGCATCGCCAAACTTCCCAATATTGCGGGTCGGATTTACCGTAATGTCTTCGGTGATGGCAAGCTGCCCGCCATCGACCTCCACAAAGACTATTCGCATAACCTTGCTACACTCTTCGGCTTTGGTGAAAACGAGGCTTTCGTAGAGCTCCTTCGGCTCTACATTACCATCCACAGGTAAGGTGTGAGGTTGTTGGCAGGTTGTCTTTCTCAGCACATTGTCCAGCGATCATGAAGGTGGTAACGTCTCTGCCCATACTGGGAAGTTGGTTGGTTCTGCTCTTTCAGATCCGTTCCTCGCTTTTGGTGCTTCCCTCAACGGTCTCGCTGGCCCTTTGCATGGTCTTGCCAACCAGGAAGTGTTGGTATGGTTACGCAAGATGCAAGAAAAGATCGGCGAGAATGCGAGCGACGAGGCCGTGAAGGAATATGTGTGGTCTACTCTGAAAGGCGGTCAAGTTGTTCCGGGTTACGGGCATGCTGTATTGCGAAAGACGGATCCCCGCTACGTCGCACAGCGCGAATTTGCTTTGAAACATTTACCCCATGATCCTCTTTTCAGATTGGTTGGGCAGGTTTACAACATAGTTCCCAACATTCTCTTGGAGGTTCGTGATTACTTTGTAGTGCCATCTATTTTCTAACTAACCTGCTTTGCAGGCTGGCAAAGCAAAGAACCCGTGGCCAAATGTCGATGCCCACTCAGGTGTGCTATTGACACACTATGGCCTCACTCAAATGCAGTTTTACACGGTGCTCTTTGGAGTGTCGAGGGCTTTTGGTGTGGCGGCACAGCTCATCTGGGACCGCGCTCTGGGTGCACGTAAGTATTGGTCAGTTATCTTCTGACTCCGCTCAGCCTACTTGTCCAGCGCTTGAACGCCCCAAGTCATATTCCAGTGCTGCTATAGAGAAAATTTTCAGGGACCATGAGTAGAAGGGACTGATAGTATACTATTAGTTTCCTCCCCTTAGAGTAGAGTAGTTTGGCTGCATGTCTGAGGATTCCATTGTGATCATGGAAAGTTATGAACATGTCATCTGTCCATTGGACAACTTTTGGAACTGACATTGAGTTAGAGTCATTTGTGGCTAGTCCAAATTCCTGGACCCGAGAGGTCCAGGTTTCAAATCGAAAATGTCTGTTGCCAGCCCACTACCTCGTTAGGCAATCTGATTATGTATGAAAACTATTAAAAAAATGATGGCCCCTCAAAGAGGCTTGTTCCCCTGACTGAACCACTTTAACTACCCCTTTCCACTCAGCATGGTTGCTACTTGTTTCATTTGTTGATGCTCTTGTCATGCTGTGTGTCATGACCCAGAAATTACCAAGTCTAACTCTGGTCAACTCTGGAATACCTTGGAACACTGTTTGACCTCAGACCTAGATATTGACAAGTCCAGCTCTGTTCCAACTCCATTCCAACTTTGGAATACCTTGGACAACCTCTGACCTCAAGTCAATGGACATACCTCGGACTTGTACCTCCAAACTCTGTACCTTTAATCAACCCCCTTCAACTCTAGCTTGCATTTCACCTGTCGTATGGTACAGCCTGCCCCAGCTGTGTTCCGTGCTCTGCTCTGATCATCATTCTGCTCCTATGTACATCACCTCATGCAGTATTTATGGATCCAGATCTCCTCCAGACTTTTAGTGTATATAACACTTCTGTATTCTCTGTCATAATGGTAGTACAAATATCTTGTCGAAACTATCCTAATCTTGTCTGACCTCCTCATCTTACTATTCCTAGCCTCGTCTACCATACCCAACCCTCCTGTCTATATACACCCTCTTCATAATCTTCACCCCAAACCTCCAAAATATGAGGACCAGTGAGTCTGGCAAGGGCGTGACACATAAGTCCTGTGCTGATGTCCTCAACAACTCCGCTCTGCTGGTCATTTCACCCTCCAACACCTCCGGGCATTGCTGCTAGTCAGTGACCCACATCGGCACCTCCTACGCACCTTGTCCAAATAGACTTCAGTCCATCAAACTCGGACTTGACTTGTAACCTCAATAGCTCCAGTACACCTGTACCTTGACAACTCTGTACCTCTGCCAGAGCTAGACCAGTCTGGAGAAATATGGATTGTGACACTGTGGTGAGGTAGCACAAAGTTTCATTGAGTTCTCAGACACATCCTTTGGACCATTGTCATGCCCCTTCCATGCCCAGTATGATGTTTCGTTCATCTCAGGTGCATGGTCCTCACTTGCTCAACAGTGAATCAAGCAATTGCATCCCATGTTCATGTTGAAATCTGAGTACAGTTGATATGTTGAAAATGCATAGTCCAGTAATGCATTTCCACCTTAGTGCATTGCATTTTGGGTGGTCCCGAGTTGGGCACAGCCAAAACAAGTGATATTTTGCATATTGCATAGTTCATAGGTTTCGGGAGCTCAGTATGCATTAGTATGGAGCCCTGGACTGGGTAAATCATCCCACAATTGTACAACTTAAGGAAATTTTCACATCCATGGGAACTCCCTTGAGTGCCAATGTCACCATGAAACAGAAGCCCAACGATAAATCTGCCAATTGCCCACCAAAACAGCAGAAGCAGTCTAAAGATGCACCTGCAACCTCTGCAAGGCCATCACAACAAACAGCATTGATGAGCTACTCAACCCTCCTAAGGAAATGGAGATCCGTGAGGTGGAGTTATTCCCAACAGGTGAAAAAGGCGAGGAAGAGATTGTGAATGCTGTGCAGCATGAGATGGCTGTAGCAAGGGGCAAGGTGATTGAAATTGACTCAGACAAGGATGAGGATCCAGTGGAGCAGTGTGTTATGAGGGTCAAGGTGATGCAGTTGTGTGAGGAGCTTGAAAAGGCTGTATTGGAGTATGCAGATGGCGAGGATTTGGATTGTTGAAACCACTGTGTTGCTTTCGGGCACAGTTGCGGAAGCAGCAGTTCGCTGGCATGAGGCAGATGACTCTGCATGAGCTTGGTGTATCACATCATATGTATGGTGTGTGTCATGGAGAATGTGACATACCTTGTCACACTTTGTCACACATCGATGTCTTGTATTACCATGGTAATGTATAGGCACACAGAGGGTCCTGACCCTATGCATTATCGACATATCAACTGTATTCGCTTTCTGCTCTTCTTTTACATTACCCAGATTCTAGACCTGATTATATCAGTGGTCCAGATCTTTGGACACTAGGTCTGATTACACTATCATATTTTACTCATCATAGATAACTGCCATTATTGCTATTGGCTATAGATAGGACTCTTATCATTCATGATATGATATGACTCATTCCATCTGCAAAAATTCCAAAGTCTATCCTGGCCTATGTTGTATATATAACACTTGTTGCACCCATTAACATCCCCCTGTAACATAGTATGATGTAATGTACATAATTCCTATGTTGTACTACAGTAGCACACTGTTACATAAGGGTCAGTGTCGACATAGCCTGCTGTAGTCTGTCATTGTGATTTGTCATTTAGTTCCATTCAATCTATAGTTGTGATAGGCATTGGTTGAACCAAATGAATTGGCAAAAACACTACACACCACATTACTTATTTACTGTAGTATACATACATTCCAAGTATTGTAAGTAAGCAGAAAAGTGGTGATGAGAAAATTTTCATTTCAGGGAGAAAAAGAAGCACAGGGAGGAAAAGGAGAGTGTTCTGGCTCATGTAGACATGGTCCGAAGTGGGAAATAAGCAGTCACACTCAAATGGACATGGCAGGCTTAAAAGGGCATGGTAGGGGCAGGAGATAAGCTGTTGGGCATGAAACTATATGGTGGACATACAGGACGAGCGATTGAGAGGACATGATTGTGGCAGGGAATGAGCAGTGGGGCTTGAATTGACATGGTCATCAGTTGGAAGACGAGCTGTTGAGCTTGAAACTATGCGGTGGACACACAGGATGAGCGATTGTGCTTGAGAGGACACAGTTGCGGCAGGGGACAAGCAGTGGGGCTCAAATTGACACAGTTGCAGCAGGGAACAAGCAGTAGGGCTCAGATTGACATGGTTGTCAGTTGGAAGACGAGCAGTTGCTCTCAATTGGACACAGTTGGGTCGATGAGTGATTGGGCTTGAAAGGACCAGGTGGTGGTGGGACACGAGCAGTTGCGTTGAATGGA
The DNA here is from genome assembly GCA_038090555.1 of Boletus subcaerulescens. Lineage (NCBI taxonomy): Eukaryota > Fungi > Basidiomycota > Agaricomycetes > Boletales > Boletaceae > Boletus > Boletus subcaerulescens. Next base: position 123,421 of record JBBPNA010000043.1, read on the forward strand.
CACAGTTGGGATGGAGACCAGCAATCAGGCTCAAAAGGTGGGACATGAGCAGTTGCTCCTGAATTGACATGGTAAGGGTGGAGAACAAGCAGCCAGGCTCGAGAATATGGTGAATTGGTGTTGTCATATCGTATTGTTGAAGATTGGAGGGTGAGCCGCCAGTGGTGGTTCAAGTGACACCAATGCCATGGGGGACTTAGAAAAATTTCAACAGTTGCTTACTCAATCAGTTCACACCACTGCCACATCGCTGACGCGGCCCAGGTCAACTCCAACCCTTTCACTGCACTGGTGGCCCATCACCATTGTACGGTCAGTGCCACCCATCACCACCAGAGCCAGTCTTCCCTCTCTCAAATCCCCCTCACCTTCATCCTTGTGTGCCTGATGAGGTGACAGCATCCTCGGCCTTGGCCTCACCCTTGTCCCCCCCTCACTTGACCTCATGCACGCACATAAATGAGATGATGTGACAATGCCACTGGTATGAAGGCATCCTTGCCTTCGCCCCCCCCACTCATTCTTGCCCTCACCCAGTCGCACTGACATGCCCTCATGCATCATCAATTATAAGTACTCCACCTTGCCCCTTCCTTCCTACTCAATCCTATTCAGCCCATACTGGTGTTGTTTCCTACCACAGCAAGACCCGCACCATCTTTACCACCCATATCAGCAAACCTATCTCATCTATCAAATTGGTTCCACATATCCCAAACTCACTGTTCAAGCCACTAAATCAGTTGTACAAGACATCTTGGGCATCAACCTTAACTGCAGCTGTCCAAAACTGTTTAGCACGCATTCAGGCATGGGTGTGGCATTGCTCACCAATCCAGATCTCTTGTGTGCCATCTTGACAGCATTGTGGAGAGAATTGCCCCCCAAGATCACTGTCGGCAAAGATTTGTCTGCTGCCGATGCAGGAGGAAACCAAGAAACTTGTCAAGAAAATCATTACTAGGACTGGCATGACTCGGAGCATGTTGACAGTGCATTGCCCAGCACGAAGCATCAGGGAATTTTAAATGGAACAATAATCCATTATAATCCCTGGCAGACATTATATTCCTACTAAATCTCATTTATTTGTCTCTGTTTGGTGTATAGCTGTAATTGTTGATATAAACAATGGTATATAGTTATAGGCAGCAAGTCATAATACTTGAATTAGGAGAGATATTGAGTTTTTAGATCTCTGCCAGGGATTATAATGGATTATCGTTCCATTGAAAATTCCCTGATGAATGCTATGAAAAATTTCTTTTATATTAATATGTATATATTTGAACTGGTAGTTGACATAGATCAATTTGATTTTTGAAGTAGACTATGTACACATTGGCATGAGGGTGGAAGGCTACTGTAGTGGATATAGGCAATGGTTGTAATGTAAATAGCCACTACTGATGACATGTAATGATAGTGACAATGTAATTATAGCATGCACTACTGCTACTTTTCCTTTTTGCAGATGTCCTATCTCTTATCTTTACCTACCCTAGTGTAGAGGCAAACAGGTACAAACAATACCTGGACACTATATAGAGGGGAGCTCACTCTATATTGCTCTCCTCAGTTCTTATACTCTACTCTTATACAAGCATTTTCTCTTTGCTTCTATAACTCCTCCACTCCTCAAGCTAGCAACCTCTATCCTCAGACCTAGTGAGTTTCTCCCACTAGGCACATACCTTCCTCTTGTCACTTGCATTATGCTTGTGGCACCTACTGTCATCACAGTAGAGACAAATAGAGTACCGTGTACTTCGTTAGTTTGAGCTCTTCGGAATACAGGCAAGGGTGTCACTGAAATGCAAGTTAGTTATGCATTTTTGTGTCAGCATTTTCAGTTTGTCAGCATTCAATCTGTTGTGTTGGAAGCACAGTCCATTTTCCCACAGGGCATGTTACTTTCTGTTTTAGCAGAGACGACCTCTGAGCTTGTAGAGTAATTTCAGTTTTTCACCCTTGTGCACTTGCATAGCATTGCATGTGCCCATGGACTTTGTTGCACCACACACTTCCAACACTTGGAGGTATTTGATCTCCTGTGTCTCCACCAATAGTGTCAGTGTCCCCCATTTGTCTTCTTTTCAAGAAATCTCTTCATCCTTGTACCAATGTCCATGTACTATATCTTGCACCACCTTCATTGCCCACGGAGGCCGTCATGGAGGAACATTCTGCTTGTAGAACAAGTATATATAAAGCATAGAGGCATGCCTAACACTCACTTGAGGATTATGGTCACTTGCTGGTAGTGGTGGTTGTGGTAAGAACACAAGATGCTATTCGAACTCAGACAACAGAGTCCTAACTTATATACTACATATGCATGGGACTATTTCCATATATGGAAGACTACACTACTATGATAAAGTATCTAACTATGTTAAAGAGCTACTACATGGTGCTCATTCAACACTCCCCCTCACTTTGCTGCCAGTAATAAGGTGCATAAGTGAAGAGAGCACTCATTGAAGGTGCTATAAGTTCATCAGGATGGACATCAAGTGTTGGACTTGTGCATAGAGAACTTAAGGACATCTGCACTCATTTAAGGTGCAATGAGTTTGTCATAGAAGACTATGTTGAAAGGATGTGTACTAACAGTCATGTGACCTTATATTAAGTAAGCATTACAAAGCATATATAAGACTCTGCTGAGTCTGAATTAATATACATCTCTTTTGATACTCAACTGCTATTATCTCTGAGAACTTTTAAGCTCCAAGATAAGTCCCCTAAAGTAGATTCCTAGTAACCCATGTGGCAATGCCGGTTACTCGTTATTGCAACAGGTTATGAGCCCCACAGCTCTGACTATGCGGTTTACCTGCTCATCATCTGCTCATGGGTGAACCCCTTGGACATAGGCCATCTTGAGTGGAAACACCAGACACTCTTCAATGTGGCAATGCTCAAAAGTAACAGCCATCAGACTCTGGATGTAGGGGGTCACTATGACCCTACATTCTGGGAGCTCTGACATTGTTTAGTGATGCAAATGTCTTTCTTGCTCCCTTCACTGGTTTATACTGACATATCATCTTTTCAAAACCTTCATACTGACATGTCATCCACCCTTTCCACCATCACCAAGTTGAACAGCACCAACTACAAGCATTGGGCCCAGGACATGGAAGCATTTCTTCGTGCCATCAGTGTCTGGCAAAAGATGTACCACAAGACTTGCCCTGTTCTCTCCTCCCCTGCTCTTGCTGGAGAAGAGGAGGCCCAGGATAAATGGGATGATGTTATGTCCCAGATTTTACCCAATGAAACGACCAGAACCCACCTAAGGGTCTAGTGTTTGTAGTCGCAAGAGTACTAGTGAGGATGTTCTGGGAAAACTCCAAGAGAACAAGACTGGACTGTCTTGTACTACTTGGCTATAGTATTTATACTACTAGTACATGCGCACAGACCGTGCAGTGCTTATCTACAGATACTATACTTGTATTACTAGGTCTGAGACTGGGGAACATGAGGCAACATGAGTT